>ONZH01012074.1:0-428119 GCA_900303285.1 Rhinella marina | reverse complement strand
AGCTTCCAGATGAGGAATTAGTGGAGGCCGCAGACGCCATAGAGGAGGAGGTTTTGATGTCAGGGACCATACTGACAAGGCAAGAGGTACAACAGGGGTCAGGTGAGACAACACCCGAACCTCAGCCTTCAGAGTCCACACAGGGCACCATGGAGGTGGTCACTCAGGACCAGCCTCAGGCAGCCACCTCTGTATCACCATCAGTGTATGAAGAGGTCAAGAGCAACAAAAGCAGGAAGAAAGATAAGTCTTCCCATAGATCTGAGGAAGAATATAACCTGGGCCAAAATACCAGAAAGAAAGTCAGTAAGGGTGCGGGAGTCATGGTCCTATCAAACAGGTATGAGGCTTTATCAGAGTCTGATGGTGACTATGAGCAAGAACTGCACAGAATAGATAACGAATGTGAGGCAGACGCAGGGGACCCCCCAACAAAGAAGAAGCCCCCTCCTGTAGAGGCTCCTATAGAGTCAGATATGGAGACCGGTGGTAGGCAGGAAAACTCTGATACTGAAGTATGATGATGGGAGACCCTTATCTGCTCTTCCTCTGTGTTATGATGGCTGGGTTTTCTTTAAAAGTTGCTTCAAGCAACGTGAACAGCATCAAAGTAAGAAGGACCAGACATGCGGTATACGATCACCTCAGGTATCTGGATGCAGATGTCATCTTTTTACAGGAGACACGTTTGACCACCTTAGGGCATCTACGTGAGGCTGAAGAGTGAATGGCGGTCTGGTCCTTCTTACTGGTCACTGGCTGTGGAGCCTTATGCCGGAGTGGCCATATTGTTTAAGACCAATGACGTGACTGTGCACAGGTTAACGGAGGTAGCTATGGGAAGGTGCCTGGTGCTGGAAGTGACCATCCATGGTAGACGGCTCCGCTTCATTAACATCTACGGCCCACAGACAGTGGCTGAGAGAATCCAGCTGTTTAATGACGTGAAGCAGTATCTTTTCACCTCTATACCTGTGGTGATGGCGGGGGACTTTAATGTTACTATGTCACCAGGTGACAGGTCCTCGGGCAGAGCGGTGGCCAGAGACTCAGAGTCTTACATAACATGATATCGTAGGCTGGTCTGAGTGATGTCTTTACACAGGATGGTAGGAAGCCAAACTTCACATATTATTGTGCTGACAGACGCAGTAGAATAGACATGGCGTTTGTGAATCCTACTGAGACTGTTAGCGGGATGAATGAGAAGGTCGTCCCCTACTCTGACCACCTGGCGTTGGTTTTCTGCTTAGGAGCCACCACACGTTCTGATATTGGTAGGGGGCTATGGAGGCTTAATTCTAGCATCCTGGATGACGTCTATGTCCAGGATTGTGTCTGCTCCCTTTTTCAAGTTCAGCTACAGAGAGTGGACTTTTATAACAACATGGCCGACTGGTGGGAGGACGTCAAGGAGGAGATCAGATCCCTCTTAAAGAGACTGTCAGTTAAAAGAGGGAAGAGTAAGTATAGCCAGTATCTGAGACTGTGGAAAGAATTGGAGTCATTGTATTCGGCGGGTGGGGATGACAAACAAAAGATCGACCGGCTGAAATCTGAGATAAGTCAGTATCAGTACAGCAGGTACACCTCCCTGGTCCTCGAACGGGATTATGGAACTTTAGGGGCTCCTGATCCCTTTGAGAATTGCCGGGAGCGTGTGGCTAATAAATCGGTCACCGGTCTCACTGAATCCCAGGGTGTTTTGCAGGAATCTCGGGAGGGTATCCTGGGGGTGGTGAGATCTTACTATACTGACTTGTTTCAGAAGAAGGTTTTGGATAAGGAAAAAGTGACCCAATTCTTGGAGGCAACTCCAGGCCCTGATACTAATGATGTGGACTTTTCTCCTTTAACAGCAGAATTAATGGTGGAGGAGGTTAAAGAGGTCATTGATCAGTTACATCTGAAGAAGGCACCAAGTCCAGACGGTATTATCGCAGAATTTTATAAGAAATTTAGGGACCTCTTGGCTCCAATCCTCGTGGACGTGTACAAAACCTGTTTAGAAAATCACCTGATGCCTCCGTCCATGAGGGTGTCCTCGTTAATTCTGCTGTCTAAAGGTAAGGAGCCTAGTGACATCAAGAACTGGAGGCCGATTGCCCTCTTGAATGTCGACAGGAAGATTCTGGCAAAAATTCTGTTCTCTAGGTTAGTCTGTTTGTCCCGGGCACTGTTGTCAGGCTGTCAGTTCGGCACAGTAAAAGGGCGGAACATCTCTGGAGCAGTCATCTCGATAAGGGAGATGTTTGAGAGATGTAAAGCTCTGAGATGTGGGAGATATGTTGTAGGTCTGGACCAGGCTAAAGCCTTCGACAGAGTAGACCACGAGTATCTATGGGCCACTTTGTCAAAGTATGGTATTCCGGGACAATTTGTTGATTGGCTGAAAACTTTATATTGTGAGGCGAAGAGCTTTCCTCTGTTCAATGGTTGGCAGGGGGACACTTTTGAAGTAGAGGCAGGGGTGAGACAAGGCTGCCCACTGAGTCCTCTCCTGTATGTGTTTGCCTTAGACCCGTTCCTGAGGTCACTGCAGGAGTGTGATTTTCAGGGGGTGCCGGTCCCCCACTGCTTGCCTTTGAAAGTAGTTGCCTACGCGGATGATATGACTGTGGTGATATCTGAGCCTCGTGAGGTGGAGATGTTGTCTGCAGCCATCAGAAGCTACTCAGAGGCCTCAGGGTCTTTGGTTAACCTTGAGAAGAGTCAAGCTCTCTGGACTTTAAGTACCGATCCATACTTTGATCTGCCACAATTTGTGAAGGCCTCCACCCATATTAAAATCCTTGGGGTCAAATTTGGGAGGGATGATAATGCCAAACTAATTGGGAAGAAAAGTTGGAATCCGGAAACGCAAAGGTTCAGCGATGGAAGAACTGGAGGCTGACCTATAGAGAAAGGGTTACTATGCTGAAGACTTACCTGGTCCCTGTCTTCTTGTACATCTCTGTCGTCTTTCCTTTGCCAGAATCTTTCTCGGCTAGGCTCTTCAGCCTGTTCTTCCAACTTTTGTGGGGGAACAGGTTGAACCCAGTAAAAAGAGGGATCACCTACCTACAGAGGAGAGAGGGGGGGCTGGATATGATAAATCCAAGGGTGTTCTTTGACTCCATGTTTCTAAAAGTTAATTTGGTGACCTGGACTCAAACAACAGCTCCCTGTGGGTCGATAGTGCCAGGGACTGGATATTGCCTTTTGCAGAATCTTGGGTGCGAGGCGGCAGTCTCAAGAGGGGTCGATTGACTCGTGGCTTCCTCCCCCAGTACCTGGAATATGGTCTTAAGTCCGTGAAGAAATGGAGTATAGAGAAGGTATATCTAGAGACTAAGACCAGGAAGGATCTTTATATCCGGATCTGTAGGTCCTTCTATAACTTACAGCCAGCACTGAGGGACTGCACAACAGCCACTTTGCAGGAATGTCTAAAGTTCCTTAATGGACCAAGGCTTCCTGCAAAGTTTTTTGACATCGCCTGGCTGTCGTTACATGGTAAACTTTTTGTCCGAGGTAATTTAAAATTTTTGAGTGTTTCAGACCGCATGTGTCCCCTGGGATGTCAGCAGGAGGAGACTATGGACCATTTTATAACTGAGTGCTGGGGAGAGCGACAGATATGGAAGGAGATAACCAGCAAGCTAAAAATTCCAAGGCTCCAGTCTCTGACCTACCCAGATATCATCTATGGTGTAACATCACAGGTAGCTGACATTGACCGGGGAACCATGCATCTGATTATTACCACCATCAAGTACTACCACTGGCATACAAGAACCAGAGTGTCCATCCACAGTGAGCCCTTCAATCATAGGAAAGCCGTAAACCTCATCCTGTCAGAGCTAAGGTGGATCAGATCTATAGAGGTCAGGAAAAAGGCCGAAAATGAAAAATTATGGAGGAATGTATGTTTGGAGTAATTTTGGTTCATGTATCCTGTTTATTTATTCATCTTTTTTCCCATTTATTTGTGATGGACACTTAAGTTAAATTTATTATAAATTAATTATTTTCTTTTATTTATTTATTGTTAGACGATAAGTCTGATTTCTGTTAAATAATTGTTTGTTCAGTCTGATTCTGAAATGTATTATTGTATTTTTGCTTGTTTTTACTAATAAAAATTGCCTCCTATGTACAAGAATATAACTACTATAATACTGCCGCCTATCTACAATAATATAACTACTATAATACTGCCTCCTATGTACAAGAATATAACTACTATAATACTGCTCCCTATGTACAAGTACAGTGGGGAAAAAAGTATTTAGTCAGCCACCAATTGTGCAAGTTCTCCCACTTAAAAAGATGAGAGAGGCCTGTAATTGACATCATAGGTAGACCTCAACTATGAGAGACAAAATGAGAAAACAAATCCAGAAAATCACATTGTCTGATTTTTAAAGAATTTATTTGCAAATTATGGTGGAAAATAAGGATTTGGTCACCTATAAACAAGCAAGATTTCTGGCTCTCACAGACCTAAAACTTCTTCTTTAACCCTTTCTGCCCCAGAGGGTTTTTTTTTTCCGTTTTCGTTTTGAGCTCCCTGCCTTCACACAGCCATAACTTTTTTACTTTTCTGTTCACATAGCTGTATGAGGGCTTGTTTTTTGTGGGACAAGTTGTACTTTCCAACGCCACCATTTAATATTGCATATGATGTAGTGGGAAGCGGGAATAAAAATCCAAATCGGGTGAAATTGCAAAAAAAACGCAATTCCACCACAGTTTTACGTTTTTTTTTATTTACGGCGTTCGATGTTCATTAAAACTGACCAGTTACTTTCATTCTACAGGTCAGTACGAATCCGGCGATATCTAATATGTATAGTTTTTCTTGCGTTTTGATAGTGATAAAATAATTATAAATTTGTGTACATTTTTTTTTTTTTGTATTTATGTGTACGGAGCTGTATAGGGGCTCATTTTTTTCAGGGTGATCTGAACTTTTCATTTATACCATTCTGGGGTGTGTATGACTTTTTGATCACTTTTTGCTTAATTTTTTTTAGAAAAAAGCGACAAAAAACGGCGAATCGGTCATTTTGACGCTTTTTTCCGTTTCGCTGTTTTCCGTATGGGAAAGAAATTTTTATATTTTTATAATATGGGCGTTTTTGCACACGGCGATACCCATGATGTTTATTTTTTTATTTTTTTACTACTTTTATTTTTATTTTGGGGAAAGGGGGGTGATTTGAACTTTTATGTTTTTTATTTATTTAGTTTTTTTAAAAAACTTTTTTATAGTTCCCATAGGGAACTATAACAATAAATCTGATTGCTTATATCATAGACTCCAATGCATTAGCATTGGAGTCTATGATGATTTTACTGCTTTCCTTTGGAGCCCTATTACACAGAAGGGCTCCATAGGAAAGCCTATGCAGCAGCCTCCTGTCATTCACTATGACAGGGGCTACTGCAGACACGCTCCGGCTCCTCCGATCGCCACACGGGGGCCGGAACAACACCGGAAGCGCGCGCTTCCGGTGTTTGCTGCGCTCTGATGCCGTGGTCAGGATTGACTGCGGCATCCAAGGGGTTAAATGTCCATGATCGGATTACTGCTGATCGCAGACATCAGCCGCGGGTGTCTGCTGTATGAATCAGCAGTTCACCCGCGGCCATGATGCCCGCTCTGCTCAGGAGCGGGCGCCATCTTTAAACATGCACCCAGCGTCGTAGGGGTTAAGCGGCTCCTCTGTCCTCCACTCATTACCTGTAGTAATGGCACCTGTTTGAACTTGTTATCAGTATAACAGACACCTGTCCACAACCTCAAACAGTCACACTCCAAACTCCACTATAGTGAAGACCAAAGAGCTGTCGAAGGACACCAGAAACAAAATTGTAGACCTGAACCAGGCTAGGAAGACTGAATCTGCAATAGGCAAGCAGCTTGGTGTGAAGAAATCAACTGTGGGACCAATAATTAGAAAATGGAAGACATACAAGACCACTGATAATCTCCCTCGATCAGGGGGCTCCACGCAAGATCTCACCCCGTGGGGTTAAAATGATCACTAGAGCTGTGAGCAAAAATCGCAAAACTACACGGGGGTACCTAGTGAATGACCTGCAGAAATCTGGAACCAACGTAACAAAGGCTACCGTCAGTAACACACTACACTGCCAGGACTCAGATCCTGCAGTGCCAGACGTGTCCCCCTGCTTAAGCCAGTACATATCCGAGCCCATCTGAAGTTTGCTAGAGAGCATTTGGATGTTCCAGAAGAGTATTGGGAGAATGTCATATGGCCAGATGAAACCAAAGTAGAACTGTTTGGTAGAAACAAAACTCGTCGTGTTTGGAGGAGAGTGAATGCTGAGTTGCATCCAAAGAACACCATACCTACTGTGAAGCATGGGGGTGGCAACATCATGCTTTGGGGCTGTTTCTCTGTAAAGGGACCAGGACGACTGATCCGTGTACAGGAAAAAATGAATGGGGCCATGTATCGTGAGATTTTAAGTACAAACCTCCTTCCATCACTAAGGGCATTAAAAATGAAACGTGGCTGGGTCTTTCAGCATGACAATGATCCCAAGCACACCACCAGGGCAACGAAGGAGTGGCTTCGTAAGAAGCATTTCAAGGTCCTGGAGTGGCCTAGCCAGTCTCCAGGTCTCAACCCCATAGAAAACCTTTGGAGGGAGTTGAAAGTCCGTGTTGCCCAGCGACAGCCCCAAAACATCACTGCTCTAGAAGAGATCTGCATGGAAGAATGGGCCAACATACCAGCAACAGTGTGTGCCAACCTTGTGAAGACTTACAGAAAACGTTTGACCTCTGTCATTGCCAACAAAGGATATATAACAAAGTATTGAGATGAACTTTTGTTATTGACCAAATACTTATTTTCCCCCTAATTTGCAAATAAATTCTTTAAAAATCAGACAATGTGATGGCTGACTAAATACTTTTTTCCCCACTGTATATAACTACTATTATAATACTGTCTTCTATGTACAAGAATATAACTACTATAATACTGATCCCTATATACAAGAATATAACTACTATAATACTGCCTCCTATGTACAAGAATATAGCTACTATAATACATCTCCTATGTACAAGAATATAACTACTATAATACCTCTCCTATGTACAAGAATATAACTACTATAATACTGCCTCCTATGTGCAAGAATATAACTACTATAATACTGCCTCCTATGTACAAGTATATAACCACTATAATACTTCCCCCTATGTACAAGAATATAACTATTATAATACTGCCTCCTGTGTACAAGAATATAACTACTATAATACTGCCTCCTATGTACAAGAATATAACTACTATAATACTGCCTCCTATGTACAAGAATATAGCTACTATAATACTGTCTTATATGTACAAGAATATAACTACTATAATACTGCCTCCTATGTACAAGAATATAACTACGATAATACTGACCCCTATATATAAGAATATAACTACTATAATACTGCCTCCTATGTACAAGAATATAACTACTATAATACTGCCTCCTATGTACAAGAATATAACTACTATAATACTGCCTCCTATGTACAAGAATATTTAGAAGTAGTAGTTCCGCAGTAGAAGATGGCTTCTCCCTGCAGGTGGCAGTTCTTCTTTCTTACCATCACATCTACAGCTGAATATTTGCCTAATAACTCCATTTAATAACTTCATTGTTTTCATAACCAGAGCTGAATGTTATTTTTGAACCCACTGATGACTGATCCAGTTTTTCAGATACAGAGCATGAAATCCTTTGCATAAGAGTTACATAGTAAAATTCTAGGTGCATGCACCCACGCACAGGAGGTTACCATATAGTCACATAGTGGGAGTCATGTACTAATGTTGTACAATAGTTTTTTGGTGTTGAAAAGTCATAATTTATCGCAGTACTGTTTTGCTATAAAATTGAGACTTTTTAGCATATTCTGACACCCTGGCCACTTTTCCAAATAGTGGGTGGGGTGTTGCTGAGAGGAGGTGAGCCGCGGGCAGGAGCTTCACAGGCGTAGATTTCGGCTGTGGCACATGACCTATCCTCGGGATAGGTCATCAATATAAGATTGGTGGAGGCCCGACTCCTGGCAAGCCCTCTGATCACCTGGTTGAAGAGAAGGCGCGCGCCGTGCCAGCACTGCCTTCTCTTCATTGTTTACCTGCTTGCCGTCGCAACAGCAGTGGTGAACAGTTGTAATTACACCTAAGCCATCCCAATCATTTTAATGGGACGCCTCGTTCGTATACACTTGAATAGGAAGTGAATGGGATGGATTCATGTAATTACACCTGCTGACCGCTGCTGTTGCGACGGTGAGCAGATAAACAATGAAGAGAAGGCAGCGTTAACACGGCGAACACCTTCTCTTCAACCAGCTGATCGGCGGGGGTGCCAGGTGTCGGACCCCCACCAATCTGATATTGATGACCTATCCTGAGGATGCGTCTTCAGTAAAAATAACTTGGACAACTCTATTATGTGCTCCCTGGTATTGATAATGCTGGCAAAGAGGCCATCTCTTGAAGGAGTATTCTAGTTATGCCAAGTTATGGCCTATCCACAGGATAGGGGATAACTATCAGATCTGGGGGGGTCCAATTGCTTGGGGCCCCGAATGATCATAAGAATGGGGATTTCATACCCAGTGGAGATCCCCGATATGAACAGAACGGCTGGTCGGGCATGCGTGCAGCCGTTCCATTCATTTCTATGGAAGTTCAGGAGATAGACAAGTCCTGTATCCGAAACTGCCATAGAAATAAATCTGGGAAAAATCACATGTGCAGTGATATTGATGGAGAGGTGGCTGCAGATGCAGGACTCTCTCAGTTTATATAAGAGTGCCTGAAATAGCAAGTGCAGTCTCCTCTCCATCCACAGCAGCAGCAGGATGGGACCCTGTTTTCAAGATACGTGCTACCTGCATCAGACACTTAAGATGTAAATGTCAGGATGGGAATACCCTTTCAAGAATCCCGAAAAGTTTGCCACAAAAGTCTTATAAATATCATGGGAAGATGCCCCTTAGGAGCTATTTTGGTTTTGATGTAAAAGTCGTTACTTAGGAGAGGCAGAAAAGAGAGGGAAGACGTCTGTAGCAGGGACTATGCATTTCAATAAGGCTTGGGTGACCCTGTGACTTAATGATTGCTCCATAACTGCTAGAAATGATTGTTTCCATTATATTACATTGGTCTGGTTAAAGGAATGTGAGCCAGAATAATTTCCGGCCACAGGAGGAAAAACTGTAGGTAAGTAATGGCCTCCTCGCCCTCGCGGCCGTGTTTTATACAGACAATAAAGCATTATTATTCTTATTTCGGAATATCTTCTTCCTGGAGAGGCGGTAAATGGAGTTGGTAATGACGGGGTGATTTTCTCTGTGCACAGGCTGATGCTGCTTCTTCAGTCCAACATCTCCAGAATGAGGTTGTGACCATCAGGAATATGTACGAGCAGGAGATTGGAAATCTGCGGGAAAAGCTGGAACAGAACTATAAGGCACAGGACGGCAATGGCTTCACCGCGGCTTTAGCTTCTGAGTACCAGAATAGGTATTTATATGCCAATGTAGCCTACATCTGTGACTGGTGGCTTCAGTCCTGATAGCGGCCTGTCTACAGTAAATGTATGATAATTAAATAATCGTATCATTTAAATATGAAATTATTTCTTGAGGAACTCTGCTCAAATCAGTCAAATGTGAAGGAACATAAACTATGCACTTACAAGACCTACATGGCCTGGACTACCAAGTTGAGATATCTGGCTAATGATTTGGGGCAGTCGCCTTCTGTATCCACACTCTGTCACTGCTTTTCAGCTGCTAGCGCACTTCCATGGCCATGCGACTGAACAGGAGGGCTAAAGCAGGGGGCTTCTTTGGGGGATGGTGGCAACAAAAACAACATTTTTGCCTCCTTAAAGGGTTTTCCAGAATATTGCTCTGATTTTGTTGTGACATCCATACCGGTGTCTGTGCCTTGTACTGTAGTTCAGCCTATTCAAGAGCATGGTGCAAGACAATAGTTGTCCTACAGTACCAGGAGAAGTCTCACCCACATGGTTGTCTCTATATCAGGTTCAGTGGTGAGGGGGCAGCATCACTCCAGAAAGCGCCGTTGTCTGCTTTTTTCTGTGTACTGATGCATGCTGTAAGGACAGGCCATGAGTGTGATATAGCGGAAAACCTCATTAAGCCTTTTTTTTAATTCTTGTGTCATGTACCTCCCCCTCAGGAGCTGCAAAAGGCAGTGGGGGGAATTTATCATTAGGAAAATATTTGAAGTCAGTTTTGCTTCAGTCTATGTTGGAGTACTTTCTGCCACATTTATCAAACGTCACAGGTTGTTTGATAAATGTGGCTTGTCCTTAAACCTAACACTTCTGTCTAGAGAAGCTACTCCACTTTTCCTACTCCACCCTCCTCCTGGAGTGAGATTGCGACTATTTTGCGAATTTTTTTAAAAAAGTCGCAATGATAAATCTGGAGTGAAACTCATTAACATGGCTAACCACACCCACTTTTCCATCCATATTACAAACTGGAGTGAGTTGTGTACACATGCAAAATCAGGGCCAGTGTGATTCTGTTGACTGAAGTGTCCCTTTAAGGCTTAAAGGAATACTTCAGGGAAAATCTATACAGAGTGGTATGGCTTATGCAGATCATGATAGGTGGAGCATGACAAAAGGATTCAGTGACTAAGCATAACATAACCAAGCGTCACTACTGATTTTTTCTTTAAAAGGATGTCAACATTTACTAAACACTATTTAGTAGGATTTTAGCTTGAATAGCTTCACAATTCAGTGCTGATTAATTTATAATATGCCTCTCTATAGAGGTTGTCGGACCCCCAACCAAAAATTAATAAATTGCTGGAATGTTTTTAAAATGAAGGAAAAAAAGACACTAACCTCTTATAAGAAGCTCCGCTCCAAGGGTCCAGAATACATCACCAGTGAGGCCAGGGAATGGCTACAGCAGTGCACGTGACCATGGACCAGATGGACAGTATTCCAAATTCTCACTGCCTGCAGTTCCCACTAGGGCTGGCTTAGCATCTAAGTGCATGCTGTTTATATATTGACGTTAAATGGATTTTCCAGGACCCAGAAACCCAACTTGATTAATCATATCATACATGTAGAACAAAGTTTTCAATATATGGAATTTACAATTTCAAAGTTGTGTGGATCAGTCTTTCTAAAACCCGCTCATGCGATGCTCCTCTTAGGAAAATCCTCAATCCACCACCGTCACGTCCTTTACCAGGTTTACGGTCTGTTCTTTGGACAGTGAGCCCAACAGTCCAGTGAGGTTTTGTGGATGGTTGTGCAAATATTCATCTCCCTGGCGCATATGTAAAGTCCTGAATCCAGTGTCGTACCTCAGATAGAGACAGACCATGCAGCTGCTATGGGGCCCGTGGCGAAGGGAGGCCCCCAGTGAACCAAAGGACCCGCCCCCTAATTATGTTCAATACAGGTTCCTACCCACCTTCAGTCTACAATCGCTAGCTGTCATCAGAGGAGAAAGCTAAAGGACCTGTGATGATGTCACAGGTCCAGTACCATCTAGTAAAGGAACTACACATACAATGGTGTCGTTGCCAGGTTAGAAAGGTGCATCTGCCAGGACCTGTGATGACATCATCACAGGTTCTTCAACCCCCAACAGTATGGATTAAAACTGCACCATGAGCTGTCCATTGAGACTAGAATGGGGTGTTAAGAGGAGGTCCTCCTTCTTTCTTTTCATTTGCCACCCATTCCTGTTTTTACTCATATATATCGTACTGCAGTTATAACCTTAATACCTCATGTACCTCACACAGGGACCATAATGTATAACTGACCACATATATCAGTTCAAACTGCATCTTTTGTGTCGGGGCTGTTTTGTAATCCTAGTCCAGCCTCTGACAGCACACAATATAAAACCCAGCAGCAAGCACAGTTCAAGGAGCAAGGCGAGGGGCCAGGAACAGTTAGTTGGACATGGGGGGCCCAAATTAGATTTTTGCTATGGGGCTCAGTGATTTCTATGCACGCCCCTACCTGAATCCACATCATTTCCGCATGCGCCAGGAAGACAAATAGTCTTCCTGTAACAGTGTCGGGCAAAAACAGAAAAAAAAAAGACGTGAAGACTTGATAGTGAGCTGTGTGCGGGCCGGAGTGCTTCTCTCATCTTCAGTCCATGTTGGCCAGCTCTGGTGACTGACTGAGAGGGAGAGAAGCCTCGGTCAGTTTATGGCTGCAACTCACGCTCGCACAACGCAATGTTGCTGTCTCTGTGTGGAGCCACTGAAAAGGCAGACACCCCAGCATTCATCCAGGCCCTGCATGGGATGGAGCACAGGCTGCCAGGAAACCAGACTGTCCAGCCTAAAGCCGGATGTCTGGCCACCCCAACTATAGCTACGTTGCCGACTTCCGGCTGATGGAACTCCGCCGATCAGCTAGTGATGGCCTATTCTGAGGACAGGCCATCACCTAAATGGCTGGACAACCCCTTTATTTTTATAGATTGTCGGAAGCCCTATATGTCTAATCTCCACTGACATCAAATCCCAAAAACTGAATTAAAAAATTGTAAGGTAAAAACATTATTAGGGCCTCTTTTTATGTTTCCTGATGATGTAATGTGTCTCATAATAACTTTCTACAAATCTTTCTTTATAACCTAGAATTTGGGAATTGAACAGAGACATTCTGAAAAAGGATGAAGACATCCAAGAGTTACATCTTCTGGTGGCGAAGAAGGAGTCAGACATACAGGCGTTAAAGGGTGCTGCTGTGTCACCAACCATACAGCTGGAAATGGCCAAACAAGACTTGGGGGAACTGCAGAGAAACCTTGTGATGGCTCAGACAAAGTAGGTGCCCCTTACTTTACCCACTGGGACTATTGTAACCCTGTATTGGAGACATAATTAACATGTATGGAAAGTTAGTGCTATATTTTATTGTTGTGTAGAAAAGTATTTATTTTATCAATCCATTGGAAACTAATGACATCACTGAGCCAGGAGACACGTGTTGCTTCATGGTGCGGGGATGTCATTATCCTAGTTCCTCATCTGAATAAACCCCTTTTTTAAATAAGGACCAAATATCTGCAGTTATAACTGTGGCAATTCTAGTCTGCTGTGAATTTTAACTGCAGCACCCCCTGTAGAAGACATGTGGTGTCCGGAGCAGAAGCAGGATCCTGCGGTCACCTAAGTCAACTTCTGCTGCTGGCAAACAATGTTTCTGCAAGGGGACAAGCGATGGCATTCACTTATGAGTAGGCGATTGTCGGGAAGGAACACTTCCTTCCCAACAATCCTCTGCCCAATTGAGCAGTGTAAGGCTACTTTCACACTAGCGGCAGTCCTGATCCGGCAGGTGAAGGGTGCCGTCGGATCCGGACTGCCGCAAGGACATGTGTGGGGCCGGAACCGTGTTCCGG
The DNA here is from genome assembly GCA_900303285.1 of Rhinella marina. Classification (NCBI taxonomy): domain Eukaryota; kingdom Metazoa; phylum Chordata; class Amphibia; order Anura; family Bufonidae; genus Rhinella; species Rhinella marina. Next base: position 414,651 of record ONZH01012074.1, on the reverse strand, counting down.
CCCCACACATGTCACACAGTACCATATAGATATACATACACACACATACACACAAACACATACATACTTACATACTCCAGGCAGGCCGGCAGGCCGCACGTCTTCACACCCAGGAGGCTCGCAGCTATGACGATTCCCCACAGCGCCCTCTGCTGGGCGCTGTAGGGAATCGTCATAGCGGCGCGCCTCCTGGGCATGAAGACGTGCGGCCTGCCTGGAGTATGTAAGTATGTATGTGTTTATGTGTATGTGTGTGTATGTATGTCTGTATGTGTAGGTGACGGATCCGTCCTGAACTCCATTGAAAGTCAATGGAGGGCGGATCCGGTTACCATTGTGGTCACACCAGACGGATCCGCCCCCATTGACTTGCATTGGGGGTCATTCCGGATCCGTCTTGGTGCGGATGCCCGAACCGGAGAGAAAACCGCAGCATGCTGCGGTTTGTTCTCCGGTCTGAAGACGGAACAGAATGCTTTCAGGAGCATTCCGTTGTCTTCAGTTCAGTTTTGTCCCCATTGACAATGAATTTTATTCCGGTATTGAGCCCCTATGATGGAACTCAATACTGGAATTTTAAAACGCTAGTGTGAAAGTAGCCTTAGACTGAGTTCAGACTTCAGTTAATTGGTCAGTTATTTCCATCAGTTATTGTGAGACAAAACCTGTAGTGGAGCCGTCTCATAGAGGAACTATAATGGAAAGATTGCCTCCTGTTCTGTGTTTCTGACCCCCACCTGATTTTGGTGGAAATGACTGACCAAATAACTGAGGTGTGAACTCGGCTTTAAGGGACCCTTAGACAAATGAGGGCAGGAGCTTTAGAACTTGACAAGATAAGGACATATCTTATCTCTGAGAGCTCTGGACAGTTATCTCCAAACAACTTCAGCTTCCAGACCTCACACAGATAAGAGACTCTCATAGGCGACATTATCCAGTGTTGTTCTACATGGTGTTATAGAGCATAATGCTGTAACCTGGGCATCTTCTGTATATAATTATATATGTACAGCTGGTATAAGTTATACATCTTCTTGTGTATAATGATATGGACCGTGCTGGTATAACCTGAGTGTCTTCTGTATATAATTATATATGTACAGCTGGTATAAGCTATATCTATATAGTGATATGGAGCATGCTGGTATAACCTGGGTATCTTCTGTATATAATTATATATGTACAGCTGGTATAAGTTATACATCTTCTTGTATATAGTGATATGGAGCATGCTGGTATAACCTGGGTATCTCCTGTATATAATTATATATGTACAGCTGGTATAAGTTATACATCTTCTGTATATAGTGATATGGAGCATGCTGGTATAACCTGGGTATCTCCTGTATATAATTATATATGTACAGCTGGTATAAGTTATACATCTTCTTGTATATAGTGATATGGAGCATGCTGGTATAACCTGGGTATCTCCTGTATATAATTATATATGTACAGCTGGTATAAGTTATACATCTTCTTGTATATAGTGATATGGAGCATGCTGGTATAACCTGGGTATCTCCTGTATATAATTATATATGTACAGCTGGTATAAAGTTATACATCTTCTTGTATATAGTGATATGGAGCATGCTGGTATAACCTGGGTATCTCCTGTATATAATTATATATGTACAGCTGGTATAAGTTATACATCTTCTTGTATATAGTGATATGGACACATGCGTGGTATAACCTGGGTATCTTTCTGTATATAATTATATATGTACAGCTGGTATAAGTTATACATCTTCTTGTATATAGTGATATGGGCCATGATGGTCCTGGGCATCTTCTGTATATAATTATATATGTACAGCTGGTATAAGTTATACATCTTCTTGTATATAGTGATATGGGCCATGCTGGTATAACCTGGGTATCTTCTGTATATAATTATATATGTACAGCTGGTATAAGTTATACATCTTCTTGTATATAGTGATATGGGCCATGCTGGTATAACCTGGGTATCTTCTGTATATAATTATGTAAGTACAGCTGGTATAAGTTATATATCTTCTTGTATATAGTGATATGGGCCATGCTGGTATAACCTGGGTATCTTCTGTATATAATTATATAAGTACAGCTGGTATAAGTTATACATCTTCTTGTATATAGTGATATGGACCATGCTGGTATAACCTGGGTATCTTCCGTATATAATTATATATGTACAGCTGGTATAAGTTATACATCTTCTTGTATATAGTGATATGGACCATGCTGGTATAACCTGGGCATCTTCTGTATATAATTATATATGCACAGCTGGTATAAGTTATACATCTTCCTGTATATAGTGATATGGACCATGCTGGTATAACCTGGACATCTTCTGTATATAATTATATATGTACAGCTGGTATAAGTTATACATCTTCTTGTATATAGTGATATGGACCATGCTGGTATAACCTGGGTATCTTCTGTATATAATTATATATGTACAGCTGGTATAAGTTATACATCTTCTTGTATATAGTGATATGGGCCATGCTGGTATAACCTGGGTATCTCCTGTATATAATTATATAAGTACAGCTGGTATAAGTTATATATCTTCCTGTATATAGTGATATGGGCCATACTGGTATAACTTGGGCATTTTCTGTATATAATTATATATGTACAGCTGGTATAAGTTATACATCTACCTGTATATAGTGATATGGACCATGCTGGTATAACCTGGGTATCTTCTGTATATAATTATATATGTACAGCTGGTATAAGTTATACATCTTCTTGTATATAGTGATATGGACCATACTGGTATAACCTGGACATCTTCTGTATATAATTATATATGTACAGCTGGTATAAGTTATACATCTTCTTGTATATAGTGATATGTAACATGCTGGTACAACCTGGGTATCTTCTGTATATAATTATAAATGTACAGCTGGTATAAGTTATACATCTTCTTGTATATAGTGATATGGAGCATGCTGGTATAACCAGGGTATCTTCTGTATATAAATCTATAAGTACAGCTGGTATAAGTTATACATCTTCTTGTATATAGTGATATGGACCATGCTGGTATAACCTGGGTATCTTCTGTATATAATTATATATGTACAGCTGGTATAAAGTTATACATCTTCTTGTATATAGTGATATGGACCATGCTGGTATAACCTGGGCATCTTCTGTATATAATTATATATGCACAGCTGGTATAAGTTATACATCTTCCTGTATATAGTGATATGGACCATGCTGGTATATCCTGGGTATCTTCTGTATATAATTATATATGTACAGCTGGTATAAGTTATACATCTTCTTGTATATAGTGATATGGACCATGCTGGTATAACCTGGGTATCTCCTGTATATAATTATATATGTACAGCTGATATAAGTTATACATCTTCCTGTATATAGTGATATGGACCATGCTGGTATAACCTGGGTATCTTCTGTATATAATTATATATGTACAGCTGGTATAAGTTATACATCTTCTTGTATATAGTGATATGGACAATACTGGTATAACCTGGGTATCTTCTGTATATAATTATATATGTACAGCTGGTATAAGTTATACATCTTCTTGTATATAGTGATATGGACCATGCTGGTATAACCTGGGTATCTTCTGTATATAATTATATATGTACAGCTGGTATAAGTTATACATCTTCTTGTATATAGTGATATGGACCATGCTGGTATAACCTGGGTATCTTCTGTATATAATTATATATGTACAGCTGGTATAAGTTATACATCTTCTTGTATATAGTGATATGGACAATACTGGTATAACCTGGGTATCTTCTGTATATAATTATATATGCACAGCTGGTATAAGTTATACATCTTCCTGTATATAGTGATATGGACCATGCTGGTATAACCTGGGCATCTCCTGTATATAATTATATATGTACAGCTAGTATAAGTTATACATCTTCTTGTATATAGTGATATGGGCCATACTGGTATAACCTGGACATATTCTGTATATAATTATATATGTACAGCTGGTATAAGTTATACATCTTCTTGTATATAGTGATATGGACCATGCTGGTATAACCTGGGTATCTTTTGTATATAATTATATATGTACAGCTGGTATAAGTTATACATCTTCTTGTATATAGTGATATGTAACATGCTGGTATAACCTGGATATCTCCTGTATATAATTATATATGTACAGCTGGTATAAGTTATACATCTTCTTGTATATAGTGATATGGACCATGCTGGTATAACCTGGGTATCTTCTGTATATAATTATATATGTACAGCTGGTATAAGTTATACATCTTCTTGTATATAGTGATATGGACCATGCTGGTATAACCTGGACATCTTCTGTATATAATTATATATGCACAGCTGGTATAAGTTATACATCTTCCTGTATATAGTGATATGGACCATGCTGGTATATCCTGGGTATCTTCTGTATATAATTATATATGTACAGCTGGTATAAGTTATACATCTTCCTGTATATAGTGATATGGACCATGCTGGTATAACCTGGGTATCTTCTGTATATAATTATATATGTACAGCTGGTATAAGTTATACATCTTCTTGTATATAGTGATATGGACAATACTGGTATAACCTGGGTATCTTCTGTATATAATTATATATGTACAGCTGGTATAAGTTATACATCTTCTTGTATATAGTGATATGGACCATGCTGGTATAACCTGGGTATCTTCTGTATATAATTATATATGTACAGCTGGTATAAGTTATACATCTTCTTGTATATAGTGATATGGACCATGCTGGTATAACCTGGGTATCTTCTGTATATAATTATATATGTACAGCTGGTATAAGTTATACATCTTCTTGTATATAGTGATATGGACAATACTGGTATAACCTGGGTATCTTCTGTATATAATTATATATGCACAGCTGGTATAAGTTATACATCTTCCTGTATATAGTGATATGGACCATGCTGGTATAACCTGGGCATCTCCTGTATATAATTATATATGTACAGCTAGTATAAGTTATACATCTTCTTGTATATAGTGATATGGGCCATACTGGTATAACCTGGACATATTCTGTATATAATTATATATGTACAGCTGGTATAAGTTATACATCTTCTTGTATATAGTGATATGGACCATGCTGGTATAACCTGGGTATCTTTTGTATATAATTATATATGTACAGCTGGTATAAGTTATACATCTTCTTGTATATAGTGATATGGACCATGCTGGTATAACCTGGGTATCTTTTGTATATAATTATATATGTACAGCTGGTATAAGTTATACATCTTCTTGTATATAGTGATATGGAGCATGCTGGTATAACCTGGATATCTCCTGTATATAATTATATATGTACAGCTGGTATAAGTTATACATCTTCTTGTATATAGTGATATGGACCATGCTGGTATAACCTGGGTATCTTCTGTATATAATTATATATGTACAGCTGGTATAAGTTATACATCTTCTTGTATATAGTGATATGGACCATGCTGGTATAACCTAGGCATCTTCTGTATATAATTATATATGCACAGCTGGTATAAGTTATACATCTTCCTGTATATAGTGATATGGACCATGCTGGTATAACCTGGGTATCTTCTGTATATAATTATATATGTACAGCTGGTATAAGTTATACATCTTCTTGTATATAGTGATATGGACAATACTGGTATAACCTGGGTATCTTCTGTATATAATTATATATGTACAGCTGGTATAAGTTATACATCTTCTTGTATATAGTGATATGGACCATGCTGGTATAACCTGGGTATATTCTGTATATAATTATATATGTACAGCTGGTATAAGTTATACATCTTCTTGTATATAGTGATATGGACCATGCTGGTATAACCTGAGTGTCTTCTGTATATAATTATATATGTACAGCTGGTATAAGTTATACATCTTCTTGGATATAGTGATATGGACCATGCTGGTATAACCTGGGTATCTTCTGTATATAATTATATATGTACAGCTGCTATAAGTTATACATCTTCCTGTATATAGTGATATGGACCATGCTGGTATAACCTGGGTATCTTCTGTATATAATTATATATGTACAGCTGGTGTAAGTTATACATCTTCTTGTATATAGTGATATGGACCATGCTGGTATAACCTGGGTATCTTCTGTATATAATTATATATGTACAGCTGGTATAAGTTATACATCTTCTTGTATATAGTGATATGGACCATGCTGGTACAACCTAGACATCTTCTGTATATAATTATATATGTACAGCTGGTATAAGTTATACATCTTCTTGTATATAGTGATATGGGCCATGCTGGTATAACCTGGGTATCTTCTGTATATAATTATATATGTACAGCTGGTATACGTTATACATCTTCTTGTATATAGTGATATGTAACATGCTGGTATAACCTGGGTATCTTCTGTATATAATTATATATGTACAGCTGGTATAAGTTATACATCTTCTTGTATATAGTGATATGGAGCATGCTGGTATATCCTGGACATCTTCTGTATATAATTATATATGTACAGCTGGTATAAGTTATACATATTCTTGTATATAGTGATATGGACCATGCTGGTATAACCTGGGTATCTTTTGTATATAATTATATATGTACAGCTGGTATAAGTTATACATATTCTTGTATATAGTGATATGGACCATGCTTGTATAATCTGTATATCTTCTGTATATAATTATATATGTACAGCTAGTATAAGTTATACATCTTCTTGTATATAGTGATATGGAGCATGCTGGTATAACCTGGGTATCTCCTGTATATAATTATATATTGTTGCTATAACCTAGGGATGCTATTAAAATGCTATTAACATCTAATATTGGTGAAGTTATGTAGAACTGCCAGAGGGGTCTTAAATTGTCTACTTTCCTAAGGACCCAATTTATATAATAACAGCATGTCAGTGGGTGACAGTAAATTGCTGCATTGTACATTTGTTGATTTCTAGAGATTCGTGGGAGCCTCTGTACCTTCTCCTCCTGTGTGACACTTTTCTTGAACAATCACAATACAATGGCTTCACTTATTATGCACTGATTTTGACTTATTGTGTTGTACACTCCATTCACATCCAAAGCTGCGTTGGAAATCCCGCTGTTTGTCCTTGGATACTCTGCTTCTACTCTGCAGGCAATCATGTGGTTAAACAGCTCGATTCTGTGTAACAGTCATCTTTGCTCTCACAATGCGCTGTTCTCTAAAGACAGAAATCCTGCAGAATGTTTAATACAGCTCTAAAACACAGTACAGTATGTCATTAAATTGGGAGAACCTATTTAATTTGAAGGTACACTTTAAGGGGACGATAAATGTAATGGTGAGTGTCCATTTTGGTGACAACTTTTGTGATGATGTCCACAGATATGAAGAAGAGTTTTCCCAGCGTTTAACCCTTGAGGAGAAAATCAAAGAGCTGACACAACAGCTAGGGAACCTGAAGTATAATCACATGAAGGTGGGTTTATATCAATGTGTTGGAAGTTCTAAAAAATCGCCTATGTGATGGACTCCATGTTTAAAGAGGAATGACAGGAAAACAACATTAAAGGGGTTGTCTGAGATCTTGATATTGATTACCTATCCTCAGGATAGGTCATCGATATCAGATCATTGGGGGTCTGAATCCTGGCACACCCACCACTCATCTGTTTGAAAAGACTGCAGCGCCGAGCTGCCATACCAAGTACAACCAATATGGATGGTGCCGTCGTTGCTTGCTCATTCAGTGAAGGCGACCTCTGTATTTACATGGTACAATCTCCTTCACAGTATGAGGATGGGGGATAGGTATTGTAATCCCTTGTCCTCATACCAAATCGTTGTTTCTGGGCAGCAGATCAATGTTTAGACAATCTGCTGCCCAGGAACGATGATTTGTGGTGCCTGCATGAACTACAGGATCACCCGATGAACGAGCGTTTTGCTCATTCATCTGCGACACATTTATGGTCGCAGATGGTCAGATTATCGAGAACCAGAGTTCGCAGGAACGGTTGTTCAAGATAAGGCTAGTTTCACACCAGCGCTTTCCCTTTCCGCTATTGAGATCCGTCATAGGATCTCAATAGCGGAGGAAAACACTTCCGTTTTGTCCCCATTCATTGTCAATGTGGACAAAATTGAACTGAACGAAACTGAGTGCACCAGAATGCGTTCCGTTCTATTTGGTTGCGTCCCCATCGCGGACCAAATAACGCTGCAAGCAGCAGTTTTCTGTCCGCCATGTAGTGCGGAGCAAGACGGATCCGTCATGACACACAATGTAAGTTTTCTCTGACGCAATAGAAAACGGATCCGTCCTCCACTGACTTTCAATGGTGTTCATGACGGATCCATCTTGGGTATGTTAAAGATAATACAAACGGATCCGTTCATAGCCGATGCAGACGGTTGTATTACCGTGACGGAAGCGCTTTGGCTGATCCATGACGGATCCTACAAAACGCTAGTGTGAAAGTAGCCTAATCTGGCCGATTTGGTGTGTGTAAATCTACTTTAAGGCCTAGTTCTCGCTTCAGGGTTTTCCATCAGTGATTGTGAGCCAAAACCAGGAGTGGCGCCTCCACAGACATAAGGTATAAGGGAAAAATCTGCTCCTGTTCTGTGTTTTGGTTCACAATCACTGATAGAAATCACTGACCAAATCATGGAAATCTGAACTAGGCCTAAGGGTTTGTTACAATGTATCCAGTGCAGACAGTCCTGTCACGTTAGGTAAACATATTAAAAACCTAAAACTGTAATGGGGTCGGGCCACGGATTCGGCAGTAGCACGGCAACTCCTGCTGAGAGGCGGCCGGAGCAAAAGTACAACATTACACCTATTACAGTGAATGGGGCCGGAGCGTAGTTCCAGCCCCACACGTGCACCTGCGGCAGCACGGATCCGGCGGGTGAACAGCCTGCCGGAGTCCCATGACGCAGATGTGAAACTAGCCTAATACAGATTTTTTACCAGAGAAGTGGCCTTGATTGGTTGGACCTGAGTCTGAGACATTGTATGTTGAGGTTTCAACTTACGATGGGTCAGAAAAGACCATTGTATGTTGAAACTATTGTGTCCTGAGGCCATTGTATCTTGAGGAATCACTGTATATCTGTTTCTAGGAAAGCTGGGTGTCACCCAACATAACCCCCAACTGAATAGCAAAACTAGGCAGCAATATGGAACTGAGGGATAGATCACTTCACATGCAAGAGATTTGTTTTTGGGTATCTGGGATAGTTGGGTGATGACGACTATGTTAGCAGTCACCCAGCTTTCCAACCATTGATATAACTTATTGAAGAGTTTATAATAATCCCGATACTGTTGTTTTATCAGGATTTACAGGAACTGAGAACCCAAGTGGCCCAGTCAGAGGCCCTAGTCCTCCAGCTAGAAGATAAACTGCGTAGGGTGAGCAGTGGGGGTCCAGCTCTGGTGGAGACGGTGCAGAAAATTCAGGAGGCGAGTGAGGCAGAAGTGAAAAGACTGCAGGATGAGACCGAGACTGTCTATAGTCAAAGTGTAAGTATCTCCTACTGAAAAATACTGAGGCATTGTGGGACCCATTGAAGAAATCTGAAGGCCCCACATAGATGAGCCTGGTTTATACACAGATACGAGCACAGGATTGAACACCCCCTATTCATCATTTTGTGGCGTTTTCATCACTTTTGCGTTAAAAACACAAGCTCCAGATGTTAACTGAAAGTCCACGGGAAATATAAAATACAGGGTGGAAAAACGCCGGAGCAAATTCATTTGTGTAGAGGCCCTAAAACAGGAGATTGGGTTCACATGCAGATGTATGATGACGTTTTTCCGCACCTTTCTGTTTTTAGTGGTACCAGCATTTTCTGGTACATTTTTTGTAATGAAAGGTCCATAGGAAATATGAAACGCAGGACACACAAGGTTTTTTTTGCTGCTGGCGTTTTGTTGATTAGGTGGCTGTTACAGTGTATCAGTTTAAGGCCTCATGCATATGAACGTATTTTCTTTCAGTGTCCGTTCTGTTTTGTTTTTTTTGTTTTTTTTGTGGACCATATACGGAACCATTCATTTCAATGGGTCCGCAAAAAAAACAGAAGTTGCTCTGTATGCATTCCGTTTCCGTATGTCCATATTTCCGTTCCACAAAAAAATAGAACATGTCCTATTATTGTTCGCGTTAACCCCTTCAACCCCAGGCCTGTTTTCATTTTCCTGCCCAGGCCATTTTTTGCTAATCTGACATGTCACTTTATGTGGTAATAACTTTGGAACGCTTTTACTTATCCAGGCCATTCTGAGATTGTTTTCTTGTCACATATTGTGCTTCACGACAGTTGTAAATTTGTGCAAAATATTTTATTTTTATTTCTAAAAAAATACCAGATGTAGCAAAATTTTTGAAAAAATTTGCAAATTAGCAAATTTAAATTTTTCTACTTTCAAAATACATAGTAATACCTCCAAAAATAGTTATTATTTTGCATTCCCCATATGTCTACTTTATGTTGGCATCATTTTATAAATGTCATTTTACTTTTTTCGGATGTTAGAAGGCATAGAAGTTTAGAAGCTATTTTTCAAATTTTCAACAAAATTTCCAAAACCATTTTTTTAAGCACCAATTCAGATATAAAGTGATTTTGAGGGGCTTACGTAATGGAAATCACCCATAAATGACCCCAGTTTAGAAACTACACCCCTCAAATTATAAAAAACTGATGTTACAAACTTTGTTAACCCTTGAGGTGTTCCACAAGAATTAAAGGAAAATGGAGGTGAAATTTCAAAATTTCACTTTTTTGGTAGATTATTCATGTTAATAATTTTTTTCTTGCAACACAGCAAGGGTTAACAGCAAACTAAACCTCAATATACATTGCTCTGATTGTGCAGTTTACAGAAATACCCCATATGTGGTGGTAAACGTCTCTATGGGTTTGTGGCAGTGGTCAGAAGGAAAGGAGCGCCATACGGATTTTGGAGGCAGATTTTGCTAGAATTGTTTTTAGGCACCATTTTGTAATTTAGAGACCCTGACGTACCCCTACAATGGAAACCCTCAAAAAGTGACCCCATTTTGGAAACTACACCCTTCAAAGAATATATTAAGGGGGGTACTGACCACTTTGACCCCCTAAGCGTTTTACGGAATTTGGAAACACTTGGCTGTAAAAATGAAAAGTTTCATTTCTTCCAATAAAATGTTGCTTTAGCCCCAAATTTTTCATTTTCACAAGGGGTAACAGGAGAAAAGCACCCCATAAGTTGTTTCCCATTTTCTCCTGAATACGGCAACACTCCATATGTGGTGGTGAACTGTTGTGAGGGCACATGGCAGGACTCAGAACAGAAGGAGCGCCATATGGATTTTGCAGAACAGATTTTGATGGATTGGTTTGCGGGAGCCATTGATTTGTATTTTTTTTTGAGTTATTGTCTTATGTGGGGGCTTATTTTTTGCGGGATGAGGTGACGTTTTCATTGGTACCATTTTGGGGTACATAAGACTTTTTGATTGCTTGGTATTACACTTTTTGTGAGTCAGGGTGAAAAAAAATAGCTGTTTTGGCATAGTTTTTTTTAAAAAAAATTTTTACAGCATTCACCTGAGGGGGCAAATCATGTGATATTTTTATAGAGCAGGTTGTTACGGAAGCGGCGATACCCAATATGTCTACCATTTTTATTAAATTTTACATATTAGATTTATTTTAGAACAGAATAAAATCTTTTTTTGTGTTGCTATTTTCTGAGAGCCATATTTTTTTTATTTTTTGGACGATTGTCTCAGGTAGGGTCTCATTTTTTGCGGGACAAGATGATGGTTTGATTGGTACCATTTTGGGTTAAATACGCCTTTTTGATCGCCTGCTATTACACTTTTTGTGAGGCAAGAGGGAAAAAAATGGCTGTTTTGGCATAGTTTTTTAAAAAAAATTTTTTACAGCATTCACTTGGGGGGCCATCTCATGTAATATTTTTATAGAGCAGGTTGTTACGGACGCGGCGATACCCAATATGTCTAACTTTTTTATTTTTGGAAAGTTTTACACATTAGATTTATTTTTGAACAGAATAAAATCTTTTTTTGTGTTGCCATTTTCTGAGAGCCATATTTTTTTAAATTTTCAGGCGATTGTCTTAGGTAGGGTATCAGTTTTGCAGGACAAGATGACGGTTTGATTGGTACCATTTTGGGTTAAATACACCTTTTTGATCGCCTGCTATTACACTTTTTGTAAGGGAAGGTGACCAAAAAATGGCTTTTAGCACGTTTTTTTTGTTTTTTTTTACTGCGTTCACCCAGCGAGTTGGATGATGCAATATTTTTATAGAGCCGGTCGATACGGACGCGGCGATACCTAATATGTATACTTTTCTTTTTTCCCCTTTTTTTTCCTGAGGAGGACGGAAGCGGCTGCCTGCACCCATGCGAGCGCAGGGGAGCCGAGCGGTACAGTGCTCGTTTCTAGCACGTTCGCTCATCTCTAATTGTAATGCATTGGCTGTAAGTGTATTACTCAATGTAATACACTTACAGCCTGCTTCCTGTGCGATCCAGGGGGCTGGATCGCACAGGCACGCAGGGATAGCAGCCACGATGCCTACATGAGCATGCGGAGACACATCTTAGGGGTGTAGCATTTTTGTCTGCGCTTTCAAAACGCAGAGAAACGGATCCTGTTCCAAGATCAATTCATCTCTATGGAGCAGGATCCGTTTATAAAGTCTGCGTTTTGGACGGATTCTGACCATTGTGTTTTGCATTGGTAGCATCCAAAGCACAGATGTGAAAGTACCCTAAGATGTGTCTCCGCATGCTCGTGCAATGTTAGTTCACAATACAGCAGTTACCTCAGAGCGGATTTGAAAAGGAGCAAGCTGACCACCACTACTACATGGCCATGGTGGTCGTAACTAGGGGCAACGGCCTGACTGATGTGTGTGGTACAATGGATATACAAATAGGGAAATCTTCTAAACGGTACATTTTATATATATACATTCTATTAGTAATAATATTGGTATGGCTATATCTATCTATACAAACTACATTTGTGAGATGGGAATACCCCTTTAAGGACAAGGATAGTACTGTTCTATTCTGCAAAATATGGAATGCACACGGATGTCATCCGTATTTTTTTAGGATCCTTTTTTTGCGGACTGCAAAATACATACGGGCCTAAGAGGCATCATTGCTGCCAGTGAATAGAAACATCCCTTGTGTACATCCAAAGACTGAACGCCCATTGCCATCATTCCCAGTTGACACAAGAGCATAGCTTGATCCAACCACAACCAAATGGTCGTGTCATGGTTGCGACGTGACTGCACAAGCCGCAGTTGGCTCTACCACACCGTTCAGTCAGTCTACTTATCCGAGATGCGCTGTGATCCCATGCCGCCACTGCCACTTCCAGGATCATGTGCCATACATTAGGCACATTATACCAGCTTGGGGTTAGAACCCACAGTGCATGCATGAGTCTGAATCTCTAACAAGTGCTTTGATGAGAGAATGCTTGTGCTGCAGGTTGTAATCCCAGGCTGGGATCAAGTGATCTTGGACGTGGAATACCCTTATGATTGCTCTCACAACCAGCACTAATAGAAAGCTCCTGGCGCCAACGCAAAATTTATTACACAACCTCCACCTACCATGCACCATTTATAACACTACTGTCTTCTTTTGTGGCATAGGGCTCTTGGGGATCCATCAGGCAACATATCTCAATGCAATTGCAACCCTTCACCTCCATAGCTACCCCCTGCACTGCTAGAATAATTGTAACAGATTGGAGTCAGGGGTGCACTCCATCACCAGGAACAACTCGGTCCAGCCCCCAGACTAGTAACACTGTAGTGGTGCAGTCATGCAGATGTAAAGATATACTGTAGGTGTGAGGGAGCAGAGATGCCCCTGATACAGGCGCTGATTACAAAATTTGAGAGACATTGTAAACTCTCCCTGTCCTCCCCACATCCCCTGGCAGTTTGATGGGCAGCAGTTCATTTATGTAGCCTTGTTCCAATATCTAGGGGTTCAGACTGGATCTGTATAAATCTTCAGTATGTGACAGCAGTGTGACTCATCTCTCCCTGCAGGATGAGAGTTGTGATGCTAATTTTAGCGTCCTCCTATTTTCCACATTATGTAAGCGCTGTCTGTGTCGCACTCTGTGCAACCAAATAAGACAATGGCGGAGGATTCAGGGAGGTGGATCGCTTCACTACCCCTCATCCTTGTATCCAGGTCTGCTATATCTGACAAACGCAGCCTTGCAGATTCTAAGAAACTCAGTCCTGCTGCATGTGACAAACTCAGTAATACTGTGTGTGACATACCCAGCCCTGCTACATCTGTCAGACACAACCCCTTGCATCTGATACACACAGCCCTGCTGCAACTTGGCTTTGTTCCACCTTATAGATTAAGCTTTCTTGTATCTGACAAACTCAGCTTTACAGATATTGTCAAAGTCAGGTCTGCTGCATTTGTAGCCACCACAGTGGGGTATAGGCCCTCATACACATTCAGCTGTCAGATTCAATAGCTTTCAGCCCACAGCTATCGTATTTCTCCCTACACCCCAATACACATACACGATCAAGTTGGCCTGACTTGTATTTGTATTGAACGGGGAGAGAAAAGAAAGTCACTGCCAGACACTTCTGGCGACTTCTTATCTCCTAGGACAGGAATCAGCAACCTGCGGCACTCCAGCTGTTCTGAAGCTACAACTCCCAGAATGCTTCATTCACTTCTGTGGGAGTTACAAGAATAGCAAAGCATGTGTGCCTGCTGGGAGTTGTAGTTTCTCAGCTGTAGTGCCGAAGGTTGCCTACCCCTGTTCTAGGAGAACAAAAGGATTGGGCGAAAATATTCACCATCTCATCACCGACAAAAGGATCGGTCGAAAATATTCATCCATCTCATCTGCCGGGTGAGTGGGTTCAGACGACAGTCCACTAGTGTGAATGGGGGCTTTATGTTGTGTGCTTCAGGGAGTGTGACAATAGTATTAAGAACAGATTGTGCGTGATGAAAATCCCTTCTAATCACATTAGGCATTAACAGGTAATTCCTTTGTCCTGTGTTAAGTAACAGTTAGAGTACGCCTATGCGGCAATTTTGGCCATGCCAGCTGTCGCACCACCAAAGATCACAGTGTAAGTGGGCTGCCATCGGAATGAATGCGGTCGCAGCGTGACTCACGTGTTTGTTGTAATCTGGACACGCAAATCGCAAAAATCTAGCAGTCAGGGGCGTAGTTATAGGTGGTGCAGAGGTAGCAGGCGCTACCGGGCCCAGGAGTCTGAGGGGACCCAAAGACCCTAGTGCCGCATAAGAAGAACACAAAGCACTGAGGGAAGGGGGGCCCAAGCTGAACTTTTGCACCAGGGCCCATGAGCTTTTAGATACGACCCTGCTAGCAGTGTTGAATTTTTTGGGATTCGTGTGTCGCAGTCCCAACAAATGTGTTACAGACCTCCCCTTTTGGAGGGACAGTCCCTACTTTTGATCCAAGTCCCTCTGTCCCTCTTTGATTCTTAAAAGTCCATCTTTTTGATCTGAGGTAT
Source organism: Rhinella marina (assembly GCA_900303285.1). Taxonomy (NCBI): domain Eukaryota; kingdom Metazoa; phylum Chordata; class Amphibia; order Anura; family Bufonidae; genus Rhinella; species Rhinella marina. Next base: position 399,033 of record ONZH01012074.1, on the reverse strand, counting down.
AGATTTGCATTATTACATTTACAATATTGATCCAAAAAGTGTTTGCCTGGTTTCCATGTGTATATTGGAGCTCACCATATATATTATTTCATTATTTGATGCAATTTGGATAATAGAATGTCTGTATTCAGATAATTGTTATTTTGTATTATACTTTGTAAAGGAAATCTATTGAAGTGTAGAAATATGCAGGAAAAATGGATCATTCACACCATGACCCATAAGTGTCCCTCTTTGACCATCCAAAAAGTTGGGAGCTATGGTGTTAGTCGCACTGAAACCCCATTCAGCCGCATTACATCTCAATCTTTGGTCACACGACCAAAATCGCTGTATAGGCATACCCTTAATACCCTTGGATTTGGTATCCAACTATGTCTTATCTGTTCCTCGGAAACCGGGGTGACCAATAAGGTCACTATTAGGCTACCTGCACATGGGTGCGGGTTTACAAACAGAATTTCCATGCAGATTTTCATGGATTTTGCCTCGATCTCACCCTTTGCATTTCAAAGGGTGAAATCTGCAATAAACACGCTCATTTCCAAACATTTTGATGCCAGTTTTTGCGTAAAAAAATTTACAAGACCCCATTTAGTGACTTTTTAAATCTTGTGAGACAATATTTTGTCACAAGGGCGTTTTTACTTGGGAGTGGCAGGAGCCGGGCCTGGGCCGGAACTTTGGCACCGGCAAATTTTCTATCATGTACGCCTGAAAAGAGGCATAAAAGAGGAGTAAAAACTACTCCAGTTGGTGCCTAGGTTCACAGACTGCCAGAGATGCGCCTAATTTATGACGAGGCCTGCGCCTGATCATAAATTAGTGGAATTTTCAAGCAGCGCAGAGTGGTGTAAAAAGCTGATCTTTGTAAATGACCCCTAAGTGTACACGACATTTGACAATACTGTATTACGCTGCAGTTTTTCCACATGAAAAAATTTGCACAGAAAAAAACAAGTATAATCCACCATGTGTGCAGATATTATTATTTCACATGAGCAATACGGATTGTGTCAGGATCTGTTCAGGAAAAAATTGATGGTTCTGCACGCAAGTTGAATCCGTTTTTTTCTGCAATTGCATTCAGTGTGTGCGTTTTTTTCCCATCGGAATGTAACCAGATTGCATGGGTTTTTCACACCTGTGAAGTAAACCTGAAGAGTAACAATCTACATCTCCTAGCGACCATCAGTGAAAAAACGCATTCCGTTTTTCACGCAAGCCCCAATTACTTCTATGGAGCCAGAACTGCGGGGAAAATATACAATATAGAACATGCTGCAATTTTCCCTGAATGCAATGATGATGCGTGGAAAACAATGCTCATGTGCACAGACCCATTGAAATGAATGGGTCAGGACACAGTCCGGATGCTAGGCATTCGCTAGACACATTGCATCTGGACAGAAAACTGCTTGTGTAAATGAAGGTCTATAGGAGAAAACTCAGAAGAGATTTATCAAAACTGGTGTAAAGGAAAACTGGCTTAGTTGTCTATAGCAACCAATCAGATTTCACCTCTCATTTTCCAAAGGAGCTCTGAAAAATGCTTGAAACTGATTGGTTGCTATGGACAACTGAGACAGTTTTCCTTTCCATCATTTTTGTAAATCTCCCCCTCCAGTCCAGTCCTCATCATAAATTAGTTGCATCCAACAGCAGCACAGGGGCTCTCAAAACACAAGCGTTAAGGTCTCATGCAGACATCCATGGAGCACGGTCCATGAAAACCCGGACTGTGCTCCTGCTGATGGGTGCAGGAGCGCACGGCGTCATTGGTTGCTATGATGCCATGCACTTGGAGCCACTGCTGTATAGTAATACACTATACAGCAGCGGCGGCACGAAGCGCACGGCATCATAGCAACCATTGACGCTGTGCGCTCCTGCACCCATCAGCAGGAGCACAGTCTGGGTTTTCACAAACCGTGCTCCACGGATGTCTGCATGAGGCCTAAAGGATTCTCTTTGATAAATGACTCCTAGTAAGGGGAAAAAGGCATACTTGAAGCAAGCTGCAATTAAAAAAAAGCCACTGACCCCAAAAATACACCTCAAGGTTGAAAAAAACACCACTATAAAAAAAGCCTTTTCGTCCAAAAGCTAAAAGCAAAACCCCTGAAAAACCACAGAGAAAACCTGTGTGTGACACCAGCCCCACAGCCCCCACTACAGAGGTATTGGGGCACGTTTAATAAAACCGGCTCTTTATGCTGCAGTTAGGGGGAGATTTATTAAACTGGTGTAAAGTATAACTGGCTTAGTTGCCCATAGCAACCAATCAGATTCCTCCTTTCAATTTCCAAAGGAGCTGTGTAAAATGAAAGGTGGAATCTGATTGGTTGCTATGGGCAACCAGTTTGATAAATCTCCCCCTTAGCTTTCCCTTGTACTGCCTTTGCATTTGTCAAACTGCTCCATGTAACCTCCACAGTGGAGGATGATTATGGTTCACAGTTAGGGCTTTTGCACATGACCGTTGCTTATTTTGCAGTCTGCAAATTGCAGATCCACAAAACATGGATACTGGCTGTGTGCGTTCCGCATTTTGCGGGAATGGAACGTCTGGCCCATAATAGAACTGCCCTTTCCTTTGCCCGTAATGCGGACAATAGGATATATTCTATAATTTTGTAGATGCAACGGAATGGATGTGCGGACAACACATGGTGTGCTGTCCGCATCTTTTGTGGCCCCATTGAAGTTAATGGGTCCGTATCCGGCCCGCAAAAAAAGCTGATCAGATGCAGACAACAAATACATTTGTGTGCATGAACCCTTAGGGTGCCTGCACACATTGTAGAATTTTCCACAACTGAAAATCAGTTCCATTCATCTGAATGGAGCTTGCAGAAATCCATGTAAATGGAACTGATTTTCAGTTGTGGAAAATTCTGCAACAAAAACTGCAGCGTGTGAATACCCCCCTATAGTAAAAAGTGCAGCTTCCTCCAATGTAAATTCAGATGTTCTGGAGCAAGAGAAATGTCCTTTAAAATGTCCAATGACCCAACATTAAAGAGTTTTTCTAGACCCCATGTTTAAAGTAAACACCCATTTCATCTCCTCCTATCCCACCAGCATCTGATGACCCAAGATAACCGGCCATTTCCCCTAAATGCAGACCCGTCCCAACAGTCCACATGACAAGGAGCAGAAATCACTGTTTGCTTTACTTGACTCATCAAAGAGGAAATGTCTGCGTCTTCCGAGAGCGAGGATCTGACCTAATGACTGTCATTGTAAGGTTCTGTTCACACTACCTAACAGAAAACACACCGTGCTGCCGGATCAATCTTACAATATGATATCACTGGTCCCCGACAGACCTATTTGATGTATAATGGGGTCGGTCAGGTTCTGTCATGCTTTCCGTTATTTTAAAGGGAAGAATAAAAATTCAAAAATTCATGCAGTGTGGTTTCCGTATTTCAACTGCTCTGTGTGAGTATACTCTAAGTGTAGGTTTACATCCATGGCAGGTATTTGCAGCGGTATTTTTCTGGCAGAATGACACAATATAGTGAATGGAAATTCAACGCTGCTCCATGGTGTCCTGCTATCTGGACGTGGTAACAGACTACCGTACCTGCTGCAGATAGGATTTAACCTGAAATAGTGTAGAAAACAAAAAAAAAATCATACTTACCTCCTTCATGTGCTTGTGACGAGACGGCCGCCGCCATCTTGATTGAAGATCTTGGCCGAAATCCCATGCCGGCTTGACAACGTCATCTTGAGCCACGTGCGATTTCACTCCAGATCTTCCAGATGGTAGCGGCCAGCCCGTTGTGAGCAAATGGAGGCGGTAAGTATGATTTAATTATTACTCTCAGATGCCGCGATCATGCAGTTCCCTTCATTGCACCCGCTATGCGCTTCGTGATGGAGCAGCCGAATCGAATTTTCCAAAACTTCACTCATCTCTACTTGTAATGCAAAATGGACAAGAATAGGGCATGTTTTACGGACATGGCTGCAGACAGCACCCGGTGTACTGTCTGCATTTTTTTGCTGCCCCATTGAATGGGTCCGCATCAAATCCACAAAAAATGCAGATCGGATGCTGAGCGAAAATACAGTTGTATGAATGGGGCCTAAACCTGATGTGTGCTACAGTCTGCAGATCAAGTATATCTAACCCTATGATGTGTGAAATTGGGGGTCATTTATCAAAGACTGGCCTTTTAGAGGAAGAGCCTAATTTATGATGAGGCGCACCTCTGGCAGTTCGTGCGACTGCAGTGAAATCTACTCCAGCCCCTGACTGGAGTAGCTTTCATTCCATTTTTACACCCGTTTCCAGGACCATTCCCAAGTGCTGAGGACTGTGATGAACTGGTGTATCTTAGCTGATAGTTGCAGACTCGATCCAGACTTCTTGGTTCTGCTCACTCTTCTTTCTGATTTCTGGCAGTTGCTGGAGCTACAAATGCGTTTGCACAATGATCAGATCCTGCTGGGACAAGCACAAGAAGAAAACGAGCGATTGCAGCGAAGGGTGGAAGAATTAACCTCTGAGGTGACATCACTGGAGAAGAAGGTAGGACCAAGTTGGACCTCTGAGTGGCTCTTATCAAATGGGCCCTAGACCTAGATGCCAGAATCTAAATGCCAAAATTTGGACCATGATGTTTTGCGGATATTACATTCTAAGACCTTAAAGGGGTTGTGCAGCGATCTCGATGGCCTACAGTATCCTCATGATAGGTCATCAATATCAGATCAGCGGAGGGCCGACACCCAGCACCTCTGCCGATCAGCTGTTTGAAAGGGAGGCGGCTGTCCATGCAAGTACCACTTCCTGTTCATTACACTGCACTCAAAAGTACTCGCTTCATTCACTTGAATGGAGTAAGCACCTGTAATTACACTGAGCTACTGCTCCACAGGAGAGGATGCGTAGTGTAAAGACCAGGAAGTACTCCTGGAAGACCTCCTCTTCAAACTGCGGAGCACTGGACTCCTGAAGATAGGTCATCAATATAAATCACTGGCGTCGTGCTAGTACACAGAGCTGTACTAGCACGACGCCATAGCCGCGGGATACCTGCGTTTCCGGGTATGCTTTAGCTCACTGCGGCATCGATCAGAGGAGCCAGATCCCCTGTCAGAGAGTGAGAGGAGGCTGCTGCACAGTGTTTTCTATAGAGCCCTTGTCTGTAGCAGGGCTCCATAGGAAACTAGTAAACTTCTTATAGACTCCAATGTTAATGCATTGTAGTCTATGAGAATAGCAATCTAATGATTGCCTTTTATAGTTCCCTATGGGAATTATAGAAAAGTGTTAAAAAAAAATAAATAATAATAATTTTTTTAAAAATAAAAAAATACACATCATGGGTATTGCCACGAGTGGAAACATCCATACTATAAAAATATAAAAATATCTTCCCCAAATAGCAAAAAAGAAAAAAAAACGTCAAAATGGCTGATTCGCCATATTTGGTTGCTTAATTTCCCACAAAAAAATTAAATAAAAAGTGATCAAAAAGTCATACACAACCCAGTATGGTATCAATAAAAAAGTACAGATGGCCCCACAAAAAATTAACGCTCACACATAGTAACATAGTTTATAAGGCCGAAAAAAGACATCTGTCCATCCAGTTCGGCCTGTTTTCCTACAAGTTGATCCAGAGGAAGGTAAAAAAAAAAGGTGAGGTAGAAGCCAATTTTCCCCACTTTAGGGAAAAAAATTCCTTCCCGACTCCAATCAGGTCATCAGAATTACTCCCTGGATCAACGACCCATCACTAGTAACTATAACCTGTAATATTATTACCCTCCAGAAATGCATCCAGGCCCCTCTTGAACTCTTTTAGTGAACTTACCATCACCACCTCCTCAGGCAGAGAGTTCCATAGTCTCACTGCTCTTACCGTAAAGAATCCTCTTCTATACTTGTGTACAAACCTTCTTTCCTCCAGACGCAGAGGATGTCCCCTCGTCACAGTCACAGTCCTGGGGATAAATAGATGATGGGAGAGATCTCTGTACTGACCCCTGATATATTTATACATAGTTATTAGATCTGTGCTGTGCTATTTAGTTCTACTGGGGTAGTACCGTATATTGTGCTGTGCTATTTGGTTCTGCTGGGGCAGTATAGTGTTCTGCACTGTGGTATTTGGTGCTGCTGGGGCAGTATAGTGTTCTGCACTGTGGTATTTGGTGCTGCTGGGGCAGTATATTGTGCTGCACTCTGGTATTTGGTTCTGCTGGGGCAGTATATTGTTCTGCACTGTGGTATTTTGTTCTGCTGGTGCAGTATATTGTGCTGTGCTATTTGGTTCTGCTGGGGCAGTATAGTGTTCTGCACTGTGGTATTTGGTTCTTCTGGGGCAGTATATTGTGCTGCACTGTGGTATTTGGTTCTGGTGGGACAGGATTATATTGTGCTGCACTGGGATATTTGGTTCTGCTGGGGCAGTATATTGTTCTGCACTCTGGTATTTGGTGCTGCTGGGGCTGTATAGTGTTCTGCACTGTGGTATTTGGTTCTGCTGGGGCAGTATATTATTCTGCACTGTGGTATTTGGTTCTGCTGGGGCAGTATATTTTTCTGTGCTATTTAGTTTTACTGGGGTAGTATATTGTGCTGTGCTACTTGGTTCTGCTGGGGCAGTATATTGTTCTGCACTCTGGTATTTGGTGCTGCTGGGGCAGTATAGTGTTCTGCACTGTGGTATTTGGTTCTGCTGGGGCAGTATATTGTTCTGCACTCTGGTATTTGGTTCTGCTGGGGCAGTATATTGTTCTGCACTCTGGTATTTGGTGCTGCTGGGGCAGTATAGTGTTCTGCACTGTGGTATTTGGTTCTGCTGGGGCAGTATATTGTGCTGCACTATGGTATTTGGTTCTGCTGGGGCAGTATATTGTATTGCATTGCGGCATTTGGTCCTGCTAGATCAGTATATTGTGCTGCACTGTATTTGGTCCTGTCAGGACAATATGTTTTGCTGTACTGGGATATTTGGTTCTTTTGGAGCAGTATATAGTTCTGCACTGCAGTATTTGGTCCTGTCAGGACAGTATGTTGTGCTGTACTGGGATATTTGGTTCTTCTGGAGCAGTATATAGTTCTGCACTGTAGTATTTGGTCCTGTCAGGACAGTATGTTGTGCTGTACTGGGATATTTGGTTCTTCTGGAGCAGTATATAGTTCTGCACTGTAGTATTTGGTCCTGTCAGGACAGTATATTGTGCTGTACTGGGATATTTGGTTCTTCTGGAGCAGTATATAGTTCTGCACTGTATTTGGTCCGGTCAGGACAGTATATTGTGCTGTACTGGGGTCCCATTTTGTGCTAGCCCTGCCTACAACATGGGCCACTTTTACTTTTTATTTCAGGACCTCTTTAAATTCCCAGTCTGCCTCTGTAAACCACTAACTACGCCATCACTGAAGACCCCTACAGTCCACCTGTCTCCAGTCTGGAAAGGCTGATATCAGGGAACAATAGATGATATTTCACTGCAAAGCAATTAGAAGATGAAAAAGCCTACAGCAGTAATGAAACTCCAATCATAGAGGCTAGAGGAAGGCGATGTGGACCGCCTCCCCCCCCCCCACATGCGGCAGATGCAGGAGTCGTGTTTTGCTGATTTGATGGAAGGCTGGTACTGGCCTGGGAGCGGGCTGAATGTGTTACATGTTATATGCTGGCACAGAATGTTCCGGCTGCTGCACGGCCTCGCAGCGAGAGAGCGGCTCCTTTCATCTACGCACAAGTGGGAATTGTTCAGGAGACCATGTTGTTAATGAGGTTGCAGAACTTTCTGGGAAGGTTGATGCATGATGGGTTTTAATTTAACAGTGATGTAATATGAAAGTACAGATGTAGCAGAGCTGAATTTATCATGGCACTGTTTTAATCATGCAGCACAATGCATTCAGAGGAAAGATAATATTGTCGGCAGCACATCCCCTCTCCCCAAACACATCCACGGTTGGTTTGACTGGACATGTATGTGTTGTGGGAATTAGCTCTATAGCTGTAGGCAAAATGGGATCAAATGAAGTTAGAGACAGAAGTCCATTTCAATCAAGTATTCTTCTGTTCTTTATATTGTTGCACAAAATAAACGTATAGCCTTTACATTCAGGCCCAAAGCACACAGCCACTGCCCAGCTAGGCGCTAATTAAACATATGCTTCCCTGACTATACATGTGGCCTTCTACCAACCATTCAAACAAAATTACATGTTTTACCTTACAAATGCAAATGTCCTCTTGGAGGCTAGCAATCAGGGATGAACAAACTGACTTTGAATGCTTCATCTGAAGTCGATTTGCATAAAACTTTGTTAGAATACTGTACGGAGCAACCGCTCTGTACAGTATTAGAACGTATTAGCGCAGATTCATTTCTACTGTAAAAAAACCTTTGTACTGAAACTTTGTACCACCTGGAACTGACCCCCAACTGCTCCGTACAGTATTCTAACGAAGTTTTATGCGAATCAACTTCGGATGAAGCATGCAAAGTCGATTCGCTCATCCCTACTAGCAATCACAGTAACGGTCTCCCCAGACAGGTTCTGTTTCCTCAGGTGGCTTTCTCTCTAGTGCACACCTTGCACCTAAATAGACCAGTAATGAGCCGGACTGTTTTACAAAGAAAACTTGTACTGGCCAGGAAGGGAATGACAGGCCCCACTACCAAGCTGCCCAGCATTCCATACCAATCCAGGCCTGAAAGTAGGACTTACTAAAGCCCTTAGCAAACTGCTCTTGGCTAGGAATACTCAGCTTTCCTGGATCCTTATATCTCATCCACCTTTCCCTGGAAGAGATATATGCTTCCTGGAGCCCAAGACACATATGAGAGGAAATATTCACTTCACCTGATCCTTCACTCCCCTGATATTACCTATGCCCAACCGGCTGCTCCATGGAGTACAGGGCCCCCATTCTCGTCTAACAGTTATATCTCCTTATTACAGACAGGGGGAAGTATTCCCTGGACCAGGGGCGGATTGGGAATTAAAAGTGGCCCTGGAAAAAAAAATAAAAGTGGCCCTACGTTGTGAGCGGGACCAGATTGAAAGAAGGTGGGGCCAACATGGGTAGGCGGGGCCAGAAATACCATAGAGGGAGCAGTATATCATGCTGCAATTTTTTATTTGGCTCAGTGCAACACAATATACTGCTCCAGAACAGGCCGAAACCTCTCTAAAAGCTGCCCCTCTGTGGTGCCCAGTGCCAACTGCCATGTCCTGTCCCCCTCCTCCACTTTGCTCTAAGATATAGAGAAAGGGGATGAAGAGTTAAAACACAGGCAACAGCAGAGAGGCAGCCCCACCATCAGTATTCTGATGGTCTTTCAGAGTTACCATACATACAGGGGAGAGCAGCGTCACTTACCTCTCACATCCAGTGACGTCTCCTCTGATATTCTCTTTCCTCATCTTCGCCGTTAGGACCAGACAACACATGATGACATCTTCTAGCCGTGTTCCATCTCTGCAGAGTTTCACACACAGACATCTTAGAGTCCTCAAATTTCCATCATCCTCCCCACCATGGTGCCCCAACATTGTCATCCTGCTGCTACCCCAATATACTGTAAAAATAATAATGCCCCCTATAGTGTCCCCAGTGGCAATAATGCCTGCCCCCATCAACAACAAACTGCCTATAATTCCCCCAGTAATAATAATGCCCTCAGTAATAGTAACCCAGTAATGCCCCCAGTAATGTCCCTATAGTGCCCCCAGTAATGTCCCGATAATGGTCACAATAATGCCCCCTCCCACTAGTAATGTAACTAGAGAGCCCCCAGTAATTCCCCCCTGCCCCCATTAATGTCCCTATATTGGCCACACCAATACCCCCCTACCCCCCAGTAATATCCCTGGTCACAGCAATGCACCCCACCCCCAGTAATGTCACAATAGAGTCAGCAGCAATGCCCCCTGTCCCCAGTAATGTCACTATAGAGCCGCCAATATTGCCCTTCCTGCCCTCAGTAAAGGCCTTATAGTGCCCCCAGTAATGTGCCTATAGAGCCCCCAGTAATGTGATTATAGAGCCCCCAGTAATGTCCCCTGCCCCCAGTAATGTGCCTATAGTGCCCCCAGTAATGTGCCTATAGAGCCCCCAGTAATGTCCCCTGCCCCCGGTAATGTCCCCTGCCCCAGTAATGTGCCTATAGAGCCCCCAGTAATGTCCCCTGCCCCCAGTAATGTCCCCTGCCCCCAGTAATGTGCCTATAGAGCCCCCAGTAATGTCCCCTGCCCCAGTAATGTGCATAGTGCCCCCAGTAATGCCCCCTGCCCCCAGTAATGTGCCTATAGAGCCCCCAGTAATGTCCCCTGCCCCCAGTAATGTGCATAGTGCCCCCAGTAATGCCCCCTGCCCCCAGTAATGTGCCTATAGAGCCCCCAGTAATGCCCCCCCTGCCCTAGTAATAAACAGTGGTCACTTTAATGCAAACCCCCCACCACCTCCTCATTGTCAAATGGGGCTTGTAAAAAAAACAAAAAAAAAAAACAACTTACCTTAGTGTGCAGACTTGCAGCAACCTCTTCTGGCTTCTGTCCTGGAGCAGGAGGGGTAGGGATGATGACACAGCGTCAGTCGCGCTGACGCTGGGAGTGGGAGGAGCCAAAGGTCCTTTGACATCTGGAGGGCAGAGTAGTGCTCTCTCCTGCTGTCCAGTGTTAAAGGACCTGGCAGAAGGAGGTACAGGGGCGGGCCGGCACATCAGAGGGAATGCAGCACAGCTTACAGTAGGGGGGGCGGCGGCCGTCGCTCTCAGGACAATACACATACAATCCACACTACAATCCACATTGCTGCGATCTCATTATCATGACAATGGGCTGACTGCAGATTGTGGATTGTAATGTGTAATGTCGTGAGAGCGACGGCCGCCGCCCGTCCTGCTGTAATTACCCCGGCCCACAACATGCTTCAAGCCATCGGCCCACCGGGAAGTGTCCCGGTGGGGTACATTGCCAATCCGCCCCTGCCCTGGACCCCTATCCTATAGTGGTCATGGTGGCCGGGAGATTCCTATACGTCTTGTCACTTTTTATATTCCACTACACAGGCAATGATGATTTATTGTACCTGTCCCTTTAAGAAGTTGAAGACTGAGATGTGTTTCTTCCCACAGACTGTAGTGTCGAATCTGAGCCCCCTCTGGGGTGCATGCGCTGTTATATTTGGCATCTATGGAACGATGACGGAGCTTTATCTCCAAAACTAGGACAACTTGTATTTTTAGAGCCTCAACAAGAACAAAAGTTACCAGAGTAACTTGTTATAATGAAATGCAGCATTACCATTCATTTAGGTCATTACATAATTATGCGCGAAGTTTGTAAACCAGGACGCCCTTCACAGTCCACTTCTCAATAACTAGTTTATCTTTTACTCCAACCATACCCAGAGCTGCATTCAGAAATCTGGTCCCCTGAGCAGTGCATTGTGGGTGGCCAGGGGACAGTTATAAAGCGGGGTAAAGATGAAGGTACTCTTCTGTACTCACAGCATCATGTGTATGGGACAGTAAATCTGAGGTCAGGCTGGTACTCACTGTGTTACAGATCACTATGATTCGGTGAGTCCGGATTAGCTGAGCCAAGGTGGGTCCGGGAAATGCAGTCGTCAAATGGGCCATATTCTCTAGGCCTATCATGAAAGTGTGAAACTGTTTTAAAGGGGTATTCGGATTGCATTAAGTTATCCCCTATCCACAGACTAGGGGATATTAGATTGGGGGCGTCGCTTAAGGCTCATGGGCCCTGGTGCAAGAGTTCAGCTAGGGTCCCCCTCCCCTCAATGCTTTGTGGCCAGGGCAAGGAAACATATTGCCTTCCTGCTGCCTGAGGCGAAAACTCAAATAGCGCCAACCCCCCCCCCCCCCCTTGCCAAATTCTTGGCCTAACCCCTTCCCTCCAGCCAGAGGTGTAACTTGAATATTTGGGCCCCAGTGCAAAATCTATAACGGAGCCCTGCCAACATGCCCCCTGCACCCCCTATATCTACGCCCCTGATTGGTGGCAAGAATAGGAGCCCCATACCCTGTGAAGCCCCCTAAAATGAACAGAATCGCAAGTCTGGCATATTGCTCGGCTATCTCCAGAACTCTCATAGAAATGAATGGAGCATACCCAACTGACCACTCCATTCATTTCAGAGGACACTAGGCGGTACGAGGGCCCCGTTCTCATGATCGATGAGGTTCCCAGAGATCTAAAAGCCATTCCCTATTCTGTAAATTGAATACCCTTTTGACCGTGGATAATGTACACCCAAGTCTTTAGTAATGGTCTTATGTGCCTTTATGTAATGGGCAAAACAGATGTGAAAACCATACATCCAATCTCATCTTGCTCTTTGAATAGGTTCACTTACTTTTTCTCCTAACTCTGTGGATGTTTGCTCAATGTTCTCAATAAAAGACATGAACAGTACAACTATTCTGTGTCATTAGTTTTTGGCCTTTTACATGGGTTGGTGATCGGGTTAATAGGGGATGTGCGGTCGACAGTATGCAAACTGAATGGTAACTAACAATCTTAGTGGCAGTTTTAAACGGCAGAGACCCAGGGCTAATGTCTGCTATCGGCGATAATGTTCAGATGTTGTTGTCAAATGCGACTGCTGCATCTGAGAGTGCTAAAACTAAAAGGCGCACACTTCCCACCGAGGGGGGGCTTTCCCTGGATCGGGGAAGGCGTTCCATAGTAGTAATAGGTCTAAGCCTGTACAAGGCTTCCAGGTCGATTACTACTATATTCCAATGCTGGCCTGCAGGTGGCAGCACTGCATTGGAATATACTGAACCCTGTATTCTGTAATGGATTAAAATCCATTACAGAAAACAAGAGGTAATCCAATGACTGCATGTTATAGTCACCTAGGATGACTTCAATAAAGTAAATATAAAAATTCAAATCACCCCCTTTCCCTAGAATAAAATAATAAACATACATTTTTCAGTGACTTGCTCCTATGGAAAAGGAAAGCTGGAATCTGATTGGTTGCTATGTGCAACTTTAGCAGTTTTCCTTTACACCAGCTGATTCTAAAACACCAAAGGGAGAATAGCTGTGTCATGCTCACCCCTTAGGCCTTACACTTGGCATAACACAGGCTGCTTTTTCTTTTAAAGGGCTATTCCATGATTTTACTACAGGGAGGGCCTATCCTCAGGACACCCCCACCAATCAGCTGCGGTACTAGAAGTGGTTGCAGGAACTACGTTGTTCTGACCATCATGGTGTGGACAATGCTGGTAACTGTAGAGCAGCTCCAAATGAAGTAAATGGGGGGAGTGCTTCTGCCACCAGCTCTGTCCACTGCACAGTGTATGGAGCTGTGCGGCCCTGACGCCAGAGCTACTCTGAAACAGTTGATTTCAGGGGTGTAGGCCCCCACCGATTAGATTTTGATGGCCTGTCATGAGGATAAGGCTACTTTCACATTAGCGTTAAGCACGGATCCGTGCAGATAATACAACCATGTGGATCCGTAATGAATGGATCCGGTTGTATTATCTTTACCATCTGTTAAACGGATCCGTCATGGACTCCATTGAAAGTCAATGGAGGACGGATCCTTTTACTAGTGTGTCACACCAAACTGATCCGTCCCCATTGACTTGCATTGGGGGCCATTCCGGATCCGTCTTAGTGCGGATGCCTAGACCTGAGAGCAAACCGCAGCATGCTGCGGTTTGCTCTCCGGTCTGAAGACGGAACGGAATGCTTCTAGGAGCATTCCGTTGTCTTCAGTTCAGTTTTGTGTCCCATTGACAATGAATGGGGACAAAACTGAAGCGTTTTATTCCGGTATTGAGCCCCTATGACGGAGCTCAATACCGGAATAGTTAAAGCAGTTATCCCATGTTCTAAAGTATACCTTATTTAGTTCTCCGTGGCACAACATGCAACTTACCAAATACATTTGATTATCCATTATTCCTCTTTCGCTTTATATCTGACCTTCTTTATTCTTATTGTTTATGTTCTGTAGTCAAGGGTTACGGCCACCCGAGAGATAATGCTGAGCTGGCCGCGCTTGCGCGGCATCATCTTTTGTATGGATTCCAGACTGTCCGATTTGCATCGCGGGCCTGCGCATATTCGCGCTTGCGCGATCAAGGTCTTGTCTTCCTCCTGCTTTTAGTATGCCAGCATGAAATGTCTAATAAACAAGATTACAGCTCACACGGAAGCGCGCACGCATGTAGAGGGGGCGGAGTTAGCAGGTCAGCTGAGTGCTGAACGTAATGTCAATTAAAATAACAGATAACGCCCCCTAACTGAGCGGTTTGAGGGAAGCAAGCTGAGCAGCCGCGGCAGAAACAACAAGGTGGGATAACCCCTTTAAACGCTAGTGTGAAAGTAGCCTAGTATAATCCTGGAATACCCCTATAATCCTGAGTAACACTTTCTTCTGTTTCTCAAGACTTCTGTGTCTTTTGCAAATTTTTATATTTTATTTTTTCTTGTTGTGCTAGTAATCCAGCTACCTGTAAGGTATGGGGGCAGGGGAAGACTGCACTTGTTCAGCACTAGAAATCCTACAGCTAGCTGTTATCTTGTATGCTACTACAAGGAATGTGCGACAGCCAGATAGCGTTCTATAGGTCCTAAGGATGGCGCCCGGATTAGCTCCTGAAATATCCAGATATCACCTTGCTGGAATTATAAGAATCCGTATGGCGTCACACACAAGACCATCAATGCCCTTGCACATTACATCTCTGTTAGTGGATCTTGGCGATTCTGAAAGTCAGTCACCTGTCAGCAGAAGCAAGGATTCAACAGGCCAAATTTTGCTAATCTGTTCCTATTGTTTCTTCCAACTCCATATTATAAAAAAAGGCAGATTCAATTTTGGAGGTTTTGCCAGGACTACTGACAGTCATAATGGCTGCCAAACATCTTTCCAACAAACAGATATAATTAGACAACTGCTAAATAGGAATGTCTATTTTTTACTTGGAGGGTGGATGGAAACAATACTTGACTGATGACTAAACCCAGTATTGTTAAGGAATAAATGGATAAAAATCAATAAAATCTTTTTAATCAACTCATATGCGTTGAGCTCCACCTAGTGGTGGCTGCAAGCAGACAGCTTTGTAATATGTGACATAAAGCTTGTAAATTTATTGATGAATGTGTGTCAATTGTCTGGTTTAATACATTGATATATTTGCTGTTGAGGATGAGCACCATATTTTTGACTTACCTATTCCACGTTTTCCAACACAAGACGTTGAATAAAGTTGGCAAGGCCAAGGACGATGGTGCAGATTAGCCCATGCTAAGTTTTGCTATGGGGCCCTATGAGATCTGTGTACACCTCTGAATGTTTCTCAGCCTTATCACTGTAAGTACCCCCAGTGATAAGAAGTTCCATCCAAGTACCCCAAGGAAGTAACTGGTGACAAAAGCCAGCATAATAAGGCTATTCTTAAACCGCTGTCAGAGGATGTGCTCCAAACCTCTGTCAGCAGTTCCTTCAGATTTGAAGGAAGGACTAGAGCAGCATGCAGCATTTATCTTTTTGATGCACAGCACATTTGGACCCATGATGAATCGCTATTTATTTTTAAATTACATTCAGCACTATCAAACATACAGGAGAATACACGGCTACATGCCTGTTGCTTCTCCTGATGTCTCCTCTGATAGTAGATATTCTCTTTCCTCGCCTATTTTTTTTTATTTGGCCCAGATCACCATAAAAACTTCCAAGTTGAAAACCAGGATGTAACATGTTACGAAGTAACACTTGTACTATTGATTTATACAAAGTTTGTTCAAAAGACAGTGACCAGTTAAATATATGAATAATGAAAAATCCCTTATATTATTGCACTTCATAAAGTTTAAAAAATAAATTAAACACAAATCAAATCAAGGTTTCTGAAGTGAGCAAATTTAAAAAAAAATGGGCTTAGACAAAATAAATGATGAGAATCAGTGACAGAATTTTTAATTTGTATAAACAATCTACAAATCTAGATACCTCAAAATGTAGACAAAAAAAGTACAAAAGTTAACCTGGTCTGTTATACAGCCGCCAATATTATAATATTCTTCACGTTGTTTCTTTACTTAATCTGAACATCCTATGAATCCTGAGATGCAATTACCAGAATTACTCCATTATGCTGCACCTCATGCCATGTCCGTATGAATTATTTTGTAAGCAAATATTAATAGAGGGAATATAAGCGTGACTCGTGAACGCACGTTGTGCGATCAATAGCGCAGCCAGGGGCAGGCCAGCCAAGATTCAGATAATGTTATGTGATCTGCATAGTAATATCCATATAATTCAAAAGTAGTAAGTTCTAGCACTCCTCCAGTTAAAACACTACTATATTAACCCATTCTTGTTAAATTTGGAGTCACACACATTTAACCCCTCTGATGCCATGGTCAAATGTGACCACTGCATCTGGGAGGTCACAAACTGTGAACGCATGCTCCCGGCCATGCACCGGCTCCCCCTAGTGAGGGTTGCCAGATGGTGTGTGTGGCAGCCTCAGTCCTCCTGAATGATCCGAGGCTGCCGCACAAAGCGCGTCATTTATTATACTAAAATACGCCTATACACCAGTAATCCGGATCTGTCCTCCATTGATTTCCAATGGGGGGTCATTCCGGATCCGGCATACATACACACAGACATGCATACATACACACAGACATACAAACAAACATACAGACATACATACAAACATACAGACATACATACATACTCACATACTCCCGGGACGCCGGCAGAACGTCTTCACGCGCCTCCTGCGCGCTGCGATGACATTTCCCCACTGCGCCCAGCAGAGGGCGCTGTGGGGAATCGTCATCACTGCGCGCAGGAGGCGCGTGAAGACGTTCTGCCGGCGTCCCGGGAGTATGTGAGTATGTATGTATGTCTGTATGTTTGTATGTATGTATGTTTGTTTGTATGTAGTCTGTGTGTTGTTTTAATGTGTGTCATGTGTGGGGCCGGAGCGCTGCTCCGGCTCCACACATGTATAGCGTTAGCACGGATCCGTCGGCACCCTTTAGGTGCCGGATCCGTGCTAACGCTAGTGTGAAAGTAGCCTCAGATGTAATTCAGGCCCCACTCACGGCAGGTCTAAAATTGTGGGCATGGCAGGGAAGGGGACGAGCCGGCAGGCCTGTCACATTTACCATTTTCTACACCTTTTCTATGCCCCTAGGCATTAAAAAGATCTAAATGTAAGACAGTTAGGAAGCTGTCTTACATTTAGAACTGGCAGAGGATCTGCCAAAGTTATGAAGAGGCCTGGGCAGGGCTCCATAGGAACATAATGTAATCCCCATAGACTCCAATGCTGATGCTTGTATAAGTTCCCTAGTGGAACTATTAAAAATAAGAAAAAGAAGAAAAAGAAAAAATGTTTTTAAAAAATAAAAATCAAAATATTTATCCCATCTGTCAAAACGGGAAAAAAAGTCAAAATGGCCAATTTGCTGTTTTTAGGTCGCTTCACCTCCCACAAAAAATAGAAAAAACATGATCAAAAATTAACATGCCTCAATGAAAAGTACAGATCATCCCTAAAAAAATGGCTTCATACACACAAAAGTAAAGACGTTATGAGGGTCAGAATGACGATGCAAAAAAAATAAAAAATAAAAATAAAATATTTTTTTCTGTATTAAAAGGCAAAAAAACCTATACATAAGTGATATTGTTGCAATCATACTGACCCGGAGACTGAAAGTAACAGGTCAGTTTTACCGCATAGGAAACACTGTAAAAACAAAACCTATAACATTATGGCAAAATTGTGTTTTTTTTTTTATAATTCCACACCATTTGGAATTTTTTTCCGCTTTCCACTACATTATATATAACCTTAAAAGATGCCATTAGAAAGTACAACTTGTGCAAAAAAAGAAGCTCTCATATGGCTATGTGAATGGAAAAGATAAAAGCTTTGGAAAGGCTGGGAGTAAAAAAGATCCTGAAAGGTTTAATTTTCTGTTATTTATTCTTTAATGACACCATTAAATTTACCATGTATTGTCTTTGTGGACTGAAACTGAAAAAAAACCCAAAATTCTGCCAAGGTTTTTTAGGTTTTGATATTACGAAGTTCACTGTGCACTAAAAATGACATGAAGTCCTTATTCTGTGGATCAATTCAATTATGGTGATACCAATTTTGTATAGTTTTTATTTTGTTTTACTACTTAAAAAAAAAAAACCCTTTGAAAAAATCCAAATTTTCTTTGAATAGGCGTTTTCTAGCCACCTACAGAGCTGTAAGGGGGCTTGTTTTCTGCAGGGCAAACTTTTAATTTTTTTCACTGTGGTGGAAAAATAATTTTATATTTTCATTCAGGTATTTCGGGACACGGCAATATATATATATACAGTGGATTAAACAGGTCAGGTCTGGAAACCGTCAGAAGGTCCAAGGCTGTCATGGTAACTGACAGCCAATCTGAAGGCAGAGCGATCTCTTCACTCTGCCTAACCCCATAGATACTGCGGCCACTATTGATATCAGCACCTGAAGGGTAAATAACCCGGTTTGGCGTCATTGCTATTCCTGGTCATGCCGGCTGGGTGTCTGCTGTATTTTACCTCTTATTTATAATGGCTTAATCATAATCACATTCATGTTTTAAGTGCCATTGTTTGTGCCTGCTTTTTTGATTTCTTTGTGGTAAAAGCACCAGCTCAAGATGTTAAAAGAAAGTTTATGGAAAATACGTGCAGAACACACATTTTTTTATGCTACTGGCATTTTGTTAATTAGGTGCCATTTTTTTTTAATGCAGTATGCTGAAGCTTTTGGTATTTTTTTCTGTTATGATCTTCTCTGAAGGAAAAAAAAGTCAGAAAACGTTTGTACTTTTTTTAGTGCTGGAAAATTGCCAGACTGAATTCATGTGTGTTGGGACCCTAAAGCCAGTGAGTCTGGAAGTATTATTGCTGGGCGTAGTCCTGGTGCTGCAGCTGGCGGTTATGTGGAAGGTGTGTGGAAATTCGTCCTGGCAGCATTCTCAGGTGCTTGTTATGTAATGCTGGAGCAAAGTCAAGACATCTTTAAAGGGGCATTCTGGTTGTGAGAAGTTATCCCCTATCCACGGGATTGGTGGGGTCCAACTGCTGGGACTCCCACTAATCATGAGAATGGGCACTCATTGGGCATGTGCATGCTGCTCCATTCATCTCCACAGGAGTTCCAAAGACAGCCAAGTATAGTGCTCAGATTTTTCTGGAGCTCCTATAAATGTAGCGGCAATGCGCATGTCCAACCAGCTGCTCTGTTCATTTGGAGACCCTGAGGGAAACGAGGTCTCAATTATGATGATCCCAGTGGTAGCACCCCTACCAATCTAACAGCTATCTCCTAAGGGATCATTTCTTACAATCACATGCCCCTTTAAGAAAACAGATCTGAGAACAAGCATCTCCAGCCCTACAAACAGGAAGGATATCCCATAAGGGTACCATATCCTGAAACAAATGTGTAAAATGAACACATTGTGCCATAAAAGTTACCTAAATAAAAGTGGATGTGCACCAGTTATGGCCCTTCACATAGAGGCCTGAGCCTGAGTTCTACATGGCTAACAGGAGATGTGGACCCACTGGGTCTCTGAAAGATGTGGCCTAGGCCTAAACCTGGGAGCAGAGTTTAAAGAGCTCTTTACACTGCTCAACATTTGAGCAGATTATTGCTAACGAGCACTCATATGATCAGCTCAATTAAAGGTGCATTGTATGCTCCACTGAGTAGTGTAAAGGGAACTTGTGAGGTCTTTAGCGATAATCCCACAAGGAAGCATAAAATCCCCAGGTTTCTACCCCAGAGTAGTCTCCATTACCAATGTGTGGTGCATAGAGCGGTGCAGAGAGTAGGCAGGCAGAATGGAATCGTAGTCAAACAATGCATGGGCCAAGGCAGGCAAATTTGGTGGTTAGCAGTAGACACAGAGGTTCATATAGGCAGCAGACAAGTAGATGAGGTCAAATATACAAGTCATGTACGTAACAGAAAACAGCAGAACCAAATGGCCCTTATTTCTGTGGCCCAGAGCATTGCGGTAGGGTACTTACCTTGCATTTTATCTAACATACTGACATACTGGCTGGGGATGTATCCAACATAAAGGCCAGAGCCAACATACTGGTTGAAGCTTATCTGTGGTTGTATCCAATATATGGACAAAGGTTGCTTGAGGTTGTATCTAAAAGATTCCAGAGCATATCATACATTGTATCATACAGTCTGGGGCTTATATTGGTTAATTTACAACATAAAGGTTGGAGCTCAACTTGATTATATTCAATGTACAGGCCAGAACTTCTCAGTGTCATAACGGAAGCTTACCTGGAATCATCACCAACATATGAGGTGGAGCTTATCTAGAATCATATCTTATATCTGTGATAGTTAACCTCTGGCAGCTGTGGTAAAACTATGACTCCCAAGATGCACACTTGCTTGGCTGTTCTCAGAGCTCCATAGAAATGAATAGAGTATGCTGGGAGTCGTAGTTTCACCACTGGACTCCCAGCTTGGAGTGCCAGAGGTTAGCCATCACTTTGTACAGACTGGAGCTTGTCTGTTGTGATATCTAGAGCTTATTTAGGTTTAGGGTTGCCACCAGCCTAGCCAGCAAGAGGCCGGTATTGCCAAGGTGGTGTGAGATACTGCCTTGCTACTATCAGCCATATCTCAGGCTGTATGGCACCTAGAGATCTGATGCTTCTTGTAAATCTATGATTCTGAGCTTTAAAATAAGATCTGGCTTATATCTTCATGTGCTATATAGCCTGAGATTTTCCAGGTTAAAGAAACCCCCCTTAGCCATCCAGCGTGGAAGGAGAGAAGGGGCAGTGGGTGACATGACAGGCTGCAGTTACAGGAGATGAGGTATAGATCCTCCTGTCCCTGTGTATCTGTACATGACTGCAGGGGAGTGGTTTCATTCACATTTGCATTTGCGGAAAGAATAGCACAGCATGATTTACTTTTTTGTCAGGTAAAATGCTAAATTTTCTAATGGAAACCATTAGTGGCGTTATTCTTTTGGAAACACTGAATCCACTATTCTCATTGCCCTGCTCTTATAATGGAGCAGAACAACAGAGATAAAAAAATGCCAGCGTGAACCCACCCTAAAGTGGGCTTCTGTGCATGTAAATCAGCACCAATGGTTTCTGGTCCATTAAAGAACAGAAAAGTGCAAAAAAAGTTTCTGCTAGTATAAGCATTGATTTACAGGGTGTAATATTAGCATCAGTGCTACTAAGCTTGACTCCGTTCCATCATGTTTCCATTATTTTTGACAGGTGAAAAAGTACTGTCTGCAGAAAATAACGGAAACAAGACAGAAAGGAGCTTTACCTTTTACTTTTAACATTGAAGTCAATGAACGATGGATAGAAAAGGAAGGTCTTCCATTCATATCCGTAATTCAGTCCATGTAGTTCAGGGAACTGGCTAGGCTATTCAAGGACGTTGACATAGTTGTCCCTAAGCCACTCATGTGTTGTCTTGGATGTGTTCTTAGGGTCACTGTCGTTTTGGAAGGTGAACCTTCGACCCAGTCTGAGGTCCAGAGCACACTGGATCAGGTTTTCATTAAGAATATTTCTGTACTTTGCTCTATTCAGCTTTTTCTCAACTTTTACCATTGTCTCTGTCCCAGCCACTGAAAAACGCCCCCACAGCATGATGGTACCACTACCATGCTTCACTGTAGAGATGGTACTGGGCAGGTGATGCATTACATTATAAGTTAGGCTAAAACGTTCAATCTTGGTTTCATCAGATCAGAAAATCTTGTTTTTCACAGTCAGAGTTCTTTAGGTGTTTTTTTTTTGCAAACTCCAGGTGGACTTTCCTGTGTCTATTACTGAGGAGAAGCTTAGTTTTGGCCACTCTGCCATAAAGCCCAGATTGGTGGAGTTCTGTGTGATAGTTGACGTTCTGGAAGTTTGTCCATTTGCACACAAGATCTTTGGAGCTCAGCCAGATTAACCCTTTCATGACCGGACCTATAAAAGGCCTGAATGTCCAGGCAACTTTTTGTGATTTGGGCACATGGTGGCTTAGTGACCCTAATTTTTTTTTTCGTTTGAATACGAAAATAATTTTTGCTATTTTTTTTACTTGACACTTAGGACTTATTATTAGAATGGTTTTTTTAAAGATATTTTATATTTTTTTAGGTTTAATTTAGACAAAAAACGCTAATTCTTATTAAAAAAAAGGATTTTTTTTTAATTATAGATTTTTTTTTTAAATATTAAAACTGACGCACAAATTAATTATTGCAATGGGTTCCCTATTTGATGATGATCATTTTGATATATAGCATGTATAGATTTTATTTGACGGGGCGACTATGGTGACTGTTTACATTGGCGAGTGTTTAATTTTTTTTTTTACACTTTTTTGTTTTTTTTTTATTTTTTTTTTACTTATATATTAATTTATTTTTGACAACTAATATGTCCCCCAGGAGGTCATTAAAAGACCTCTGGAGGACTGACTTTTTTTTTTTTTTTCTTTTTTTTACACTTTTTTTTCCCACTGTTTCCACTGTAACTGGGGCGTCCACAGGAGCCCCAGTTACAGGGGAAAACAGCCCCCTGGGGGCTCATTACACACAGGCAGAGCTGATCAGGGTCTCCTTAGACCCTGCAGCACTGCCCCTGCCTCGAGACACCCGGCGGTCACGTGACCGCCGGGTCTAACACAGGAAGCGGCGCTGCCGCTTCATTCCTCCTGCGCCGACTGAGCAGGTAAGGCTCTCCTCCGGCTTAGGAGAAGACAGAAGCGGTAATAAACCGCTCCTGTCTTCTCCTCAGGGTCCCCGCTCTGTCTGTGAGCCGGGACCCGACCTGCTCCTGCTAGATTGCAGGAGCAGGAGCTTTAATCCAGCAGCGCTGGGATTAAAGGGCCGCCTGCACGTCTATATACGTGCTATCTGCATGGGGCATGTGCAGATAGGACGTATATAGCCGTATGGCGGTCGTGAAGGGGTTAACCAATGGGTTCTTGGTCACCTCTTTTACCAAGGCCCTTTTCCATGGATTACTCAGTTGGGTAATCCGCTCTAGGAAGAGTTCTTCCATTTAAGAATTATGGAGGGTACTGTGCTACTGGGAACTTTCAGTGCAGTAGAATTTTTTATCCCCCTTCTTCAGATCTGTGCCTCCACACAATCATATCTCTGAGCTCTACAGGCAGTTCTTTCCTCCTCACGGCTTGGTTTTTACTCTGATATACATTCTCATCTGTGAGACCTTATATAGACAGGGGCGTGTCTTTCCAAATCCAAAAAGATGATCAAAAGAAATGGAAGACCCAGAGCTAAGTTTTAAGTGGTCTGAATGCTTATGTCCATTAAAAAATTTCATTTTTTTTGTCAAATAAGCAAAAATTCTAAAATTTTGTTTTCACTTTGTCATTATGGGTTATTGAATGCAGATTGATGGGGGAAAACTTGAATTTTTTTTTTTTTTTAACACAAGGCTGCAACATAAAGTGGGTCTGAAGACGTTCCGAATACATTGTATACCCATTGAAGTGAATGGGTTAGCATTTAGGTTTTCATCGGTCAGAAAAGACATTTTCTCTCACTGACTCTCACCATAAATGATTGTTTTAAATTCATTTTATAAAACCAACCCGTATGACACACCAAGGCAAACTGGGCTTCTGCATAGGGCTGCATGGTTCATGGGCAGCAGTAGACTAGGTGCAGGGGATGGATTTTTGGTTATTTGCTTCTTCATAGGAGCCAACTCATTACATATATATATAATATATATATATATATATATATATATATATATATATATATGCATTTCATATTAAAGGGGTTATCCCATGATTGATGTTAAAAATGAAGTAGTACCACATGAAACCGAACCTGAGTTTGATAAAAGGTTTTTAACAGTAGAAATTAATTACTGAAGTTATTATGTGAACTCTCGCAAGACTTTGCACAGTAATAACTTTGGTTCATCGGAGCCCATACATTCTAATACTGTATAGAGCGCTCGCTCCGTACAGTATTCTATTGAAGTTTTATGCAAATCGACTTCGGATGTTTCAGACGATTCGCTCATCCCTAGTGACAACACTAATTTGGTTGTATCCAGTAGGTACACTGGAGCATATATGGGGTAGAATACAGGCTGGAGCCTATCTGAGGTCACCTCTGAGCCGTACCCCCATATACTTAGGTCCCTGTGTGGACAGCCTACAAAATGGCTAACTATAATTTCAACTTCCAGTCCACAAATTGTGGCTCCAACCATTGAAACTGTGAAACTATGGACCTCTAAAATCCCATAGACTGAACACACCGTAGTTTTCCTGTTTAGTCTCCTCCGCTACTGTCTGTCACATAAAGGGTTAAAAGACCCCTTTACATTTAATTGCATTAGGATTAGAATTACGGGCAATCAGGTTGAAGCGACGCAGACAAAGAACCGCTGCCGGCAGCCCCACTGATTATAATGTCTTGATTATGGCGTGTCATAAAAGATGGGAAAACAAGATCTGCTAGTCATAACCTACATGGAAATCATCAGTAAGAAGCAATCATGTCAATCACACGTAAGAAAAGGGGTCTCTGGGGGTCCCATCTCTAATAACTCGCCCCAGAGAATCCTACTCACACCAGCCTGTGATACAGGAGCAGCTATTCATATGCCACAGAAATCTAACCGAATAGTAAAGGCTGTCACAGATGTAGTGGTGCTGAGTCAGAGCTCCACTACTCACTGAGTTTGTGGGATATCAAAGCGCAGAGCTTGTCAAAGGTAGCAGATTAGTTTGTTATACGCAGGAGATTTGTGTGGGTTATCTGAGGTAGTGCTGTTGTTCAGGTATATTCCTATACATGGGACAGTATCATTGCAGTTATATCCTTCTATATAGGGGCAGTATTATAGTAGGTATATTCTTGTACAAAGAAGCAGTATTATATTAGTTATATTCTTGTATATAGGGGCGGTATTATAGTAGGTATTTTCTTGTACACAGAGGGCAGTATTATAGTAGTTATATTCTTGTACATAGGAGGGGGCAGTAATATAGTAGTTATATTCTTGTACATAGGAGGCAGTATTATAGTAGTTATATTCTTGTACATAGGAGCAGTATTATAGTAGTTATATTCTTGTACATAGGAGGCAGTAATATAGTAGTTATATTCTTTTACATAGGGGGCAGTATTATAGTAATTATATTCTTGTACATAGGAGGCAGTATTATAGTAGTTATATTTTTATACGTGGGGCAGTATTATAGCAGTTATATTCTTGTACATAGGAGGAAGTTTTATGGTAGGTATATTCTTATACAAAGGGGCAGTATTATGGCATTGATATTCTTGTACATAGGGACAGTATTATAGTAGTTATATTCTTGTACATAGGAGGCAGTATTATAGTAGTTATATTCTTGTACATAGGAGGCAGTATTATAGTAGTTTTATTCTTGTACATAGGAGGCAGTATTATAGTAGTTATATTCTTGTACATAGGAGGCAGTATTATAGTAGTTATATTCTTGTACATAGGAGGCAGTATTATAGTAGTTATAGTCTTATACATAGGGGCAGTATTATAGTAGTTATATTCTTGTACATAGGAGGCAGTATTATAGTAGTTTTATTCTTGTACATAGGAGGCAGTATTATAGTAGTTATATTCTTGTACATAGGAGGCAGTATTATAGTAGTTATATTCTTGTACATAGGAGGCAGTATTATAGTAGTTATAGTCTTATACATAGGGGGCAGTATTATAGTAGTTATATTCTTGTACATAGGAGGCAGTATTATAGTAGTTATAGTCTTATACATAGGGGGCAGTATTATAGTAGTTATAGTCTTATACATAGGGGGCAGTATTATAGTAGTTATACTCTTGTACATAGGAGGCAGTATTATAGTAGTTATAGTCTTATACATAGGAAGCAGTGTTATAGTAGTTATATTCTTGTACATAGGAGGCAGTATTATAGTAGTTATAGTCTTATACATAGGGGGGAGTATTATAGTAGTTATATTCTTGTACATAGGAAGCAGTATTATAGTAGTTATATTCTTGTACATAGGAGCAGTATTATAGTAGTTATATTCTTGTACATAGGAGGCAGTATTATAGTAGTTATAGTCTCATACATAGGGGGCAGTATTACATTAGTTATATTCCTCTACATAGAGGCCACTATTACAGTAGTTATATTCTTCTGTTATAGTAATTAATTATCATATTGTAATTAACCTATAATAGAAAATCTATAATAAAAACTGCAAACCAGTGACTATCTGGAAGTTCTAAGATCTGTGAACCAAGACCAAACCTGGAATCCATTACATCCTCACTCAGCTACCTGTGACTGGGGCTATTATTTCCCTTCTCCCACTTTGATGATGTTTCATAACAGTTACTGATTAAAGGTTTTCTTTTTCTGGAACAATTGTGCTTCTTTCTGGCGATGACCTCTGACCCACGCTCTCCTCCACTTGGTCTACCCACTTCAGTGTAACAATAGCCCCCTTGTTAGCTGAAACTGTTATTTCGTTTCCGGGCTGTAGGGATCAGTAGATGCAAATCTTCTCATTAGAATTCATTTATATGTAAATATTTGTATTTTGGCCCTTTTTCAGTAATGAAGTAACAGATTACTAGGCTGCTGTTAGCTCGAGGTGTCACTCAGGGCACATAATTGGCTTGTGTGCCCGTTCATATAGATGCCCCAGTCAACATCACGCACCCAGGTCCCTGGTTACTCATTTACGTCTGGGAAGAACACAAGTCTGAGGAAGCATACCAAGACCTCATTACTGCATCTCAAGTGCAGGGCTCCGGGAGCCTCTCAGCCTTATTTGGCGCTAACCAGCATCTTGTCCGCAGCTGATACTTCTAGCCGTCATTCTCCCCCTGCTCCTCCATTATGGGCCCTTTAAGAAATTATATTGAATAGATGGGGCTGAATTCTGGGTTTTCTTTCATTATTTGCACGAAATGAACACCTGGGTCTTCTGAAGGAGGGGGGTACATACTTTTTAGTGCATCTCCAGTGTTTATTCGGTTGGACTAATTGAGGAGGCGCAGGTGTATGGCAGCGTGATGAGCAAATGAAGCAGTGAGTGGCGAAACGGACAAATGATGTATGCGGGAGTGGAAAATAGAAATAATTAATCTGTCAGCTTGTGTCAGATATTCTATTCAGCACTTTCTCAGTTATATCTTCTTCTGGGAAAGCTGGGTGACCACCTGTTGAAGCAACCATAATGGTTGTCAGTGTCACCCAGCTTTCCCAGATTTCTGAAAGCCACATATGCCTAGTTATATTTAAACGCTCTCATACTGGTGAAGAATTCCTATAAGGATATGTTCACACAGCGGCTTTTTGCCACAGATTGTAGTGCGAGTTCCGTGCAGAAAACCCTGTGATGAAACTGCCTTATTGTTTTCAATGTTGCTGTGCCATGATGACACTGCTGCAGTACATTTGTATTGTTGTGCCATGATGACACTGCTGCAGTACATTTGTGTTGCTGTGCCATGATGACACTGCTGCAGTACATTTGTGTTGCTGTGCCATGATGACACTGCTGCAGTACATTTGTATTGCTGTGCCATGATGACACTGCTGCAGTACATTTGTGTTGCTGTGCCATGATGACACTGCTGCAGTACATTTGTGTTGCTGTGCCATGATGACACTGCTGCAGTACATTTGTATTGCTGTGCCATGATGACACTGCTGCAGTACATTTGTGTTGCTGTGCCATGATGACACTGCTGCAGTACATTTGTATTGCTGTGCCATGATGACACTGCTGCAGTACATTTGTGTTGCTGTGCCATGATGACACTGCTGCAGTACATTTGTGTTGCTGTGCCATGATGACACTGCTGCAGTACATTTGTGTTGCTGTGCCATGATGACACTGCTGCAGTACATGACACTGCTGCAGTACATTTTTGTTGCTTGTGCCATGATGACACTGCTGCAGTACATTTGTATTGTTGTGCCATGTGACACTGCTGCAGTACATTTGTGTTGTGCCATGATGACACTGCTGCAGTACATTTGTGTTGCTGTGCCATGATGACACTGCTGCAGTACATTTGTATTGTTGTGCCATGATGACACTGCTGCAGTACATTTGTGTTGCTGTGCCATGATGACACTGGTGCAGTACATTTGTATTGCTGTGCCATGATGACACTGCTGCAGTACATTTGTATTGTTGTGCCATGATGACACTGCTGCAGTACATTTGTGTTGCTGTGCAATGATGACACTGCTGCAGTACATTTGTGTTGCTGTGCCATGATGACACTGCTGCAGTACATTTGTATTGCTGTGCCATGATGACACTGCTGCAGTACATTTGTGTTGCTGTGCCATGATGACACTGCTGCAGTACATTTGTGTTGCTGTGCCATGATGACACTGCTGCAGTACATTTGTGTTGCTGTGCCATGGTGACACTGCTGCAGTACATTTGTATTGCTGTACCATGGTGATAATGTAGAATTGAGGCACTCAGATATTTTCGTATGCACTTATTGTAATTTATTGATACACAGCATTCATTATCCGGTTACATAAATGGAAGTAGAAATCACTCTTTGATAATGACGATGACAGGACGTTTCGGCCCTTGCGGACCTTCCTTCAATTTGTCTGTTCGGTGTTGAGAATAACGGTATTGCCTGATCATATCATGGGCTTTTGTGCTACTGTTGTGACGATGTTGCACTTTTGTTACAGTTTTGTGACACGTACATGTGATTTTTACAGGTTTAGCATATAGATCAGTCACAGAAATCTCTGATATATATCTCTGAATCTAGTACAGTGTTTTGGTGAAGTAACTATACCGCATAGTCTCCAGCATGATAACTGCACGGTATGAACGGCATCTTGTCCACATAACCCGATGTTGCTCCTGAGCTGCTGCTCTTTTGTGTTTTGGAGAGCGGCCCAGATTGTGAAATGGGGACTGAGGATCTGGCCAAGAGTTCTGGAAATGACGTCTGCCTGTAAACAGCACAGAGCCTACTGTGTACTGGGGCCAAAACCTATAAATCATGCCATGAGGAACCCAAGTGATCTAGTGTTGTGTTTTAAAGGGCAACTGCCCCAAAAACCATATTTGCAA
This sequence comes from Rhinella marina, assembly GCA_900303285.1. Lineage (NCBI taxonomy): Eukaryota > Metazoa > Chordata > Amphibia > Anura > Bufonidae > Rhinella > Rhinella marina. Next base: position 369,851 of record ONZH01012074.1, on the reverse strand, counting down.
ACATGGCCAGACAGGGGTTAAAAAACAGCCCAGGCACACAAACCCCACCAGCGCACATATGATATTGCAAAACAATAAAGGTGCTCAAGCCTCAATGTACGTGACTTCAAATTTTGCTTAAAGATTTTCCATAATTTTGATGACCTATCCACAATTTGCGGTCCCCAATGCATGGCATGGGCGGCACACACTTGTGTGCATGAGCCCTAACTTGGCCATTCCCCTATGTAAACCATCAATGCAAAAAATAAACGTGCAACACAAAAAAGCCTAATCATATGGTCGTCCAACAACCCCTCCCTCACTGGCAGAAGTGTTGTCCCCTGATTATCCCTCCCTCACTGACAGCAGTATTGTCCCCAGAAAACCCCACCCCACATGCAGAGTTTGCATCATCAGTGCAGGTCCTTTTAATCTTGTCAGGCGGTCTCCTGACAGACCACTGGAAGTCAGCCTGATGGGGCAGATTACCAGTCCGGGCCTGTTTGAAGATATGTCACCTTAAAGAGAATCTGTCAGCAGTTTTGACCTTGCTAAACTGGTCTCCTGGTTAGATGCCACAGCTGTCACTCAGAGCAGAGAGGAGGGGCCGTGAAGCAGCTCAATGCAGAGAACGCTTCTCAGTGAAGGGGGCATAGTGCTGGGGTAGTGTCTAACTCTCATGCCGTGTAGGGACCTTCTGACATCACTGGGTCTTGTCCTTCCTGAAGCTGACTCTGGATTTAGGAGCAGGGTAGTTATATCATCTAAAACTAATACCTAATCCTAATGATGCTGTGTTTGGGGAGGGGTTGAGGCTGTAAATATCATGTGACCCTGTGATGTCAGAAGCACCTTACTGCACATGGGATTTAGCCACTGCCATAATGGTGGCACTATTCTTTATTGGGGGCACTTTGCTGACCGATTATGGGGGCACTCTGCTGACACTGCTTATGAGGAGGCACTTAGCTGGCACTATTCTTTATTGGGGGCACTCTGCTGACACTGCTTATGAGGAGACACTTAGCTGGCACTATTCTTTATTGGGGGCACTCTGCTGACACTGCTTATGAGGAGACACTTAGCTGGCACTATTCTTTATTGGGGGCACTCTGCTTACCGATTATGGGGACACTCTGCTGACACTGCTTATGAGGAGGCACTTAGCTGGCACTATTCTTTATTGGGGGCACTCTGCTTATCGATTATGGGGACACTCTGCTGACACTGCTTATGAGGAAGGCACTTAGCTGGCACTATTCTTTATTGGGGGGGCACTCTGGCTTACCGATTATGGGGACACTCTGCTGACACTGCTTATGAGGAGGACTAGCTGGCACTATTCTTTATTGGGGGCACTCTGCTTATCGATTATGGGGACACCTGCTGACACTGCTTATGAGGAGGGCACTTAGGCTGGCACTTTTCTTTTATGGGGGCCACTCTGCTTACGATTATGGGGACACTCTCTACACTGCTTATAGAGGAAGCACTTACTGGCACTATTCTTTATTGGGGGCACTCTGCGGACCAACTGCTTATGAGGAGACACTTAGCTGGCACTATTCTTTATTGGGGGCACTCTGCTGACACTGCTTATGAGGAGACACTTAAGGCTGGCACTATCTTTATTGGGGGCACTCTGTCTACCGATTATTGGGGACCACTCTGCTGACACTGCTTATGAGGAGGCACTTAGCTGGCCACATATTCTTTTATTGGGGGCACATCTGCTTATCGATTATGGGGACACTCTGCTGACACCGCTTATGAGGAGGCACTTAGCTGGCATATTCTTATTGGGGGCACTCTGCTTACCGATTATGGGGACACTCTGCTGACCATGCTTATGAGGAAGCACTTAGCTGGCACTATTCTTTATTGGGGGGCACTCTGCTGACTGATTATGGGACACTGCTGACACTGCTTATGAGGAGGCACTTAGCTGGCACTATTTTTATTGGGGGCACTCTGCTGACCGATTATGGGGACACTCAGCTGACACTGCTTTATGAGGAGGCACTTTGCTGGCAGTATTATTTATTGGGGGCACTCTGCTGACTGATTATGGGGGCACTCTGCTGACACTGCTTATGAGGAGACAACTTTGCTGGCACTATTTTTCGGGGGCACTCTGCTGACACTGCTTATGAGGAGACACTTTGCTGGCACCATTTGTTGGGGGCACTCTGCTGACTGATTATGGGGCACTCTGCTGACACTGCTTATGAGGAGGCACTTTGCTGGCACTATTTATTGGGGGCACTCTGCTGACTGATTATGGAGACACTCAGCTGACACTGCTTATGAGGAGGCACTTTGCTGGCACTATTTATTGGGGGCACTCTGCTGACTTATTATGGAGACACTCAGCTGACACTGCTTATGAGGAGGCACTTTGCTGGCAGTATTATTTATTGGGGGCACTCTGCTGACTGATTATGGGGGCACTCTGCTGACACTGCTTATGAGGAGACACTTTGCTGGCACTATTTTTCGGGGGCACTCTGCTGACACTGCTTATGAGGAGACACTTTGCTGGCACCATTTGTTGGGCGCACTCTGCTGACTGATTATGGGGGCACTCTGCTGACACTGCTTATGAGGAGGCACTTTGCTGGCAGTATATTCTTTATTGGGGGCACTCTGCTGACTGATTATGGGGGCACTCTGCTGACTGATTATGGGGGCACTCTGCTGACACTGCTTATGAGGAGGCACTTTGCTGGCAGTATATTCTTTATTGGGGGCACTCTGCTGACTGATTATGGGGGCACTCTGCTGACACTGCTTATGAGGAGGCACTTTGCTGGCAGTATATTCTTTATTGGGGGCACTCTGCTGACTGATTATGGGGGCACTCTTTCAGCAGTTTATGGGAGTCCATCTGAAGACGTAGTGAATAAAAACACTTTGGCACTTGGCCTGCACTTAGGGGATTATATGCCTCAAGTCTCCCTGACTATCATTCTAAAAAGTTAGCATGTCTGTCGTGTATGCAGCAGCTTATATAGTGCAGAGGTGACATCACACACATATAAATGCCCTGGAGAAGAGGTCAATACAACACTATGGTCCATCTGAAATGACTGATAACAGAGAACAACAGATTTTACTCCACTGAACAGCAGTTAATTTGTTTTCAATTATCTTTATTTGTCTCTCGTTAACAGCTTTTCTCTGAAGAATCCAACAACAGGATATTGATGGAGAAGATGGAGGATGAACACATGAGAGGTCGGCAGCACATTGAGGCCCTGGAGCTCCGGCTGGAGGTCAGTGAGATCCCCTCTATAATGAGCCGCACTGGGAGCTACAGATGGAGATTGCCTTTTAATTTCCTATTACATCAAATAATATGGGCAATTGTGTGTCCCAAGAGCACTGCCTCCCCTCCCCCAACAATGAGGCCATTCACAGTCTCATTACTGCCGTTCACAGCATTTCCTGCCCCTTCTGCAATAGTACAAATAGGAAGATGCTAAAATTCAGGACTGAAAAGTTCTAGAATTTTTGCCAAAAAATGTAATTGTAAATCAATGCACTATGATTTGTTTTAAGGTGTTTTCCCCAAATACTTTTGGTAAAGTTTCTGTTCTGGTAAACAGACCTGCCTGTAGGCAATGATTCCTGTCCATCCTGAGCTTTCTGGTTCATAAATATAATGCTAGAGCTGAACTGCAGGGTGATTGATACCTACACAGAGTAGTAGATGGATATGAGCCTGCATAACATGTAATTCGGAGTCTATGGAACACTAGCTGACAACCATGTATTTCAGAAAATACTCCAGGCAGGAGGCACCTAAAATTATGAGACGTATGCCTAATATCTTCATAGACAAGCCACCCCCCAAAAGGTCCCCTAAAATTACATTGTTGTATTGTGCATGCCTGCTGGTCCCCCAACAACCAGAACGCACTCATAACATGGTGCCAGCCACAGAGCCTTCATAACAGTCCATGCCACACTGCTCCCATAAAAGTTCCAATCACAGTGCCCCATAATAGTAGTTGCCACAGTGCCCCTAAAATGCAAACAACCAGAACGCACTCATAACATGGTGCCAACCACAGAGCCTTAATAACAGTCCCTGCCACACTGCTCCCATAACAGTCCCAATCACCGTGCCCCATAATAGTAGTTGCCACAGTGCCCCTAAAATGACAACAATCAGAAAATACTCCTAACATGGTGCCAGCCACAGAGCCTTAATAACAGTCCCTGCCACACTGCTCTCATAAGAGTCCCAATCACTGTGCCCCATAATAATACTTGCCACAGTGCCCCTAAAATGACAACAACCAGAACGCACTCATAACAGGGCGCCAACCACAGAGCCTTCATAACAGTCCATGCCACACTGCTCCCATAAAAGTTCCAATCACAGTGCCCCATAATAGTAGTTGCCACAGTGCCCCTAAAATGACAACAACCAGAACGCACTCATAACATGGTGCCAACCACAGAGCCTTAATAATAGTCCCTTTTACTCTGCTTCCATAACAGTCCCAATCACCGTGCCCCATAATAATACTTGCCACAGTGCCCCTAAAATGACAACAACCAGAACGCACTCATAACATGGTGCCAACCACAGAGCCTTAATAATAGTCCCTTTTACTCTGCTTCCATAAGAGTCCCAATCACTGTGCCCCATAATAGTACTTGCCACAGTGCCCCTAAAATGACAACAACCAGAACGCACTCTTAACAGGGTGCCAGCCACAGAGCCTTCATAATAGTCCCTTTTACTCTGCTTCCATAACAGTCTCTGCCACAATGCTCCCATAAAAGTCCCGGTCACAGTGCCTCATAACAGTGTTGGCCAGTGTTCCCATAATAGTGCTAGTTACAATGCCCTGAAAATGATCCAAAGTGCCCCCTATGTGATTGCCAGCCACATTTCTTTTATGTGGGAACAGAAGCCGCTTCACTGGTAATGTACTCGTTACTTTACTATTAAAGCCTTCACTAGTTTTGACATTGTGTACATGAAAAATATGGCCGTATTATGTGGGTACTATGTGGTAGTAGTTTTTAGATAATGTATGGATATATTATTAAGGCATGGTATGGTGGTATTATTTGGCCTTGAATGGCTTTAAGACCATATGTGGCGGTATGGTGGCATTATTTTGTTGCTATATGGGAAGCATATAGCAGTGGCACTGTGTGGCAGTATTTTTTAGCAGCTGTTCACATCCTATTTTTGTCCTGCTTTAACATATATGTGGGGAAAGAAGGATGTAAAAGAGTGCTATTTTGCACTTTTCTGTTCTGCATAGTTCTCCAAAAACATTCATTAAATGGATATGTTGTTTTTTATTTTTTTACAGTGGTACCCTATGGTGATGATACCTCTGTATGACATCCCTCTGAGGCACCCGTTTAATGCATACATTATATGCATACGTTAAACAAAAAAACAGATTTGAGCCTAAGATACCATATGAGATATTGTTTAGGCAGTGTATGGCGGTATTGTTTGGTATGGTGGGGCAGCATTTGGTATAAAAATCAGGGTAAAAATGCATATATATCTGTACTTTATATGTATATATCAAACATTACACAAACAACTGACTACATATGGTGAGTGGGCTGGGGCCTATTTTCTATAAAAGTAACCTAAGAAGGTAAGATTGTAAATAGCCATCAGTAAGGAGGTGGTGAGGACTATTCCCAAATATACAATCTTGTCTCTAAACTAGAGCTTCACTTCAAATTTAAAGGGCTACTAACCATAAAAGACAGAGGCTTATGATCGTTTAGGAGTGTTATAAGGGGAGCTGCTGCTGATGGTCACATAACTGGATGGAACTGGAAGTTTTCTGTACTAGAAATATATGATATAAAGGAGTGATCAACGGGAACATTGAAGAACACCAGCAATCATTCTGAACGGCTGATAACAGGGAGCAATAGATTACATTCAACTGTACAGCAAATAGAATACAGACTGCAGGTTTAGTGTCCCTTGGGGCAGCCCTGAATGCACCATAATTTTCTTGATGAGCCTCATGTTCTGTTGAGGATTACAGACAGGTCATTTCTGTGGAATGATGTAGCCATGCATAGAGCGGGCACAGGATGGCAGATAATTGAGCGCTAGTTATGCTGTAAATCATGCTTTGCAGTAATTCAGCTTTCATTCAGCTGCCCCTAATTGTTTGTGTCAAGAGGAAAAATAGAACATTCTGGAGCCGATCCAGTTAATGGTTGAGGTCACATGGTGTGTCCTCCGCGCAGCAGAGTTAAAAAAGAAATTGTCTGAGATTTAATTAGGGTTCTTATTGCTGCTCAGGCAATGCCCTTGAACAGACATCATTACAATCAGAGGCATGAAAAGGGAGGAAGGGGCGATGGTGGAAAGTTCTCCTGATGGAACAAATGTTCCTAGAAAGGATCGAATTAGTAGAGTGAATATTCTAGCATTGTCTGATACATATAATCTTTCTACTGTATCTATCTTAGATATTCTTTAGGGTTTAATGCACATCTCCAGCATAGGGTAGTGACAGAGGAAAGGCCTACCTTTAATCTACAACAAAGCCATAGATTAAAGCAGTATGAGACATCAGGAGGGCAGTCCTGTCATCTGAAGTGCGTAAGGCCTTATTCACACGTCCGTGCCTGTAATAAAATCCATGAAAAGATGGTCAATGATTCATCCGTGAAGATTTCCGTGAAAAATCCATGTTTGGCCTTTGTGCCCAGTTTTTGGTCTCCCCGTGTCATCCTTGTTCCACCAATTAAAATTAAGCTAAAAATTAATTTTCAGAGCATGTCCTATAAAAGTTGAGTGAAACGTGGATAAAACACGATTGGCATCCGCGTTGGGTCCATGTCTTTCATGGACCCATAGACTATAATGGGCATGATGGATCTGTAAACACAGACATAATAGAGCATGCTTCCGTGCTAAAACCACAGACCCACGGACCGTGCCAAAACACGGATGTGAGAATACGCACATTAAAAAGAATAGGTGCGTGTGCTGTCCGTGGAGAACATGGAAAACACACCTCTGCGAATCAATGACTTGTGAATAAGGCCATAGGCTGTCTTACCTTATAGCTGTGACCTTACTGTGCATTCATTGTCTAGAGGCCTCGAAGTCTTAGGCCAATAATTAATGTCTATTAAGCACCTACTGTATATACTGATTCATGGCGTATGTTCTTTCTATCTATCTACACCTACAAAAGTTTTTATGACATCCCATATAAAAGTCCATAGGCATTAATATAGAGTTGGTCTCCCCATTGCAGCTAAAATATTTTCCAATCCCCTAGGAAGGCTTTCTACAAACTTTTGGAGTTCGTCTGGGAGAATTTATTCCCACTCATCCAGAAGAGCATTTGTGAGGTCAGACACTGATGCTGGGTGAGAAGCCCGACTTGCAATCTCCATTTTAGTCCATCCCAAAGGTTTGATGGTGTTGAGATCATGGCTCCATGGGGCGCCAGTCAAGTTCTTCCACAACAAACTCAACCAACTCTGTATTTATGGACCTTTGCTTTGTGCACTGAGGTGGTCATGCTGGAACCTTCTCCAAACTGTTCCCACAAAGTTGGAAACATATAATTGTCCAAAATGAATGGTCTATGCTGAAGCATTGAAATTTCCCTTCAGTTAAACCAAGAGGCCTAGGCCAACCCCTGAAAGGCAACCCCACAGCATTATCTCTCCTTCACCAAACATTACAGTTGGCACAATGCAGTCAGGCATGTAACATTTGTCTGAATTTACCAAACTCAGACATGTCCATTAGATTGTCAGAGAGAGAAGTGTGATACATCACTCCACGGAACACGTTTCCACTGCTTCAGAATCCAGTGGTGATGTGCGTTACATCACTCCATCTGATGCTTGGAATTGTGCTTGCTGTGCATGCATATACTCGGCCATGGAAAACCATGCCAAGATGCTGCAAGCGCAGTTATGCAGTCAGCAGAGCATAAGTGACTTTTATGCACCATGTACCTCAACACTTGGCGATCCCACTATAACTTTATGTGGTCTCCACTTCATGGCTGATTTGCTTTGGTTCCTAAACGTTTCCATTTTACAATAATACCATCATCCTATTACTGTAACACTGGAGGATATTACCAAAGCATGAAAAAATAATATGCATTTCTGGTTTAGCCAAATTTCAGCCAAGACAATGGTCTCATATATCTATCCCTGGTTTTGTCAGCCATTCTGATATCTTCTGCATCTCTAGGAGTTGCAGGATCTGCTCTTAGCCAAAATGAAAGAGCTGAATACCTTTCAAGAAACCAGTGTATCCTTGAGAAATGAGCTGGACGCCCTGAAATCCATGCTGGAGGAAGAAGAACAGCAGTAAGTAAACCAGTACTACTCATATAAGATCAAAGTAAAGTCGTGGTCAAAGGATCTGAGACTGACAAAAATTTTGTTTTTCAATGTTTTTAGATCTTTTTATCAGATGCTTCTAAGGTATACTGGAGTAGAATTATAATTCATAAATGTTGTAACTTTTACTAACATATACATCAGTTTTATATACCAAACAATGTGAAGACCTTCATCAGTAGTCCAATTTTTTTAAAATTAGACTACAGTATAGTCCTCTGTAGTCCAATCCCTGTACTTCTTGTAGAATATCGGTCTTTACTTTATGTTTTTCTTGGAGGGAAGTGGCTTCTTTGCTGTACTTCATGACACCAGGCCATGCTCCAAAAGCCTTAATCTCATTATGCATGTCAACAGTTTAGCATCCTGAGGCCATTCATGTGTGTGGTTGCTTCTCATCCAAGGGAGTGGACCCACTTACAATTTTGTATGTGAACACAGCCAAGAATGGTATCAAACTATCCTCCAAAAGCAACTTCTCTTAGCAATCCAGGAGCAATTTGTTGATGAACAATACTTTTTCCAGCATGATAGAGCACCATGTCAGTAAAAAGTGAAAACTAAGTGGCTCCGTGAAAAAAAAAAACCGGACATTTTGGTTCCATGGCTAGGAAACTTCCCAGATCTCAATCCTACTGAGAACCTAAGGTCAATCCTCAAACAGCGAGTGGACAAAACACAGAAATTGCACTGATTAGGCAAGTGTGGGTTGCCATCAGTCAGGATTTGGCCCAGACTCTATATCAGGGCGAATTGTAGAATTCTCAAAAAAGGAGGGTCAACACTGGAAATATTGAATCTTTCCACAAACTTAATGTATTTGCCAATTAAAGAACTAATGAAAACTTCAGTATACCATAGAAACATCCAACACAAAGATGGAAAAACACTGAAGCAGCAAACTTTGTGAAAACCCAAATTTGTGTCAGTCTCAAATTTTTTGGCCATAAAGGTAGTCATCTATTATGAGGCCCACTATGAATATGCTGTACCAAATATGTATGTATATAGTTCAGTATAATGGCCTGGAATAGAGAGAAGATTGTGTGTTGTTGAAAATCCATTTTGATTAGGGAATTCACCGTTCATGATCCCCAGAGCAGAGAGCATGTACATCAAGCATACATCATTCTCAAGGACCTAACAGGTCCTTTAATTACACGGCACATTGATTGCTGATCGCTGGGAATTCGGGAATTCCACGAAGAACACCCTGTGATCAGTTTAATGATGGAGGGCACTTACAATCAAAAGAGATTTGAAAATTTGATATGTCTGTTTTTGAAGTTTATGTAGTTTGATGGTTAGATGTTTCAGTCTCTCAGAGTGTATTCCACTTTATTTCTAATAGCCTGGCCACGTACACCGGGCTATGATAACCAGGCGCGCTGCTGGATGCTGCACCTGATTTATGAAGAGGTGTATGTCTCTGCAGACTACACAGACAGACTAGACAGATTAGATAGATAGATAGATACAATGGCCTCAGGATACAATATTTTCAACATACAATGGTCTTTTCTGACCCATCTTAAGTTGAAACCTCAACATACAATATCTCAGACTCAGATTCAACAAATCAAGGCCACTTTTCTGGTAAAATAGTTGTATTAGTTGCTAGTAAGCAGCTATTCCTGACTGTTATATGTAAGGACTTGTTTTATCTCTTAGTTTTCTGCTTATTCTTCTTAAATCTTCATTTTCTCTTATTTTTGATGACATTTTGGGGCTTTGAAACCGATTACTCAAGTTACAATGGTTTCAACATACAATGGTGTTCCTGACCACGATAGATAGATAGATAGATAGATAGATAGATAGATAGATAGATAGATAAGACCAAATGTGTATTTGTCCCTTTTGGATGTGTCAGAAAGAGCAGCCTATGAGGGGTGGAAGTAGCTTAGCACCTAAGCACCCTTTACACAGGCCGAAAGGTTGTTTCTGGCAGTATAAAGGTGCCGCTAATTACCCAATGAACGAGTGAAACGCTTGTTCATCAGGTAATTGCATCTTTCCTGCAGTCACCTAAATTGAGTTTTGCCGGCAGCAGATTGCGCTGGTAGCAGAACGTGGTTAGACAGTGATGGCATTAGTGATTGCTCCTCCTCATACTGTGGAGGAGATTGCTGCATGTAAATACAGCAGTCACCGTCACACCTTCACTGACAAGCGAGTGCTTTCCGGGAAGGAACGCTTCTTCCCGACAATCGCCTGCTAAATTGTCCCATGTAAAAGGACCTTTAGAGATTATTACAGGTTGCAGTTTAGGGCTCTGCATTGTAGTGTACACTGAGGTCTTCTCTCTTCCATGCAGGATCACTAGCAGCCCGCTGTACCCTCTACGCACCCCAACGTCCTCTTCACATTTCTTTGTAGAACCTTTTCAGTCTCCAATCTTCAACCCACTTCCTGATTACACCAAGACCAGTGACATTGGGCACAAATTAACCACATCAGATCCCAGTATATTGTACAGCGGTGCTGCCACACCAGAAGAGAATAATATATCAAAAGAGGAAAAGCCTGGTAAGACTTCTTTGTCCATGGAGGATCCATAACTGCGACATAACAGATTTACAGAAAAACTGTACCTTAAACATATGTAACATTTTTCTATCTGTAAAATATAATTTTTAACTCCCAGTATTCCCTGACAACCATAGATTGGGAGAGGTAGTTACAAGGCAACAGCTGAAGACCACTTACATATGCCCTGGAAGCATGTCTTAAAAATGCCTGAAGTAGTTGTCACTTCTCTTCCTCCACTCAATAAGCAAACATATGTAAATATCTGTAAAAAAATAGATGTGGGGAAGAATTATCATTAGGGAAATATATGAAACCAGTTATTAAATGTCGCAAGTTGTTTGATAAATTTGTCTCATCCTGAAACCTAACCCTTTTGTCTAGAAAAGCTACTCTAGTTCACTTCTCCACCCTCCTACTCGAGCGAGATTGCAACACTTTAAAAAAAGTCTCAGTGATAAATCTGGAGTGAAACTCATTAACATAGCTAAACTCACTCACTTTCCCACCCATATTTCAAAATTGGAGTTAGTGTAAAAATAGTGACCTAAAAAGTTGCAAAAGCCCCAACTGAAGCCAGAATTCTGGAGTGAAGGCATGACAAATCAAGGCTTTGGGGTACACTTTGAATGTAGGAGGCATAGCCAGGGTGAGACTGAGAATTTAAAATGGCCCTGGGGAAAACTGAAAGGGGCCCCTATGTTGTAGGTGGGTCCAGATTGACAGAATGTGGGGCAACACAAGCAGATTGGACCAATACAAGTTGAAAGCTTCATTAATACCATAGTGCAGAACAGAATCCCACCCCACAGAACCAAATACCTCACCAGAAGCTGTAACTCTGTGGTGACCATTATAGCTGTCCTGTTCTGTCCGCCTCCATTTGTCTCTAATATGGATATGCGCAGGGGACATAGGAGCTGTGATGTGGGCCACAACAACAAGCCAGCCCTACCTTCAGCATGCTGCTTGGAGTTCCTCTAATAATGACCCTATAGTTCCCCCAGTATTATGTACCTGGCCAGTGGCAGCAAGGGCTCGGGTGGCCCTATGGGCATTGGCCCACTGGGAAAATTCCCTGTAGGGTCTATGGCCAGTCCGCCTATGTGCACAGTACATAGCAGATTGGCACATTGGACACTGATGCAGGTCATGGTTAAATATCAATAATGCAACTGCGCCACCAAAAGATCAGATTATCAAAAACCAGACTAAAAATTTCCCCTTTGGAAACTTCTTTTTAGATCTACTTCTTCCTAAAGATGAAGGTCATCACACTGAGCCATTGATGAGGCCAGCCACTGCACCTCTCTTGAGTTCCACTACTTCAGAACCTAGCAAAAGACAAAGCTCTTTAGCTTCCACGATGGAAAACAATGCATACCATCAAGACGTTACCAACATTACTTCTATAACTGGTGATGGCACTAAAGCAGTTGTATCCAGGTCAGTTCATTATTGGGCACTACATCAATACTCATCAGAGTGTCTACAATGTAGCCTAACTCAGTGGGTTCATTCTCATAAATAAATGTGGTCCTCTATATATTGCCCCTCAGTCCTTCCCCTAAATTTACTTGTCCAGTCTGGGGATACCTCCTTTGTATTTTCCATGGATGTCCCTTACATCAGTGTTCCCCAACTCCAGTCCTCAGGGCCCACCTACTAGTCATAATTTGAGAATATCCCACAGAATGAATACATGGTAAGTCACGATGCATTGACACTAATTATATCACCTGCTGAATACTAAGGAAATCCTGAAAACCTGACCGTTAGGTGGGCCCTGAGGACTGGAGTAGAAGAACACTGCCTTACATGATATCTTAAATCTGGGCAGCAGGCTTACATGAATCTGCGCCTGGGCAGCAGGTTTGTGCAAAGAGAACAGGATGCTGTATGACATAAAAATGGTATGGTTCATGACATAACTGTTCACCATCATCCTTCAACAAACTGGCCCAGAACTTTTAACCCCTTTTTCCATCTATTCGTTGAGGGAAGGGTGGCATGACTCCCAAATTGTTTTTTTCCTCTTTTGCTATGGTGTCCGTAAAGAGTGAGATGCCTGTGGTTCACCCCACCCATGACTACCAGGATGGGGAAGCCTTAACTACCTTAACTAAAATTCTATTCCATGGACATTTTCTGCCTCTATATGTCCAGTCTTATTAGGTAGCACAAGTATGTCTATTAGGCCCCTTTCACACGACCGTATGCCCTCTAAGACATACGGTCCGTGAGCGGGCCATATGTCCCGGAGCAGAATCGATCGTGCGCACGGGAGCGCACAGCATAATTGATTATAATGATAATGTGCACCCCGGGCTGCCCGCGGGGCTATTGTCCCGCACTCATATGATTTTAGTCCCGCGGGCGGCCCGACGTGCACAGCTTCATTGTAATCAATGATGCTGTGTGCTCCCGTGCACACGATCGATGCTGCTCCGGGACATATGGCCTGCTCACGGACCTTATGTCTCGGAGGGCATACGGTCGTGTGAAAGGGGCCTTAAACTGCTCATATTGAAATGCATGCCCATTGCCTAATCCTTAGACATACAGATTGAAATTTCCAACTATATGGAAAAAAGAGTATACCACAACTTTGAGGTCCAGGTTGCCGAACATTTTCTTCTGGAAAAAAGTTTAGTTCATACATTTTCCAGTACTTGGATTAGCTGATCATTTGGAATTTGTTGAGTGGATAACCCTTGGTTCACCATAAACTTCCTCCAACCTTATTTATTTTTTTCAGTTATACAACACTGACATATTCCACAGTGGAGCTTACTTTCTAATTTCCCTATCAGTATTTCTTTGGAGGGTTGGAGGAAACAGGAGTATCCAGGGGAAACCCACCCAAACACAGGGAGAACATACAAACTCCATGCAGCTGTTGTCCTGGGTTGGTTTCAAACCTACGACCTTAGTGCTGCAAAGCACTAGTGTGAACCACTTAGCCACCATGCTGCCCAGTGGAGACTTTGAAGATTTGTGAATTTCAAGTTATAGGGGAGGAGTGTTTAGCTTGGTAACTGGGAAACCCCATGGATCTGATGACTAGAAAGGCCCAGAGACCCTCCTTTTGGCTGACTTGCCGTATGGAGCCCATTGGTGGAAATGCAGATGTAGCAGTCAACTTCAGATTTTTGTCAAATTTTTGAAGCTCAGTGAGTAACTATTGACTTTAGTTCCAGCCAGGGTGCTATAATTTAAAGCTAATGTGGATCTTTCCTCAAAGATTTTCCATTTCCTTTCCCATTTAGTATTATAGACCTACAAAGGTTGCAAAATCTCTAAAAACAAAGCAGACGAGTAGGGGATCTAGCCAGAGGGTCATGCCACCAAGGAAAAAATGGATGAATAATTACTCAAGTGCCTGTTTTTGGAGGAAATAGTGGTTGTATAAACCATTATTATTTTTTTTTATATATTTTGTACAATGTTTTGTATCCTGTATAAAATGATGTACAATGAAGAGGCTCTTTATGATTTTGTTAGTTTCTGTCTGTTAGATGCCTGAACCACCAGGAGTCTGTGCTCTTGAGACAACAGACAAATTGATATTTTTCTCTGATTGCCCTGGGCATTACATACTTTTACTTTTCTCAGAAGTGTTGTGTATCCGGATGTGCCAAAAGTCAGGTTACATTAGTCAGACTTACTCAATAATTCAACATTAGCATTTAAAATACTGACAGGTGACATCACTTCATCACAAGTTATCACGGTCTCCCAACCTTTGTATACTTGGGATCTTAAATAAAAAGGTAGATAAAGAATGACTCTTAGAAAACCATTTGCATGGGTGTGCATGAAATGGACTACCCGTGATAGGTGCCCTAATTTTTGGCGATGTAGTGTGCATACAATAAAGGTACAGGTTAAAGGGGATCTGTCAGCAGATTTGTACCTATGACACTGGCTGACCTGTTACATGTGTACTTGGCAGTTGAAGGCATCTGTGTTGGTCCCATATTCATATTTGCCCACATTGCTGAGAAAGATTTTGTTATAATACATGCAAATTAATGTCTAGTTGCAATGGGGGCGTTGCTGGTACACCTAACCTACAGGCTCTGCTCTCTCAGCAACTGCCGTGCCCTCTGCACTTTGATTGACAGGTCTGGGCGATGAAAATATCATCACGCTTGGCACTGACTTCTCCTAAAGAGAGAGCTAAGCCTATTGGAGTAATGGCAATGCTCTTGTTGCTCGTAGAGGTTAAAGGGTTGTCTCATGACAGACAATGGGGGCATATCGCTAAGATATGTTCCCATTGTTTGATAGGTGCAGGTCCCAGTGCTGGCACTCGCACCTATATCGAGAACGGAGCCCCAAAAGTGAAGGAGGGCGCACTGCACATGCACAGCCACCCTCTATTCATTTTCTATGGGGCCTGCCGAAAATAGCTCAGCTATTTCCGTCGAGCCCATAGAAGTAAATGGGAGTGGTGGTCGGTCATGCATGGTGCACTCCCATTCATTTCTATGGGGAGCCAGCTTGGTGGTCGCCAGACCGGAGTCCTCCAGCCACCACCTTGTGGGGCTCTGTTCTCGATATAGGTGCATGTCCCAGCATCTATAAGACAATGGAGGTATATCCTAACAATATGCCCCCCATTGTCTATGATGAGACAACCAAGTTGCATATATTAAAATGTAGGGGGACAGTTATTAAACAAAAATACCTATAATAAGGCATATTTCTGGGACAGATTGTGGCGTAAAGGTCCATTGCGCTGCAATCTGCAACTTTACCCCACTCACGTCAAGTCTAGGGAGACGTCTTACATTTAGAAGCAGCGGTGGATCTGTCGAAGTTATGTAGCGGCGAGCGCCTTTACATTCCTGCGGCAGATCCACCCCCAGTGCAGGGCTTTATTAAGACCGGCATCTAAAACGTGCCCCGTAATCTTTCTCAGCAATGCGGCACATATGAACATGCCTTCAGCTGCGAAGTGCGCATGTAACAAGTCAGCCAGTTTAAAGGATACAAATCTCCTGACAAATGCCCTTTAAAGCCTCTGGGTTCTGCTGCAAAATCTGTATGTAACCCATCACCCAACTGCTAATTGCATGATATGCATGATGAAATCATGTATATGATGATGTGATAATACATGGGATCTTAGTGCTGTCAGGATTAGAGGCCTAAATTACTGCATATTTCTACATGCATTTGAAGATTAAGTTCTCTCATATGCTTTGATCCCATCAGTGCTCTTGGAGATTTGGAAATCACAGACGTTGATCCTGGTGGCAATTTTGTGAGAATTGGTAACCGATCTCTTGATAAAGAAGAAGACATTGGAGGTTATCTTCTGCAGCAGAACATTAGTGGACATCCTGTATCCATCTACCGCTTCCCACCAAAATCCAGAGTCTTGGCAGGCTGTGAAGTGACTGTAAGAAAAGGGGAAGGAGGACAATATAGATACAGAATATGATAATTACCCAAAAGGTGTAGGTACTGAATAGTATATGACTAATTTATGTTTGCGGACAGATCCTGAAGGTACAGTTGACCATTCCTAAAAAGCTTCACATTTAAAAATCACTTACAATCTCTGCATGCACAGCTTACTTTTAAGAAAACACTTTCTGTATTGTTGCTGCACCTGGTATTTGTTTGAAAGGCCATGTAAGCAAATTCAGCCAGTGCATTTTATCTAAAATATTTTAAAGGGTAATTCTTTAAGTAGTATAGAGCTCATATGTTGAAGAGATCAGGTCTTGAAAGTTTGTTCTAGTTCAGATCTAGAAAAGTAGGTTATTCAATGGTCACATAAACACACTCCAATTCCCCACCTTCCGGCGGGATACACATTTATTGCCCACACAATGTTAATTAAAATATATCCAATTTATTAATATATTTGTATAAAACATCACTTATGACAAAATACATTTAGGAAAATAGCCATACACAGGTACAATAGCCCGAAACTAGTGGATAAGGAACCACGGGTCCCCCCGAAACATACATCCAAACCGTAATCCACTTGCAGTCCAGAGTGGATATTGTAAAATGCAAATATAAATGATCCCAGTGAAAAATGTATACAATAATTAAGGTCAAAAAACCGACTGAAGGATCTGTTCCATAGTACTGCCCATAACAGAAACCATGTACCAATATAAATCCATCATAGAAATCTTACCCATAACTGCAATATGGACGGAGGGATGATATGGAGGGATGATATGGAGGAGCCTTAGGGGTGAAACGCGCGTCGAGGGTGTTTCTAGCGGGATCCCTCCATATCATCCCTCCGTCCATATTGCAGTTATGGGTAAGATTTCTATGATGGATTTATATTGGTACATGGTTTCTGTTATGGGCAGTACTATGGAACAGATCCTTCAGTTGGTTTTTTTACCTTAATTATTGTATACATTTTTCACTGGGATCATTTATATTTGTATTTTACAATATCCACTCTGGACTGCAAGTGGATTACGGTTTGGATGTATGTTTCGGGGGGACCCGTGGTTCCTTATCCACTAGTTCGGGCTATTGTACCTGTGTATGGCTATTTTCCTAAATGTATTTTGTCATAAGTGATGTTTTATACAAATATATTAATAAATTGGATATATTTTAATTAACATTGTGTGGGCAATAAATGTGTATCCCGCCGGAAGGTGGGGAATTGGAGTGTGTTTATGGTGCAGTGCATTGCCCCTTAGTTACTCTTTAGAGGCATTGTGGTTGGTGTTTATTCAATGGTCACATCCTGAAGAAGACTTCAATTCTTGAACATGAATACCTAAGTAGTCAGTCCTCGGTGTTCAGGACTTGAAGATTTCTTCACTGGTCTCATCTTGAATGCTTGTCCCGTGGTTGGGTCTTTAAAATGAATTGTTTAGTGGTCAGGTCTTGAAGAAAAGCCGTTCAGTCATTAGCAGGTTTGACTAGACAGCACAAGTCTCATGAAGAAGACTCAGTTGTCTGATCTTGAGGATAATTTTTTCAGTTGTCAGGTTGTGGAGACAAGTTTTGAGAATGAGTTATCAGGTTTTAATGATGACCTGTATAGTGTCCCAGTGACATATAAAAATAAAAAAAATCAGATTTCACTTTATTCTAGTTCTAAATTCAGTGAGGCAACATATGTTCAAAGACCACATCTATATGCTCATGAATGACCTATGTACCATTAACCAAAACTTGACCTCAGTGGGAAAGGATGCACAATTGCTTGATAGTTCAACATTTTGGGAAGTCAAGGTCTCATATTTGAGAGTCATAAAGGGGTCAATGGCAAGAATAACATAAATGCAGCCACTATACTTTCTATGGTGCCATTGGAGAAGCAGGAGCTGTTAGGTGGTGCCATTTCTGTTCTAAAAAAAAAGTGAGAAGATACTCAAGTATGTGGCCCCGATGTGTCACCATTGGGTCAATTTGGTGGTATGAACCAGCATCGGGATAGTGAATATATCTTTTTATTTTTAGCCTTTATCTTCTGAAGCTTTGTTGGTCCATGTAGAAACTTGAAAGGGTCATTTTTCAAAATACAAAAATACTTTCTGAATATCTGCCATCAGCACCAAAATCAGCAAATGCTAAAACCTATTCTATCAATTCAAAAATAGCATGATCTTTTCCATATTGATCACAGGTTTGGGCGTCTGCGGCTGGTGTTCCTCATAAACCTCCCACTGATTTCCTGTGGAAAGATCAGAACACGTTTGTAACTGAACCAAAGTGTACAACCATATTGTGTAACCCAAATGGACAAGTAAGATATTCAACATGAACTTTATTTAAAAATAGTAGTGGAGCTTAAGCCTCCTTAAAGATTCTGTAGAATCAAGGGTGTTGGTACCATAGAGGTAGCCCATGTGTTCAGCTGGAAATTTGGAGCTCCTGGGACCCAATGCAAATTCTGAAACAGGGCCACCACCTACCAGACACTATTTATGATACACATGTGACCACCTCTCTATATACAGTATACTACCCCTATAAATACCAACTGCTAAGGCAGTGTTTGATTGGAAAACCAGCCTCCTTATAAATCAGCCCTGGGTGTACCCTCTATAGTTTTGCACCTACACATACTATGTGCTTCATGATAAGAGGAGGCCTGCCCTTTCTAGGTGGCTAGAAGGAGAAATATGTTTGTAACTCACTGCATATTTTTTTTTTTTTTTTCACGTTTTTCTTTTTATTTAATTTTTTTTTTTAGGCCGTGGCTTGGTTCACTCCAATTAAGGATAAAACAAGAAAGTCATTAGAAAGATACAAAATTTTCAAATCTGAACCTAAAACCTCTTTATCTGAATTGCTACATGAGCCAAGTCAAATGGATGTAGAGATCACAAATGACAGAAGTAGTCGGACGCCTAAGTCGCCACCTGTTTCTGGTAAACCAGAGAAAGTGCCTCGTCTATTCAGAAGGTAGAATCATCCTCTGTGTTGCTTCAGCTGCTGCAGTACTTGATATGATACCAGAAGGTTCGTTCACATTTCTCTTGTATTTTATAGAGAGAAGATCACACCTGTAGTCCTTCCAACTACATCAAGCCCATGGACACAGAGCACTTCTTCTCCTGTCCACCCTGACTTCAACCCCAACCACCTTGTGTCGTTGGGATTTGATGGAAGTAGTGTTTGCTGTCAGAGGAGGTCTCAGACTGCTAAAACAGTGCCATCTTCAGGTGAGGAACAAGAATTGCATCAATTAAATAGAAACCATGGGGACTAAGGGGGTCATTTATCAAACTGGTATAGCTTATAGCAACCAATCAGATTCCCCTTTCATTTTCCAAAGGAGCTGTCCAAAATGAAAGGAGGAATCTGGTTGCTATTGGAAACTAAGCCAGTTCTACTTTACTCCAGTTTATTAAATGACCCCCTGTTGAGGCCTGGGAGACCTGACATGTCATCTATACAGCTCACACATTACATTTATGTACTTTGAGCTATGTAATTTCTTTTCTTGAGTTACTCTCTAGTAGAATAGTAAATGTTATGTTGATCAGTGGGATCCGACTCGAAGCAACCTTGCCAATCAGCTATTTCAAGGGGTTTTGAGCATTGCAACCTCTTCCTAGGTCAGTGACTTCATGTTCATCGGTCACATAGCCTAGGTGCAGCTTAGTCTCATTCATGTGAAAGGGACTGAGCTACAATTTCAAGCATGGCTCCCATGCAGTGGATGGTACTGTGCTTGGTAAGCTGCAATGAGGCCATAGCCTCCTCAAAAAGCTGACCCGCCAATCTGATATTGATGACCCATACTGAGGATAGGCCATCATGATCAGACTCTCAGAAAACCTCTTTAAAGTGAGTGGTTGTCACTGCCTGGACCCTTTTACTACGATCAACCCTAATCCTGGCTGTCATTAGTGTGTGTATTGTTATGTGATGATACATCTCCTTTAACTAAAGTGGGCTGTCTGAACTGTCTGGTCTCTGTAGAAGGCTAAGCAGAGGGCAGAAGATTCTCCAGCAGCAAGCTGCCCCTTATCCATTTACAGGCCAGCCTAAACTATGTTTAGTGATCTGGGTGAAAACATATTCCAGGTAGATGGTGACAACATGATGCATATTAATAGAAGTGTACCTCAACAGATATTCTGGACACAGGGAAGACAAATTGCAAAAATCCACATGGTCACCAAAGGCGCAAGAACTACCGCGGGCCAATCCAATCAGCAGGGGTAAGACGTCCGTTTTCTATTGTGGACATTCGGCTGTACCATGACCTTAACCCTTAGTATACTGAATCATCTAGACCAATGGTGATATGCAATAGTCCCATTATAATGGTAACTTGACTTTTTGGATTGTAATTAAAGAGACAACACTACATTAAAGCTGTTACATTGTAGCACTGGGATACTGAGTTCAAATCCAACATCAAAAGTAACATCAGCATGAAGTATGTACAGTATGTTTTCCCAAAGTTCTTGAGAGTAGGACCGGCTCCGGTGTATGTAACTCTCACAGTGGGCCCCCTCTATACCGCACCCTTGTTTTTATAAGCATAGAACAGGTTTACCCTGTAGGCCCTGCTCTGCCTCTGTATTTTCTTTCTTTGGTTTACTCCCAGTTGCTAAAAGCTGTGATCGGATTTGTTGCCCTTGGGAATCCCTCCATATTATTTCCATTAGAGATAACTAGTGAAGAGATCTTCTGCATGGATGCAATGTCCTGCAGGTTATCTGCACTGAGCTGTATTAGTATTTGTGACTTTAAGATGCTGACCTACTCCTGTTCCTCATCTATAAACGAAATGTCTTCTCGGGGCCTGGAACCAGTGACAGGAAAATTTAATAAACGCCACAAAAATAGTCACATTGGGAGGCACAGTTTGTGTTGTCTCGCTTGTATATGTCAGTTTTATTTTCATTTTGCTTGTTAGCTGGAGATGTTGTCAGGCTGGGGAGTGGGTGTCTGTAGTACTCTTCAACGAGATGAGTGACATCAAATTGCAAAACCTTCCATAAATAATCACTGGTATCACATATCTCCAGCGCTGAGACTCTCCAGAGACATTTACTTTAAGAACAGTAATAATAATGTTTTATAATACCAGTGTTTTATGTGTGTCAAATATGTCTTTGGGCCCTCCAGGCAGCAGGGTCTGGGTGCTACTATACCTCTGCACCCCCTATCATTGCACCCCTATAATTGCAGACAATGCAGATAAAGCTGCAAGAATGTAGCTGACAGAAGTGGTTTCAAGAATGCCAATAGGGACATCTAGTGTCCAGTTATGGAAGTGCATGGTCACTTAAAGGTGCAATTGCATGCACTGCAGTGCTGCTATTTCCAAGAGAGACTACAACTAGAGCACTGTTTATTCCACATTTCCTATTCGTATCTGAACTTTGAATAGAATAACAGAACTGCAATGAAGACTGAGACAATGCTGGAATGACTGGGATATTGCTCTGCAGGTCGGTGAAAATGTACATGCCGTCAGTGAGTCAGTGGAAAGCTCAGTGACTGGATAGAGTACAATATAACTGTATTTTGATCATGTCCAGGAGGACATTGCATTGACTGATACAAATTTAGTATATACTTGCTTGTTTATGCAGACCTCCCAAGTGTCCCTCTTTTTGACTCAAGTCCCTCTTTGCTCCTTATATGTCCCTCTTTTTGATGCATTATTACATTCACAATATTAACCCAGAAAGTGTTTCTCTGGTTCCTCTATGTATATTTGAGCCCATTTTGTATATTATTTCATGCAGTTGAGAGTTTAGGAATTTCTATATTCAGATTATTTTTGCGCTTTGCACTATAGAAAACTATTGAAGTGTATAGATTTGCAGGGAAAATAGATCTTTTACACAATGAATCATATGTGTCCCTATTTGACCATCGAAAAAGCTAGGAGGTATGGTTTACGTAGCAGGCAAGAAAGGGACCTCTCAAACTTCTTCTGCCGTACGTTTCTCACTAGTCTCTGAGCAACACCAGACAGGGTTACAGATTTTGTAGTCAGTGTAGAAACTCCATTTCCAACCACATGCTCCACCTTCTGGTGATCAGGATCCAATAGACAGGCCAGGATCACTCCCTTAAGTGAAGATATGAACCCCTAATATCATCAGGGCTTCTTATTGTACACAGACTTCTTCCCCTTCCTGTCACTGATATTGGCTGCAGTAAATGGCAGCAGAGTTTGGGCTGATCCTGTGCCACCGGTGACTCCCTGACCTGTCACTCTTTCTCTTTCAGCCTAGTTCCAGAGGAGTCATGTATCTGGGATACTCATCGCCTGCTGGGTCCGTTCTGCATAAATACTTTGCAAACTCCTCATATAACATCAGATTGGCAAGCCACGTGTCTCTCACCCCTACAATCCTGTCCAGCGTCTGATGATATTACCAAGAGGTTTTATACATCGTTATACATGAACTGATGCCTTAAAGGGAACGGCCATCTTTTTATTCCAAAAATGTTATTAGGTTTTCCTTTTTCAGAATACAGTATATACATTAACGGCACAATTACACAAGGGCAACACACTTATCAAGTTGTTCCGTCAGCATCAGTCCACACCAAGACACTAAGGAAGAATTGAGGCTGAGATCTGAATTTAGAACAGAGTTCTCCTACGGTTTTCTGTATTATGCCTTTGAGTATATTGATATATAGTCATCAGCTGGACTAATTCTGGTATAGACCAATGGTCTAAAATAAATGGTTTCCATTTATCAAAAAATTATTTTTGCATGTGTTTCTTTGTACCTTTCCACATCAAGACTGCATGGACCAGCCGCATTGTAACTACGCATCCGCTCTCCCACAAAAAACCCAAACACCATTTGATGGAAAAAGTGGGGTGGCCACATCTTTATTAAACAACACTTTCAACAAGATAACCACTCCCTGAAGGCTGCCTTGTCACTCTCTTCATTATTTCGATGTTGCTTTTCTGTATGCTCCCCATGATGCTGTATTGATACATCGAGCATGTAGATCTATTGAATGCCTTCAGGGCCAACTTCCCCGCCAAGGAGGAGAGCGAAAACCTAACGCTCACCGACCACCCCCACCCAAAAGTCAAAGTGCAGCCTCCACACCATCCTGTAAATCCGAGATGAAAATGGCTAAGCCAATGGGATTCAAGTGCACGCCATCAGGTAGCAACAAATTCACATTATCCCCTTCCAATAGCCTATGCCTCAGAGAAAAACACCACCCAAAGAGTGGACAAAACGAGCCACCCTAACATTCAGCAGTCTCCGTGACCTCTCAACTGCGACAGCTGCGAGCACCTCTCTGAACTTTTCTACTCACCATCTCCGACCACAACAAAACACAGTTCTCAAACAGCACCATAAAAGGACCTAAATCTGCTTTCATCAGAGACAGAAGCTCGGCTAATCTCAACTGCCCAACATGATTACCACCAGCATGTACAGGGTGGGCCATTTATATAGATACACCTAAATAAAATGGGAATGGTTGGTGATATTAACTTCCTGTTTGTGGCACATTAGTATATGGGAGGGAGAAATCTTTTCAAGATGGGTGGTGACCATGGCGGCCATTTTGAAGTCAGTCATTTTGGATCCAACTTTAGTTTTTTCATTGGGAAGAGGGTCATGTGACACATGAAACTTATTGAGAATTTCACAAGAAAAACAATGGTGTGCTTGGTTTTAACGTTACTTTATTCTTTCATGGGTTATTTACAAGCTTCTCTTTGTTTACAGCTATTGACATGTCGCAGAGTTAACACGTGAGGAACAGATAGAAATTGTGTTGATGTCTGGTGAACGCAGTACCCGGGTCATTGCAGCAGATTTCAATGCAAGACACCCTACGAGACCACCCATCTCCCATGCTACAGTTAGCAAACTGCTTGCCAAGTTTCATGAAACTGGTTCAGTGTTGGATTTGCCAAACTGTGGACACATTAAATCTGTCACTAATGAAGAAACATCAGTGGCTGTCCTAGCTTCATTCAGCAAGAGCCCACAGCGTAGCACTCGCCGCATGTCACTGGAGAGTGGCATCAGTCGAACATCCCTTCGGCAGATATTAGCTACTCACAAATGGAACCCTTACAAACTCCAGCTGCTGCAGCATCTCCACGGGGATGACCCAGATCGGTGCACTGAATTTGCAGAATAGGCAAAACAAAAATTGGAACAGGACCCTCAGTTTACACAGAACATTTTGTTCAGTGATGAGGCAAACTTTTATATAAATGGTAAAGTTAACAAACAAAACCACCGCTATTGGTCTGACACTAACCCACATTGGATAGATCCCTCCAAAACTGTTGGAACACAAAAATTGATGGTATGGTGTGATATATGAGGTACAAAGATAGTGGGGCCATTCTTCATCAATGTCAACCTCAAGGCCACTGGATATGTGAAATTCCTACATGATGATGTTTCCCTCTTTATGCACTGAAGCTGGCACGTTCCCTGAGTTTTTCCAGCAAGATGGTGAACCACCACATTATGGGTATCAGGTCCGAGCATTCCTAGATGAACAGTTTCCTGGAAAGTGGATTGGTCGTCGTGGGCCAGTTGAATGGCCCCCAAGGTCTTCCGATCTGACCCCCTTAGACTTTTATCTTTGGGGTCATCTGAAGGCAATTGTTTATGCTGTGAAGATACGAGATGTGCAGCACCTAAAACTACGGATACTGGAAGCCTGTGCTAGCATTTCTTCTGCGGTGTTGCTATCAGTGTGTGAAGAGTGGGAGAAGAGGGTTGCATTGACAATCCAACACAATGGGCAACGCTTTGAACACGTTTTATAAGAGGTCAGAAACTCTGACCTCTTATGAAAGAAATAAAGTAACGTTAGAAGCAAGCACACCATTGTTTTTCTTGTGAAATTCTCAATAAGTTTCATGTGTCACATGACCCTCTTCCCATTGAAAAAACTAAAGTTGGATTCAAAATGTCCGCCATGGTCACCACCCATCTTGAAAAGTTTTCCCCCTCCCATATACTAATGTGCCACAAACAGGAAGTTAATATCACCAACCATACCCATTTTATTTAGGTGTATCCATATAAATGGCCCAGCCTGTATAACCAAAACTACTGCGGAATGGCAACGACTTCTAATCTGAACAATTTCAGGCAACAACTGTACCCACCGTAAATCCCGGATTCCACACCAATGGACTGAAACAGACGTAAACCCCAGCGACAAGCCTGGAGACCGGGTTTCTGCATGCCGAGCTGCCCAATATATATATGAATGCCCAACGATCCAAACCTGAGCAAAACCTGCAAAATTAAACAAAACATAACATTACAATCTAACCATCACTCCACCACTAAATCAGGGTGAATATATGACCGAAAGCTCTGAGACCGCCACCTACCAAGCTTCATAATTTCTTGCTCGCCCAGACTTATGAACCAGAAATTGAGGACTAGAAATCCGCTCAGCCACAAATGCACTAACTAGGTGAACTGGGCAAAATTTACCACCCAAAGCTTTAATCGTCAACCATACACTGTGCCCAAGACTGTCCGTTTTCAAACGGCGGACGCACACTCTGAGGCACTGTTCTGCCACTGGTACATCCCCTGCGGCCAAACCACCAGACCTAACTGAACTAGGAGAAACCAACTATCCGAGGTGCAACGCGGCAAAAAAGGCTAACGAAAAGGCCACCTTAAATGAAACCCTTTCCTGATCATCTGCCTGGTCTGCCCCAGATTTGCAATAAAGCAAATGTAACCGGCCGCCGCCCATCACGTGACAAAACCTTTTTTTGCCAACCTTTAAGTATTTGTCTTATGATGAACGCTTTTGTGACATCCTGGTAACCCCACAGCTTCAACATAAATGCCACCCTAGCCAGATTCTTTACCGCTCCTGAGGCAGAAACCCCACACTTGCGTAGGTGAGACAAATAATCCAGTGTGACCTCTAAAAAGGAAGACGTGTCAGAAGGAAAACGGTCACCAGCTAACGCCAACCAACCTTCCCATGCTCTGGTATGGCTACGCCACGTTGCCGGCACCACGGAATTACGGAGTAAACTCACAAGTTGTTTTCTACGATCACCCACAAGCACTCTGGGCAGACTGCCCCTTCTACCCCCTCTGTGGGGTTTAACTCCCGGAAACGAGTCATCTGTAAACGAGATGAGGCATCATCTACAACATTCTGACAACCAGGAACATGCTTAGCCCTAAACCAAATATTCAGTGAAAGACATTATAAAACTATGCGCTGGAGCAATGCCAAGACTGGCTAGGAGCTAGAAGACAAATTATTAACTACCAACACCACCAAAGAGTTATCCGTCCAAAAACGAATAAGTCTTTTCGCCATCGCCTCACCCCATAATTCGATAGCCACTACGATTGGAAATAATTCAAGAAGAGTAAGGTTTTTTGTCAAACCCACATCGTGCCATTCGCTGCCCAGCCCTGCCCTGAAACCAACCACACCCGTTCAAAATCCACACTGGATACTTCCATAACTTGGCACACTGGCCTACCATTAAAACCGCGTAAAAATTCTTGCCAAACCCGTAAATCCTCATGCATACCTCATGGCACTCTAATAAAATGCTGGGCGTTGCGAACACCCCTTGTCGCCAAAGACAACTGCCGTAAAAAAAACATGTCCCGCTGGAATGATCTGATACGCTAAAACTAGCAAACCTAAAAGAGATTGCAGCTGTTTCAACGTAACTTTTTTAGCCGATGCCACCATATCTATGCAGACCAAAAATCTTTCTAACTTTTCATTTGGAAGGCGAAAAACCATCTCAGCCGTATCCATTTCAATACTTAAAAAGGACAAACTGGTGCAAGGCCCCTCAGTCTTGTCCTCTGCCACTAGGACACCAAAAAGCAACATCACGCTCCGAAAAACCTGCAACAAATGGGCTCATGTATCCGACTCCTGCGGACCTACAAATAAAAAATCATCTAGATAATGTATAAATGAGTGAGCACCCGCCTCCCGTCGCACAACCCACTCCAGAAAGGAACTAAAAATCTCAAAACATGATATTGAGCAGCCCATAGGTAAACACGTATCAACGTAAAACTTTCCATCCAGATTGCAACCCAATAGATGATAGCAAACAGGATGTACCGCCAGGAGACGAAACGCGGACTCGATTTCCGATTTTTGCCAACCACACAAAGCAGACCGCACTAGCTGTACCGCCACGTCAAATGACGTATAAGATACCGCTGTGACCTCTTTTGGAATCCCATTGTTGACCGATTTGCCTTTGGGAAAAGATAAATGGTGTATTAACCGAAACTTGCCCGGCTCTTTTTTAGGAATCAGGCCCAGTGGGGAAACACGCAAATTGGGATATGGAGGGTCACTGAAAGGACCCAACACACGACCCAAAGTGACTTCAGTGTCCAGTTTACTTCTAGCTACAACTAAATTTTCACGAACCGATTTTAAATTATCAACAAACAATGCAACAGCGGAATGCTCATGAGGAATAAGAAAGCCCACACTGAATTCAAGTATGAGCTTTGCTTCCCGCCTCCTGGGATAAAGCCTTAGCCACGGTTCCATCTCATGTACGCTCACCGGGGTTCTCGGAAGTGGGAACTGCCTTACCTGCTGGACGTGTCCTCCGGAAACACCGAATGGCTGGATGTGACCTGACGCAAATGGAGCAATTGTGGCGGAATTTAAATGAGGAGAGAAATCGGCAATATCCCTCATTGAACAGCCAACACTCTCCGGTGCTTATAGTGGCAGAGCAGGGATGGTTTCAGACAGAATAATAGAAGTAGGAACAGACTCAGAGCTCCCCTGCTGGCCACTGGAGTGCAGGGGCATGGTGCTGGTAGGGGTAGAGCAGGAATGGTGACAATGGACACAGCAGAGGTTTGTCACGTGGGAGCCCACCTAATCCTCCTGCAGCGCATATTTTGACACGGAACGCAGAAGATGCGCAGGCAGTGTTGCTTAGACCTCCTTCGCCGTCACCATTTGTCGGTCAGTGTGGGACAGTCGCCTACTCAGGAGCCTCGGCAGGCTACCACTAGGCAGAGCTCAGGGCAGGGAAAACAGATGATTACAGCTTCCATTTCAGTGAACTGAAACTGCAAAAATTCCTGGGTTCCCCCAAGAGGTGGCTGCAGGCAGCCAACTTTGTAATAGATGGGAAGTAGGAGATTTATCAATATATTTATGCCATTTCGCTGGTGTGAATACATTGAGAAGTGTTCAGAATGAGTGCCATATTTAATGCCTGTTCCACATAAAGAATGACCTTTTGCTACAATTTTTTTTTAAATAAAAATGTCCACTTAATAAAAAAAAAAAACAAAAACGTAAATTCATTAGAAATCTAGGGCATTCAATTCTGTATTTCCTGGGAGTGAATGACGCATATGTACTCGAAAACTGGGTGGGGCATGGGTGCCCATACCAAGTTTGCATTGGGGCCCCTTGAGATCTGTGTATGCCCTTGAGTTCGGGGATTGACAGCAGGTCATGCAATAACCAATGGAGGAATATGCATCTCTGGTCTAAGAGTATCACAGGCTGAATGGTTCTAAGTGAATTAGGATGAATTTCCACATGGATTTTTAAGGGATCTAACACTACATACCAATTAATTTCTAAATATATCTTTATAGAGGTCGTTGTTCAGGTTGTTGTTCTGATGCAGAGTTACAAAGTCCCTGTATAGATTATGCTCTGTATAGAGAGTTATATGATATAACAGTGTCTGCCTGCAGCCACCACTAGATGGAGCTTACTGCATACTGATTATTGAAATCATGAACAACAAAATATACAGTAAGCGCCATAACTGGTCATTTTAGGCAGATAGCTTTCTATTCATGGGGGTATGTTGAGCTTTTTGGTCCTTTTTACGTTGATGGCCTGTCTTCAGGTGTTCTTATCAGCTGTTCTGCAGTAATTCCAGCGCCAACTCATTAGCTGTTCATTGTTTTTAGTAGATGTAGTTGGTTACTGCAACGCTGCTCCAATTCATTTTAGGCTACATTCACACAACAGTGAAAAACGGCTGTGTGATGGCCATTTTCAGGGCCAATTAAGGTCTATGAGGCTTTTTACATGGCCATGGCTATTTTTTTGTCCATTTTCAGGGCCAGGTGGACCCCACTGAAATCAATGAGACCGTTTATAATGGCTGTTTAGACTTGAGTGCACCCGTCTAATTGCCATTAAAATGGGCACACTGTAAAAAAAAAAAAAATTATATTCACCTCATCCACTTGCATGCGCAGGGACACTTGTTCCTCACTAGAGATGGCAGAATATGACACACACAGCGTGGTGACGTCACATGGGAAACAACATCACAACACTGAGAGAGTCAGGTCCTGGTGCCTCTAATGAGGAGCGAGTGTCTCTGCGCTTGCAAGTTGATGAGGTATGTTTTTTTTTTTCATTTGTTGCCATTAAGGGGGGCGAGGGTGGAGGGGGGACATTGTTATGGCCACTATAAAGGCATATATACAGGGTCCACCAGGTCATTATGTATACTGGGGGCACTGTGGGTGCTATTATAGATACTGGGGGCACTAAAAGGACAAAATGGATGCACACACTGATGCAAGCAAAATGGACATGAACAACTGACAGTGTGTCCGTTTTGAATGGCCATTTATTTTTCACTGTCGTGTGAATGTAGTCCTTGTGGACAGAGCAGTTGTTCCAGAGCTACTGTAGAAAAGTTGATTAGCAGACATTTCTAGCCTATCATGAGGATAGTCCATTACTATAAAAGGACCACAAAACTCCCTAAAAAGGTGGAGATTTTACTTTTTGAACAACACTAATGATGAAGATTAAGGAGCACAGGCAGCAAATTAAAAGTTACATTTGTTATTAGAAATTTTCATTTAAGCTTAAGCTTAATAAAATTACATTCTTGAATTTAGTGGGATATTTTGGAACAATCATAACCACTTCTGCTGATGAAGGTACAATGGCAGCTGTGTTCTATGAGGCATCCGTGAGGAATGAAGACCTTGGATTTTTTTAGTAAATTTTCTGTGAACCTCCCTGCACCATTAGGTGGCAGTAGTTGCTTATGCTTTCCTTTCTTGTCTGCGACCCTAAAAAAGATTGTACTCTGCCAGCTTTGATTACAAACGTAGGTTGGGGCTACAATGTGACGTCTCATGACAGCAATTCTCAGAAAGGTTCCATGACCAAAAACATTTGTGCAACTTGCTGTCACTTGACCGTTTTAAAGTTGTGATTAAAAGGGGTCCCCCGTCTTCATGGATTTGAGTTGTTCACTTTCCTTTTCTTCTCCATCTGGTCCAGACCATCATGTGCAGATGCATTTTTTTAAGGATGTGCAGCCCCCTCTGCTATAAAGACACCAGTATTAATAAATGGCTCACTTAAGATGGGGCCTGTGACAGATTCCCAGAAGATTCAGGTTACACCTCTGCCTTGAGTCATTGCCGGTGCCCAAGACCGCCCAGCTGTCACTTACTGCATTTGTCCGAATGCGTACGCATTTTATAAATTAGTACGCTAATGCGTACTAATTTATAAAATGCGTACGCATTAGTGTACATACTAAAATATGCGTATGAATTAGTGTGCAGATTTGAAAAAGCACACGCAAATTCCACCCGAACATGCTCACTCATCTCTAGTCCCAGTCTTTGATGTATGTGGGGGGGGGGCATGTCATCAGAGGGCGTGTCATCAGGGGCGTGACGCGTCATTGGGGGGGGCCCCCGGACATAACTTCGCTTAGGGCCCCAGAAATGCCAAGACCGCCCCTGCATATAGTGAAAATGCTAATGACCGCTTCCATTATGGAAGCGGTCATTAACATGCAGGAGGCAAGGGAGGTGAGAACAGCACTGTACTGGCTGGTCTTTTTCCAGCCCCGCTCTGTGTCCTGACACGTACAGTGTCAGGACTTAGTGCACGTAGACGCACACCATGACCTGACACGGTGCGCTGTCGGGTCACCGTACAGCGTGGCGGGAAGAAGACCAGGGAGGGTAAGTGAATCAGCCAAGTGGCAGGGCCATCCGGAGCTGGAGAGGAAAGTTTATTTATTTTGGATGCTGGGGGGTCTGATAGGGGCTGATCTGAAGCTAATTGAGGGTGGGGAAGGTCTAATCTGAGGCTTGCGGTCTGATCTGAGGCTGGGGGGTCTGATGAGGGGAAGCTGGGTGAGCCCCTATCTAGACTCCCCCTGGGTCTAGCTTGGCTGCCATTAATGCCAAATAAAGAACTAAATAAATAACCTTCTGAACCTAAAAATTAGACTGCTATGATTGGTCAAAATAGCGCCTGTACTATATGTAATATATATAGTGCGGACATACCGAACCGGCTGCATAGGGGCCCAGTGCGGGAGGGGTGCCCTTTCTCACTGGCGGCAGGGCACAGGTAGATGAGTGCTTCCATTGTGGAAGCGCTCATCTATTTTCATCTGTATCGCCGTCCTCTGGATGATGATCCAGATAAATAGTGCGGCAGGGCAGGGGAGAGGCGTCTGCAGCCTATCAGAGGCCGGCGCAAACGGCGTGATGACGTCATCGCGCCGCCTGAGCCGTACAGAGCGGGACACAGGCCGGAAGAGGCCTGCATCGCATCGCTGAGTGTGTCATGGAGGTAAGTATAAGTGTTTATTGTTTTAGTTATTTAACATATATTGTGTCAAGAAGGGGGTGGGGGCCCTAAATACTGGTACATTATAGGGGGGCATAGGGGAAAGGCTTTGGGGGCCCTATTTACCCGCAGATTATGAGGTGGGGGGCAATATGGAGAAGGGGGGGAGGAGCACTTTGGGGGCCCTATTTACTGGCACATTATAGGGGGGGGAAGAGAAGGGGGAAGGAGCACTTTGGGGGCCCTATATACTGGTACATTATGGGGGGGCACTATGGAAGGAGGGAGCACTATGGGGGCATCTACTGGGGGCTCTATATACTGGCACACATTATGGGGGGCGCTATGGAGAATGGGGGAAAGGAGCACTATGGGGGCATTATATAGGGGCATTTAATACTGGCACCCATTTTGGTGCCACTATGGTGAAGGGGGGAAAGGGGCATTATGGGAGCATCTATATGGGGCAGTCTACAGGGGCATTTTATACTGGCACATTATGGAGGGGACTATGGGGGCATTTCCTGGGGGCACTATATAGGAGTTTTTTATACTGGCACAAATTATAGGGGCTCTATGGGCACCTAAGCTCAACTGGGGGCACTAAGTGTTTTTTCTAGTGGCACACAGTATGGGTCATTGGAACACATGAGGGCACTCTGGGGACATTGGCTCTACTGGGGGCACTAAGAGGAGGTATTTTTTTGTGTACACACAACGGGAAATTTTTTTGTACTGGCGGACATTATAAGGGAGCGTTTTTCTAATGTCACACATTACAAAGAGAATTATTACTACCAGGGGCATTATGGTGGGCTTTATTACAACTGGGGGACTATGGGAGCATTATTACTTCTGGGACACAATTACTGTAGGAGCACTATTACTACTAAGTGCACTCTGGCACAGAATTATTACTGTTGTTGGGATTTTGGGGAGCACTATTACTGTGGGGGCACCCTGGCATAGTAGCAGCTTAGCACAGTTATTTTTGGGGGATATTATGGTTACACTATTAGTGTCAGGGACACTATTTGCTGGGTGCAGTTATTTTTTAGAGCGCTGTGTTCCAATAGTTATTGAAGGGGCACTATCTGTGTGTTACTAGTATTTTCATGGGGTTTATCTGTTTCTGCAGTATAGTTTTGAGGAGCACAGCATCTCAATATTGGGGGTGCATGATGTTGAGAAGTTGGAAGGATGATGGAAAAGTAGGAAACTAAGATGTCTGTCTGTCAAACTCTGCAGAGAGAAGAGATGGCTGAAAGAAATCATCATGGTGGTCTGGTCTGAATGGAGAAGCTGAGGACAGAGAACGTCTACATCAAAGGAGGCATCACTGGATGTACAAGGTATGTGCGCTGTATTAGTCTACTTTCACATCTGTGTTAGTGATTCTGGCAGGCTGTTCCAGCAGAGAACAGCCTGCCAGAATTCACCGGCTCCGGCACTGCTGGATGCAGAATGCCCACCGGCCCCATTAACTATAACGGAGTACGGCAGAGATCCGGCCACAATCTGGCAAAAATACAGAGACTCAGCGGGTCTGACACCACGATCAGCTGTCTGAGGAAACGGTGTGCGCAGTGCGCACGTGCTTTCTCCCTTCCTGTCCACTGCTGTCCTATAGACATACAGCAGTGGGCAAGAAGAGAGAAGGAAGACAGCACTTGCACACTGTGTGTACCGTCTCCTCATGCAGCTGATTGGCGGGGTGTCAGACCCCCGCTGATCTGATATTGATGACCTATCCTGAGAATAGGTCATCAATAGAAACAGCCCAGAAAACCCCTTTAACTCCAGAATCTTCCTCCTAGAGAGGAAGGGTGCAACCAGCCCTAACTAGCCTAATGGGACCTCCCACTCCCTATACAACCTTATGGGGTTTATAGTACATGCACATAATACACGAAATACAATAATATTAACACTTTCAGTGCTTTGCATTGTATTTCAGGACACTGCAACCATCTCTTAAAACAGACCTCAAAGTCATGGCCCCTATAACACCTACCCTTCCATCAATCAGACTTCAGATCAGACCCTAAAGTTGTGACTCATAAATAACACCCCTCCTTCACTCACACTCAAAAGTAATGGCCCCTATAACACTCCTCCCTCTATCAATCAGACAAAGTCATGGCTCCTTTAACATCCCTCCCCGCCATCAGTCACACCTGTCCAATCCAACCCGGATGTAGGGAAGTAGAAGAGCATGTATGGACAGGTCAGGGGTGCAGAAAAACAAAAACAAGATTTTATTCTGTTCAAAAAGGCTTTCACTGTGTAAAACTTAACAAAAATATCTATACAAATATCACATTATATGCCCCCTCAGGTGAATGCTGTAAAAAAAAAACTATGCCAAAAAACTATCACAAAAAATTTTTTCACTGTTTTAAAAGTTTACAAAAATAGGCATATTAGGTATTGTCACATCCGTAACAACCTGCTCTATAAAAATATCACCTGAGATGGCCCCTCAGGTGAATGCTGTAAAAAGTTTTTAAAAACACCATGCCAAAAAAGCCATTTTTTTCACCTTGCCTCACAAAAAGTGTAATCAAATCAAGTGTGATCAAAAAGTCATGTATCCCAAAATGGTACCAATGGAAATATCACCTCATCCTGCAAAAAATGAGATGACACTTAAGACAATCACTTAAAAAAATAAAAACCAATGGCGCCCGTAAACCAATCCATCAAAATCTGCGCTGCAAAAGCCATATGGCGCTCCTTCTGTTCTGAGTTCTGTCATGTGCCCCCCCCAGCAGTTTACTGCCGTATTCAGGAGAAAATGGGTAACACATTATGGGGTGCTTTTTCTCCTGTTATCCCTTGTAAAAATGAAAAATGTGGGGCTATAGCAACATTTTATTGGAAGAAATGAAACTTTTTCTTTTCACAGCCAAGTGTTTCCAAATTCCATAAAACGCTTAGGGGGTCAAAGTGGTCAGTACACCCCTTAATATATTCTTTAAGGCGTGTAGTTTCCAAAATGGGATATGTCAGGGTATCTTCAAATATAAAATGGTGCCTAAAAACCATTCTAGCAAAATCTGCCTCCAAAATCCATATGGCGCTCCTTTCCTTCTGACCACTGCCATGTGCCCATAGAGCAGTTTACCACTACATATGGGATATTTCTGTAAACTGCAGAATCAGAGTAATATATATATTGAGGTTTATTTTGCTGTTAACCCTTGCTGTGTTGCAAGAAAAAAATTGATTAACATAAAAAAGTGTAATTTTGAAACTTCACCTCCTTTTCCTTTAATTCTTGTGGAACACCTCAAAGGGTTAATAGTTAAGTTTGTAACATCAGTTTTGAATAATTTGAGGGGTGTAGTTTCTAAAATGGGGTCAATTATGGGTGGTTTCCATTACGTAAGCCCCTCAAAATTACTTTATACCTGAATTGGTGCTTAAAAAAATGGTTTTGGAAAATAAAAAAAAAATAAAATGACATTTACAAAATGATGCCAACATAAAGCAGACATATAGGGAATGTTGATTCATAACTATTTTATGAGGAATTACTATCTGTTTTAAAAGTAGAAAAATTCAAATTAAAAAAATTGTGAATTTTTCCTCATTTTTTGGTAAATTTTGGATTATTTTATAAAGAAAGGTTAAATATATTGACTCAAACTTACCAATGATATGAAGTACAATGTGTCATGACAAAACAATCTCAGAATGGCTTGGATAAGTACTGTAAAAGTGTTCCAAAGTTATCACCACATAAATCAAAAATTATTAGAGTAGGTCCCGTGTGTTTGAAGCCACCTTGTCGTGAGTAGATGTGCCCAACAGCCATGTCTCCCATTTTGCTTGCTAGACTTCTGGCATTTGTGAACATCACATTTTAAACTGTCATCAAATTTTACACTTTTAGGAAATGTATTTTTTTTTTAAATGTTATGATCATTTTTTCCTCCTTTAGAGTTAGTTTGTAACTCTAATCCTCCCCCCACCAATATATTCTGACTCCTCTCTAACCTGTCTACCTCCATATTCATAGTCATACCCTCCCACCTCGTCCCTAGTTTAAATGCATTTCCACACCAGCCAGAATTCTCTTCCCCAACACAGCAGCTCCCCTTCAATTGAGGTGCAAATTATCTGCAGAAAACAGTTTGTACCCATGAAAAGTCAGCCCAGTGGTCTAGGAACCGAAACCTTTCTGCTCTACACCAAGACAAGCCATGCATTTAACACCCTAAGCTCCAGCTGACGGTCCTGTGTAGCGCATTGGCACAGGCAGTATTCCAGAGAACACTACCTTGGAGGTCCTTCCATTCAGCTTGGAGTCTAGTTCTTTAAAATTATCCTTAAGGACCTTCCACCTACCATTTATTTTGTCATTGGTACCAACATGGACTACGATACCTAGGTCATCCCCAGCCCCTCCCAATAATTTATCCACCTGTTCCACCACATGCTGAACCCTTGTACCAGGCAGACAGCAAACCATTTGGTTGAGGCGGTCTTGGCGACAAATGATTCTATCCGTCTTCCTGATTATAGAATCCTCTATAACCACTAACTGTCTAGAACTACCTGCACTACCATCCCCCTGACTACTAGCTGGGCTGTTTTCCCAGCTGTTAGGGACAACGGTATCCGCTAGGGCTAACAATTTCTGAAACTGACAACCTTGCATCATTACCCAACTTGGCAATTTTGCTTGGAAGCACAAAAACAGGATTGGCATTCCTCTTCTGGTATCCCTTCTTACTCCCTTTAATTACATTAACCCAGCAATTTGCCTGTCCGTGTTGATCTACCACCTGATAAGAACTAAACCTGGACATATCCCTATCTTCACCCCTCCGGCGTTGAATCACCGAGGACAAAGGCATTTTTTGGAGATCCAGTGATGTACCGGGCTCTCCATAGGGATTGCTAGGTGGAGACTTCTGCCTAGCAGTGAGCCCGGTGACGTCACCGGCACTAATGGGTGGGCTTTAGAGCTCTCCTAGCCTGTAAAACTGCTAGGGCTAAAGCCCGCTCATCAGAGCCGGTGACATCACCAAGAACATTGCTGGGCAGAAGCCTCTGCTATGCCAATGTAAACAAAAAAGCATTTGCCCTGTGCGATACAGCTCTGATGCTCATATCAGGAGGGCCGGAAGGGTGAAGATGGAGATATGTCCGGGTTCAGTGCAGTGAGGGCAAAAGAAGAGGATTCTTTACGGTAAGAGCAATGAGACTATGGAACTCTTTGCCTGAGGAGGTGGTGATGGTGAATTCACTTAAAGATTTCAATAGGTGCCTGGATGTATTTCTGGAGTGTAATTTTATTACAGGTTATAGTTACTACAGAGGGGTTCTTGATCCAGGGAGTTATTCTGATTGCCTGATTGGAGTTGGGATGGAATTTTTTGGGATTCTACCTCACAGGGTTTTTTTTTTTTGCCTTCCACTGGATCAACTTGCGGGATAACAGGATGGACAGATGTCTTTTTTCAGCCTTATAAACTATGTTACTGTGTTATGGATGCATAGCTTGGCTATTTCTCTATCTTGCTCCAATCTGAGTAGAAAAGCTGAACAGTGACCTACAGGGCAGTAGGTGGCACAAACAAGACAGTTTTATTTGGGAGATACCTGTCTGCATACACCTTGTAGAAGCAAAGTAGAATACAAAGACACAACTCTTGCATGTTCCTGCATTCTGTTCAGCTGCCCCAAGATGGCAGTAGATGCTTTAGGTATAGTTTGTCAAAATTTCCCTTGTGCATATATAAATTAGACTGTACTCTCCCTCCCCCTTGTGGCACCTTAGTAAAATGCTATTTTTCTGCAATGATAGACAATAGAGACTGATGTAAACAATATGTTGCTGGATTTTTAACTTGACAAATGTTTTTATATTTAGTCCAATATGTAAAAATAAATTCCTCTTTTCCTTATTTTGTATGAAGTCACTTGGACAAGAGCCATGTAATAAAATTAGAATTGTGCCACTTTGGTATGAAAAACCTGTTAGGAAAAGTTTCTATTGGCTGGTATTGCTCCAGTCTGCTTTTCCTGTCACTTACATCATCACAATGCTGTAGTATAGATCATACAAACTAATGTATGAGATTATTAAAAAAATATTGGCAACAGCACCACTTTTGAATGGTCTCAGTTATTCACAAGAATGGGGCTAATACAATACAAGCCCACAGCCACATTGGCA
Organism: Rhinella marina; assembly: GCA_900303285.1. NCBI lineage: Eukaryota > Metazoa > Chordata > Amphibia > Anura > Bufonidae > Rhinella > Rhinella marina. The sequence goes on along the minus strand of ONZH01012074.1, from coordinate 331,696 downwards.
GGAGTGGTACTTTTTCCTTTTTGATAACTAAAAAACCCTTTTCCATTTTTAAACAGCATTTCATTTCTTTGGTAAAAAAAAATTGTGTTTCTTGGTATTTCTTTATCCCCTTCAAGACCAAGCCAGTTTTCACCTTAAGGACCAAGCTACATTTTTCAAATCTGACATGTTTCACTTTATGTGGTAATAACTCTGGAACGCTTATACTTATTTAAGCGATTCTGAGATTGTTTTCTTGTGACATATTGTACTTCATGTTAGTGGTAAATTTGAGTCAATATGTTTCACCTTTATTTATAAAAAATTCCAAAATTTACAGAAAATGTGGAAAAATTCATAATTTTTGAAATTTGAATGTCTCTGCTTTTAAAGCAGATTGTGATACCTCATAAAATAGTTGTTATTGTACATTTCCCAGATGTCTACTTAATGTTGGCATCATTTTGTAAACATAATTTTATTTTTCAGGAAGTTAAAAGGCTTAGAATTTTAGAAGCAATTCTTTCCCAAACCCACTTTTCAAGGACTAGTTCAGTTATCAAGTCACTGTGGCGCTTACATAATAGAAACCACCCATAAATTTTAGAAACTACACCCCTCAAGTTAATCAAAACTGATTTTACAAAGTTTGTTAATGCTTTAGGTTTTCCACAAGAATGAAAGGAAAATGGAGGTGACATTTCCAAAATTCACTGTTTTTGCAGATTTTCTATTTAAATCTATTGTCCCTGTAACACAGCAAGGGTTAACAGCCAAAGAAAACTCAATATTTATTACACCCCACATGTGGTGGTAAACTGCTGTAGGGGAACATGGCAGGGCGCAGAGGGAAAGGGGCACCATATGGATTTTGGAGGGCAGATGTCGCTGGGATAATTTTAAGTTGCCATGTTACATTTGAAGACCCCCTGATGCACCCCTAGAGTAGAAACTCCCAAAAAGTGACCCCATTTTGTAAACTACAAGATGAGGTGACAGTTTCATTGGTACTATTTTGTGGTACATATGATTTTTGATTGCTCAGTATTACGCTTTTTGTGAGGCAAGATAACAAAAAAATGTCTGTTGTGGCTGTTTTTATTTTTTGTTTTTTACTGAGTTATCCTTACAGGATAGATCATGTGTTGCTTTTATAGAGCAGGTTGATACAGACACGACAATGTCAATTATGTGTATTTTTTCTGTTGTTTCAGTTCTACATAATAAAGCATTTTTCAAAACAAAAATTATGTTGTTGTGTCTTCATTTTCTAAAAGCTACATTTCTTTTATTTTTCTGCCGATCGTCTTGTGTAGGAGCTCATTTTTTGCGGAAAGAGTTGACGTTTTTATAGGTAGCATTTTTGGGTACATATGATTTTTTGATCACTCAATATTACACTTTATGTGGCAAAGTGACCAAAAAAATGAGTTTTTATTTATTTTTTTTAATGAAATTCACCTTAGGGGTTAGATGATGTGATATTTTTATAGAGCAGGTTTTTACGGACGCGGAGATACCTAATATGTCTACTTTTTTTAAATGTATTTTAGTTTTACACAATAAAATCATTTTTTAGCATCTCTACTTTCCAAAAGCTATATTTTTTTGTATTTTTTGGGCGATTATCTTATGTAGGGGCTCATTTTTTGCGAGAAGAAATGACGGTTTGATTGGTACCATTTTGGGGTGTGTATGACTTTTTTATCGCTTGTTATAACAGTTTTTGTGATGAAAGGTGACATAAAATGGCATTTTTTGCACAGTTTTTATTTTTTTTTTAATGGTGTTCACCTTAGGGGGTAAGTCATATAATATTTTTATAGAGGAAGTCATTACGGACGTGGAGATACCTAATATGTCTACTTTTTTACATTTATTTCCGTTTCACACAATAAAAGCTTTTTTGAAGAAAAATAAATCATGTTTTAGTGTCTCCATTTTTTGACAGCCATATTTTTTTTTATCTTTTGGCCGATTGTCTTAGGTAGGGTCTCATTTCTTGCGGAAAGAGATGACAATTTGATTGGTACTATTTTGGGTTACATATGTTGTTTTGATCGCTTGGAATTACACTTTTTGTGATGTATGGTGACAAAAAAAATGGCTTTTTTTTTTTACGGCGTTCACCTGAGGTGGTAGATCATGTGATATTTTTATAGAGCACTTTGTGGCAGACGCGGCCATACCTAATATGTGTGTTTTTTATTTTTTATAAAAAATTATTTTATGTGAGGGGGCGTTTTTTCTTTTTTTTACTTGAAACTTTATTTTTTTATTATTAAAAAACACTTTTTTTTACTTTTTACATTTGTCCCACTGTGGGACTTCACGTTTTCAGGGTTTGATCCCTGTTCAATTCAGTACAATACTTTCTGTATTGTGTATTTTCTTACACAGTGAGACACTGACAGGTTGCCTATGAGACCCAGCCCTCAGGCTGGCTCTCCTAGGCTTCCGTACATGGCAGGCTCCGATGCCTGTGTAATGCATCGGCGCTGCCATGGCAACCATCGGGCCCCTGCCAGCGAAGCGCGGGGGGCCGATGGGGTCAGAGGGAGCTCCCTCTCTCAGACCCCATACATGCTGACCGCGGCGTGTGAAGGGTTAATCCGCTGGCATCACTGTGCACAGCGATGCCGGCGGATGCAGCAGGGGCCTGGCTATTGGCAACAGCCGGGCCTGTGCAGCTGATCGGGCGGGTGCAGCTAAGGGACAGTGTATCGTCACTATCAAGCTTCCATTCTAGTGTAAGAGACACTGAAGGGAAAGGCTAAAAAGAAGAAGAATTGTGTACAATAGGGAAAGGCAGAGAAAGCCGTCAGCCAGGGAGTGAGAAGTGAGGAGCTGAGACTAGGTGTGCCTGGCAGTGCATTCTAGCTACAGCGGCTGCAGAATAGCAAAAGAAACTACCTGCAAGCACATTTCGTTTATTTATATTTTCAATTTTAACACAAATACAATTTTTATGATATACTAGGTCGAAATCTGTGCTGGCACATCTCCAGGCATTTCAAATTCATATTTTTTTTTAAGTTTGGGAAAATAGCTAATTAGTGTGTCTTACACTACAAAGCGTAGCAGACGGTTAACATCTCTAAGTGATAACGTGAAATACTAGGTCAAAGTCCATTTTGGTGCATCTCCAGGCATTTCAGATTCTTTTTTTTTATGTTTGGAAAAATAGCATACGTGTGTTTTACAAATACAGATGATAGCAGACATCTGAGTGATAATGAGAACTACTACGCAGAAATCCATATTGGTGCATCTCCTGGCCTTTTAAATTCTTTTTCTTTTTTAAAGTTTGGGAAAATAGCATACAAGTGTCTTACAATACAAAGGGTAGCGGGTGGTTTACATCTCTGCGTGATAACATGAAGTACTAGTCTGAAATCCATGTTGGTGCATCTCCAGGCACTTCAAATTAACACATATAAATATATATATATATACAGTATTGTAAGTTTGGGAAAATAGCATATGTGTGTCTTACAATACAAAGTGTAGCGGACGATTTACATCCCTTGGTGATAACATGATATACTAGGCTGAAAACAGTGTTGGTGCATTTAAAATTCATGCTTTTTGTTTATCTTGTCTTACAATTCAAAGGATAGCGGACAGTTTACATCTCTGAGTGATAATGTGAAATACTAGGCTGAAATCCACACAGTTCAAGTGTTGGTGTGGTGATGGGGGGAAATAATCACATAGTATGTTGTGTTTTACACTGGAGAAAGCTTTTTTCTGAATCTACATTTTTTTAAAACACGAAAGACATTAGGACTAAATTTTTTAGTGGTTCTGATAGCACATTATTTCCAAAGTTAACTGTCAGTAGCAATGTCTTCAGTGTTTTTGTGGAAAGGGAAAGACTTAATATTGTGCCTCCCTGTCTGTAACCCCTTCGCTACCAGAGCTCTACATGTACGGCACTGGTGGGGTCTTTAAACATGGTGCTCGCTCGTGCGTGAAGCAGGCACCATAGCCGACGGGTCTCTGCTGTTTCAGGCAGCAGATTCGTGCTGCCAGCGTCTCTGAAAGGGAGGCTCCTCATCCCCCTCCTGCCGCCCAACAGTGGCCCAAACTGGCACAGCATGCACTCTTTCTTCTTGGCCAGCCTCCAGTGTTATCTCGGACAGTGTTTTTCAAAACATCACTTTTGTCAAAATGAACCAAGCCTGGATTCGGGAGGACTTTCATACCCCTGTTGCTCATGCCGATGAATAGATCTGGCCTTGCTGATATTGTCCCATCTTGCCTTTATATAACACAGGACTGAATTTTGTTTTGTTTGGACAACCGACCCAGAAATCCCTTGAGAAAACAACCAAGTGAGGTGTTTCAAAGTAAATGCGAAGTGCAATTCAAAGAATGCTGTATCCTGGTTGATAGCAAACCCAACACACTCCTGCCACATTTACCATGTGCTGTTCTGATAGCAGGACTGATGAAAGCTGGAACTAGGAGAATTAGCTGTTATCAAGGAGAATCGGCAATGACTCTGGGCAAGGGTCTCCCTCTGGTTCAGCCTGAGCACAGAGAAGGTAAAAATCCTGTCACTGAAAATATAATAAACCAGCAGCAGGGGCGGATTGGCCATAGACCTTACAGGGAAATTTCCCGGTGGGCCGATGCCCAGGGGCCTGCCTGAGCCCTCCTTAAGGCCAGCCAGTGGAAGTTTTTAGGGATGTATTTTGTGATGGACTGTGGTATTTGGCTCTGTTGGGGTGGTATAATGTGCCACAATATGGTATTGCTAGCCCTGCCTTCCATCAATTTGGACCAGACTACAAAACGGGGCCACTTTTAGTATTTTTTCCAGGGCCACGTTTAGTATTTTTTCCAGGGCCACTTTAAGTTCCCAATCCGCCCCTGACCAGCAGCAACAGAATTCTGCAAACCTGGCACATGCTTGGCCCATAAAAAACAACAATGAACGGAAAACAACTCAAAACTATGTGGTAAAGCAAAACAAAAAAAGATTTTAAAAGTTCAGCGTGTGTAGACACAATGTATCCTGCTAATGTCAAATAAAGCACAGACTGATTTGCAATCCAGCTAGCCCGATGAGTAACCAGAACTACAATCTAGAACACTTTCAAGAGGGCAAGTGTTCCTAAACCAACCTCTAGATTTCTTTTTAGCAAGTCAGGTGCCAGTACACCAAGATAGACTAACACTACCGCGAAACTGCGGGTGCCTGCTGCATCAGCAAAGAGCTGTATTTGAGGTCAATCGTTTTCACCTAAATGCCTATAAGTATGGGTACTCCAGTCTAAAAATGAATACTATGCCCTCAGATCAGCTTTAATACCACTATTGTCTCAGACTATGTGGTTGGGTTGGGAAATACCTGTTGTTATCATGGAGAGCCATATATGGCAATCCCTACCCATTGGCATAATGCGGCAGGCAAGAACCAGCACACTGTGCTGGGGCTGGATGAACTTCAGATGAAAGGGGTCAAGCCTGATGGAACATGGTTTCATCCAGGAGGGAATGACGCCAACAAGTCCATTCAGTGAGGATGTGGTCCTTGATGGAGTCTTCAATGCTGGAGAACACTGGCAGTGACCCAGATAAGAAGCTTGAAGCAGAAATAGGGTCTCTTCCTGTGTTGGTCACTTATATGAAGTAAACTTATATGGACTAGTCACTTGCCCATCCCTTTGACCTCATCACGCAGAGAAAGCTGAGAAAGCTTTACATAAATCAATAGTACAAGGGATGACAAGAAACTCAGTAATATGCCTTATTGGTGAGAAATGTCTAGTATTCAAGTTTCCAGCTGTTTACTTCTCCCAATCCTTGCTAACTGCTTTTCACTTTCAAGAATGATTTGAATCTTATCTCGAGATGGAGCAGCTCTTCATGGGTTTTCATATTACAAAGACCAATACAAGTCTATGCAGAGGGAATGGCGAGTGAGCAGCAGCATGAGTGAGATGGGACTCAAGACACTACACAGGCTGTTAAATCCACAACCGATACAGGTCAGTACCTCTCTGTAATGTGCTTAGGAAGCAGCTTCTCCTCTACTATTTGTGTGCATCGGATAGTAGCTAGTCTCCATCCCCAATGTCTGTGAGATCTGCAAACAAGATGTTCAACATATATATTGAAATACTGTCAAAAATGCCAGATACAAGTGATATAATGGCCACAAATAGTGTTCGCCAACATTTTAACACAATAGGTGCGCTTTAAAGCCACAAAACAACTTTATAAAAAAAGGGCCTTATAAAGTTTCATATTATACAGTTTAAGAGAACCATCTGCAGTCCGTGGTGTGTCAGCTATACGCAATTACACCTGCAAGTATTTGTAACACTTCAATTACATGGTAATGAAGACCCACCATGTTATGAATTCCAACCAGCACATCCATGGGTTTTGAGGGACCTAGTAATATTTGTCCTTTTGAGCCTCCGGTCCTTATCCCTTTCTGGTGCTGACACATTTAGAGGTATCTGATTCATGAGAAATGGGGGTCAGGCACTCTTGGGTGTAGACATCGTAAGGGAACTTTACTGCACTACCTGCAGTGTTTACATTACACTATGGACTGACTGACCACAGCATTTACACTAAACTATGGACTGACTGACCACAGCATTTACACTAAACAAACTATTGACTGACTGACCACAGCATTTACACGAAACTATGGAGTGACTGACCACAGCGTTTACACTAAACTATGGGCTGACCACAGCATTTACATTAAACTATGGACTGACTGACCACAGCGTTTACGCTAGACTATGGATTGACCACAGAGTTTGCACTAAACTATGGACTGACTGACCACAGCATTTACACTGTGGACTGACTGCAGCATTTACACTAAACTATGAACTGACCACAGTGTTTACACTAAACTATGAACTGACTGACCACAGCATTTACACTAAACTATGGACTGACTGACAACAACATGTACACTAACCTATGGACTGACCGCAGCATTTACACTAAACTATGGACTGACTGACCACAATGTTTACACTAAACTATGGACTGACTGCAGCATTTACGCTAAACTGTGAACTGACTGACCACAGCATTTACACTAAACTATGGACTGACTGCAGCATTTACGCTTAACTGTGAACTGACCGACCACAGCATTTGCACTAAACTATGGACTGACTACTGCATTTACAATAAACTATGGACTGACTGCAGCATTTACAGTAAAATGTGAACTGACTGACCACAGCATTTACACTAAACTATGGACTGACTACTTCATTTACACTAAACTATGGACTGACTGCCTACTTTATTTACACTAAACTTTGGAGTGACTGCAGCATTTACACTAAACTATGGACTGACTGCAGCATTTACACTAAACTATGGACTGACTGACCACTGCATTTACACCTCACTATGGACTTACTGCAGCCTTTACACTAAACTATGAACTGACTGACCACAGCATTTACACTAAACTATGAACTGACTGACCACAGCATTTACACTAAACTATGAACTGACTGACCACAGCATTTACACTAAACTATGGACTGACTGACAACAACATGTACACTAACCTATGGACTGACCGCAGCATTTACAGTAAACTATGGACTGACTGACCACAATGTTTACACTAAACTATGGATTGACTGCAGCATTTACACTAAACTATGAACTGAATGACCACAGCATTTACACTAAACTATGGACTGACTGCAGCATTTACGCTAAACTGTGAACTGACTGACCACAGCATTTACACTAAACTATGGACTGACTTCTTCATTTACACTAAACTATGGACTGACTGCCTACTTCATTTACACTAAACTTTGGACTGACTGCAGCATTTACACTAAACTATGGACTGACTGCAGCATTTACACTAAACTATGGACTGACTGACCACTGCATTTACACCTCACTATGGACTGACTGCAGCATTTACACCTCACTATGGACTGACTGCAGCCTTTACACTAAACTATGGACTGACTGACCACTGCATTTACACTAAACTATGGACTGACTGCAGCATTGATACTAAACTATGGACTGACTGCAGCATTTACACTAAACTATGGACTGACTGACCACTGCATTTACACTAAACTATGGATTGACTGACCACTGCATTTACACTAAACTATGAACTGACTGCAGTATTTACACCTCACTATGGACTGACTGCAGCCTTTACACTAAACTATGGACTGACTGACCACAGCATTTACACTAAACTATGGACTGACTGCAGCATTGATACTAAACTATGGACTGACTGCAGCATTTACACTAAACTATGGACTGACTGACCACTGCATTTACACTAAACTATGGATTGACTGACCACTGCATTTACACTAAACTATGGACTGACTGCAGTATTTTCACTAATCTATGGACTGACTGACCACAGCATTTATTCTAAACTATGGACAGACTGACCACAGCATTTACACTAAACTATGGACTGAATGACCACTACATTTACACTAAACTATAGACTGACTGACCACTGCCTTTACACTAAACTATAGACTGACTGACCACAGCGTTTACACTAAACTATGGCCTGACTGACCACGGCATTTACACTAGACTATGGACTGACTGACCACAGCGTTTACACTAAACTATGGACTGACTGAGCACAGCATTAACCCTAAACTATTGACTGAATGACCACTACATTTACACTACACTATGGACTGACTGCAGCATTTACACTAAACTATGGACTGACTGATCATAGCATTTACACTAAACTATGGACTGACTGACCACTGCATTTACACTAAACTATGGATTGACTGACCACTGCATTTACACTAAACTATGGACTGACTGCAGTATTTTCACTAAACTATGGACTGACTGACCACAGCGTTTACACTAAACTGTTGACTGACTGACCACAGCATTTATACTAACTATGGACTGACTGACCACATCATTGACACTAAACTATGGACTGAATGACCTCTACATTTACAGTAAACTATAGACTGACCACTGCATTAACACTAAACTATAGACTGACTGACCACAGCGTTTACATTTAACTATGGATTGACTGACCACTGCATTTACACTAAACTATGGATTGACTGACCACTGCATTTACACTAAACTATGGACTGACTGACCACTGCATTTACACTAGACTATGGACTGACTGACCACTGCATTTACACTAGACTATGGACTGACTGACCACTACATTTACACTAAACTATGGACTGACGGCAGCATTTACACTAAACTATGGACTGATTGACCACAGCATTTACACTAAACTATGGACTGACTGCAGCATTGATACTAAAGTATGGACTGACTGCAGCATTTACACTACACTATGGACTGACTAACCACAGCGTTTACACTAAACTGTGGATTGACTGACCACAGCATTTACACTAAACTATGGACTGACTGACCACTGCAATTACACTAAACTATGCATTGACTGACCACTGCATTTACACTAAACTATGGACTGACTGCAGTATTTTCCCTAAACTATGGACTGACTGACCACAGCATTTGTTGTAAACTATGGACTGACTGACCACAGCATTTACACTAAACTATGGACTGAATGACCACTACATTTACACTAAACTATAGACTGACTGACCACTGCCTTTACACTAAACTATAGACTGACTGACCACTGCCTTTACACTAAACTATAGACTGACTGACCACAGCGTTTACACTAAACTATGGATTGACTGACCACTGCATTTACACTAAACTATGGATTGACTGACCACTGCATTTACACTAAACTATGGACTGACTGACCACTGCATTTACACTAAACTATGGACTGACTGACCACTGCATTTACACTCAACTATGGACTGACTGACCACAGCGTTTACACTCAACTATGGACTGACTGACCACAGCTTTTACCTCAACTATGGACTGAATGACCACAGCGTTTTCACTCAACTATGGACTGAATGACCCCAGCGCTTACGCTCAACTATAGACTGACTGACCACAGCATTTACACTAAACTGTGGACTGACTGCAGCATTTATCCTAGGCTGTGGACTGACTAGCCAAATTGGACAAAGAGCAACTGTGACAGGTGGAGAAGTGTGGCAGCAAGAGACAGGCATGCATCTCGGGGATACGCTCATTCCTCCAGCTACGTTAAAAATTCAAATTGCAAGGCGTCCAAACCAGGTTTTTGACCAGGGGTTCCCACCAAACTTAATTAGGCCCTGTATTGTAGTACTCTTATATTACCCTGCATCAGTTTCCAAAGTGGACAACCCCTTTAATATAGGCCAAGGGTATAAGTGATGTGTAATTAAATGCCTGGTCACTTTATTTTTCTTTATATTTTCTAGTTTTCAGTTTGAAGAAATTTAATGTGCATCAAATTTAATATATGCTCTAAACCAACTCACCACTCACAGGATGTGGTGCTGACCACTCAGAACTGTAACTAATTTTTCTTATTGGCATTGTTGTATGTGGTAGTTAGAGTCTAAGTATGGTGTATATAGAGGGTGGACCTTCTGAAGTTAGCCAGTAGATGTGACGTGGCTAAAGCAATGAAATAAAAGGTACAGTGCCTTGCGAAAGTATTCGGCCCCCTGGAACTTTTCAACCTTTTGCCACATTTCAGGCTTCAAACAAAAAGATATAACATTTTACATTTTTCGTGAAAAATCAACAAGTGGGTCACAATTGTGAAGTGGAACGAAATTTATTGGATCATTTAAACTTTTTTTGTAATAATAAAACTGAAAAGTTGGGCGTGCAAAATTATTCGGCCCATTTACTTTCAGTTCAGAAAACTCACTCCAGAAGTTCATTGAGGATCTCTGAATGATCCAATGTTGTCCTAAATGACAGATGAAGATAAATAGAATCCACCTGTGTGTAATCAAGTCTCCATATAAATGCACCTGCTCTGTGATAGTCTTAGGGTTCTGTTTAAAGCAAAGAGAGCATCATGAAGACCAAGGAACACACCAGGCAGGTCCATGATACTGTTGTGGAGAAGTTTAAAGCCGGATTTGGATACCAAAAGATTTCCCAAGCTTTAAACATCCCAAGGAGCACTGTGCAAGCGATCATATTGAAATGGAAGGAGTATCAGACCACTGCAAATCTACCAAGACTCAGCCGTCCCTCTAAACTTTCATCTCAAACAAGGAGAAGACGGATCAGAGATGCAGCCAAGAGGCCCATGATCACTCTGGATGAACTGCAGAGATCTACAGCTGAGGTGGGAGAGTCTGTCCATAGGACAACAATCAGTCAAACACTTCACAAATCTGGCCTTTATGGAAGAGTGGCAAGAAGAAAGCCATTTCTCAAAGATATCCATAAAAAGTCTTGTTTACAGTTTGCCACAAGCCACCTGGGAGACACACCAAACATGTGGAAGAAGGTGCTCTGGTCAGATGAAACCAAAATCAAACTTTTTGGAAACAATGCAAAATGATATGTTTGGCATAAAAGCAACACAGCTCATCACCCTGAACACACCATCCCCACTGTCAAACATGGTGGTGGCAGCATCATGGTTTGGGCCTGCTTTTCATCAGCAGGGACAGGGAAGATGGTTAAAATTGATGGGAAGATGGATGGAGCCAAATACAGGACCATTCTGGATGAAAACCTGTTGGAGTCTGCAAAAGACCTGAGACTAAGACCTGATCCCAAACATAAAGCAAAATCTACAATGGAATGGTTCAAAAATAAACGTATCCAGGTCTTAGAATGGCCAAGTCAAAGTCCAGACCTGAATCCCATTGAGAATATGTGGAAAGAGCTGAAAACTTCTGTTCACAAATGCTCTCCATCCAACCTCAAAGAGCTCAAGCTGTTTTGCAAGGAAGAATGGGCAAGAATTTCAGTCTCTAGATGTGCAAAACTGATAGAGACATACCCCAAGCGACTTGCAGCTGTAATCGCAGCAAAAGGTGGCGCAACAAAGTATTAATGCAAGGGGGACGAATAATTTTGCATGCCCAACTTTTCCGTTTTATTATTACAAAAAAGTTTAAATGATCCAATAAATTTCGTTCCACTTCACAATTGTGACCCACTTGTTGTTGATTCTTCATCAAAAATTTAAAATGTTATATCTTTTTGTTTGAAGCCTGAAATGTGGCAAAAGGTTGAAAAGTTCCATGGGGCCGAATACTTTCGCAAGGCACTGTATTTATTATGGTTTTGCTACCACCACCAATCCATCAGAATAATGAGGCTGAAAAAGACATTAGGGAAGCCCAAAAAGACCTATTCCTTCACAGTATTGATTGTACAAATAAGCATAGCCATTATACAAACGTTTTTGAAAACTCAGGTATGCATCAAGTGAATGGGACTAAACCTCAAAGCCACACACAACCCATTGACCAGTGTGGTACTATTTTTAGAGGGGAACAAAACTTGCGTACTGCAAAATAGTTACGGCTGTCTGAATGAGCCCTAAATATGATATTAATGGAGCTGAGTTTTATTGTCAACAAGGCATATGATTAAACTGTTATTATTAACAGTTTACATTGAATAAGATACCGATGAAAGAAAACAGTCTTATTTAGGCATTGGCTGACTAATATTCTCTTCGTCATTCAAAACAGGAATTAGGTGCTTCTGTCTGAAGGAAGGCCTATCTTGCGTAAGCTGTTCCAAGCTAAATGCAGTCACGTTATCTGGATAAGATGATTGTTAAATACATAACATAAGATGTAACAGATAAGATGTAACAGATTTCTATGTTTTTTCTTATTGCTCACCTTCACAATATCACAACAAATGTATATATTTTGGCTTCATACTACAATGTACTATGAATATACTAATGCAATAGAACAAAGATTAGAACAAGAATTTGATAAATATCTAATATATAAAGCTGAGTGTGTGTGTGTATGTCCGCTAAAGGAATCCGTACCGCTGCAGCTACAATCACAAAATTTGGCACACATGTACATCAGGTGTCCGGGAAGGTTTTAGAACAGTTTTCAACTCTCCAGGACGTACTGTTCCTGAGATATTCCCAAAAAATGCGTTAGCCAATAGTAGCCTGGTCACATGACCCTTATCAGCCAATAGAAGCTCACAGGCACATATCAGGTTTCTCTGACAACCTAGCCAGTTCACTGCTTTAGGTCTGCATTAAAGAGGCAGAGCACTGTGGATGACAATGGTAAATGGGTATTCCCGCTTACCATAACTATAACTTATGTTTTAGACTAACTCATCATCAATCATTACCTCATATAATGTAAATTTTACATATTTACTGTTCAGTAGTAATAAAAGATGTTTTCTTCCACTGCTACCCACCTTCCTCCTAAATCAGGCATCGACCTGTAATTCCGGCCACCGTCAAAAGAAGGACTTAAAAGCACCACCCCCAGATCCCACTAAGTCACGCCCCTGACTCAGTCAGGCCACGCCCCTTCCATGCTGTATTTGACCGGGATTAAAAATATTGGTAAAAATCACCTTCTGTCAGCTGCAGGGGTGGGGGAAGGGTGACTTTCTCCCTGCAGCTCATTGCTCAGACTGCACAGTGCTGCTGCTGAGAGTGCTGCTGCTGTGTCCATTGAGGGCCCTGCGCATGACAGAGGACAGGGAGTCTGAAAGCCAGACCGTCCAGCCTAAAACAAGACCTCTGGCCACCCTAGGGGCAGGCTGATGTTAGGGTGGCCAGATGTCCGGCTTTAGGCTGGACAGTCCAGTTTTCTGGCTACCTGTTCTCCGTCCGACGCAGTGCCTGGACAGACACAGGGATGTCCACCCTTTCAGTAGCTCACACGCAGACAGCTTCTCCTCCATGTCTTCATGGAGCCAGGGGGGCGTGGCCTCATGTTTAGTGATGTGTCTTCATGGGAACTGGGGGCGCTGTTTCACGTTTGGGGGAATGGCCGGTGAGGTCTGGCTTTCTGGGGTGAAGACAGTGGCCACTCTAGCTGCTGTGGAGGTCACTGTTAAAGGGGCGGGCTTCTGTAGAGGTCACTGTTAAAGGGGTGGGCAGCTGTAGAGGTCACTGTTAAAGGGGCAGGCTGCTGTAGAGGTCACTGTTGAAGTGGCAGGCTGCTGTAGAGATCACTGTTAAAGGGGCGGGCTGCTGTAGAGGTCACTGTTAAAGGGGCGGGCTGCTGTAGAGGTCACTGTTTAAGGGGTGGGCAGGTGTAGAGGTCACTGTTAAAGGGGCGGGCCGCTGTAGAGGTCATTGTTAAAGGGGCGGCCCGCTGTAGAGGTCTCTGTTAAAGGGGCGGGTCGCTGTAGAGGTCACTGTTAAAGGGGCTGGCCGCTGTAGAGGTCACTGTTAAAGGGGCGGGCCGCTGTAGAGGTCACTGTTAAAGGGGCAGGCACTGTAGAGGGCACTCTCGATATCTTTTAATGACACACACACACAAACAGTAAAAGAAATAAATTAAATATACCCGGGCGAAGCCGGGTCCTTCAGCTAGTTGCATATATTAATTGCTATTGTTCATCTAATGCGCTGAAAAACAACGATGAGGTAAATTGCTAAATGTATATTTGTTTTGAAGTGTTATTACACATTGAGTCAAATATTGATCTTAATATAGAGATAATTATACAGATTTAGCAAAGTTTATATTGCTTTGGCAGAGGACTTCTATATTTCCATTGGAAAGTCATTTAAATGCAGTGTTGGATCGACAAAAGTTAGAAGGACTTTTGTTTGTTTTGGTTTATCCATCTGATGCAGGGGTGGAGAGAAAACCAAACTCACCCCATTAGTGGCTCAACCTGCCATACACTGAGTAATCCTGGACTGAGTTTAAATCTATGGACTGAGCTTACTGAATTGAATTTATCTGACAACCTCAGCAGTGTCCAGGGGCTGCCCAAGTTTATGACCAGGTGTGGTAAGACATAACTTATGGTGGCCTGCCTGCCACTCAACAAGAAAAGACTTTAATCACTAGTCTGCCATGTTGAAAAAGACCTTGCTGCTCGGACTACTTCTGTCCAGGGATGGGCCTTAAAGGTAATCGTCTGCCCAAGACTTCCTGCAGTACACCAAGCAACCAGCAGGGCCGAAGACATTGTACTACGACCTGCAGACCAGTGAGGGGAGGAGGTCCCAGTGTCAAAGCTCATCCCACAGACAGGCATTTTGTGGAACGCACATGGCCAGCCCTACATAGAAATGCCTATTATTGTCTGAGATTGAGGAAGAGAATAGGAAATGCTGTATATTTTTTGAGAGTCCGTGGAATGGAACTACGGTTGCAGACAGCACATGGTGTGCTGTCCGCATGTTTTGCGGCCCAATTGAAATTAATGTGTCCACACCCGCTCTGCAAAATTGTGGAACGGATGTGGACCCAGAAATACGGTTGTCTGAATGCACCCTTAGGGCTAGTATTAGGGTCAGTATTAGAGTTAGGGGCCAGTATTGGGGTTAGTGAGCATTAAGGTATATTCACACGACCACATTTCCATTAATTTCAATGGAGCTGCAAAGATGCAGACAGCACAGCACACACTGTCTGCATCTATAGTTTCATTCCGCAGCCTCACAAAAAATATAGAGTAAGTCCTATTCTTGTCCACAATTGCAGAGAAGAACAGGCATTTCTATCATATGTGGATATGTGGAACGCACACGGCCGGTATCTGTGTTTTGCGGACCGCAAAACACATATGGTTGTGTGAATGTAGCCTTAGGGTTAGGTGTCGTTATTAGGGTTAGGGGTCAGTATGGCGTAGTATTAGCATTGGTGGCAGTATTAGAGTAAGGGACAGTATTAGGGGTCAGTATTAATGTTAGGGACAGTATTAGGGGTCAGAATTAGGAATCAGTATTAGGGTTAGGGACAGTATTAGGGGTTAGTCATTAGTTAAGGATCAGTATTAGGGGTCAGTATTAGCGTTAAGGGTCAGGGGCCAGTATTAGGGTTTGGGGAGAGTACTAGTGTTAGAGGTCAGGGGCCAGTATTTGGGGTCAGTACTAGGGTTAGGGATTAGGGGCCAGTGCAGTATCCCACATATGTGTGTAAAAGGGACACAGCAAACTGTTTATGACTATGTATTTATAGTAGCCATGTCATTGTAAAACCCTTGTCTATTTTGTATATGTGGTATAAGAACCTCTATGGCTGAATACTGCAATATTATTTCCCACCACTAGATGGTGGCATTCTGCCTTCTATATAAGGCCTAGTAACAGGAAGTTAGGGTAGGAGAAGGAGAGGAGAGGAGCGGAGCAGATAAGAGTTGGAGTGTAAGGAAAGAAAGGAGGAGGTGTAAGGAGTTAGTTAAGAGGAACCAAGTATTGTGCAGGAGGAAGAAAAGTGGAGATCCTTTCCTAAAGGAAAAGGCTGTCATTACCCCTGACACTGGCCATGTCAGGACAGCAAGTGACAATTAACAGCTAAACCACTAGAACCCTGAATATTTCTTGGACTGTCAAGCCTGACAGAGGTAATCGACCGTCCTCGGTCTTCATGGACTCTGCCAGCACCTATGTGGTCAAGAGAAGCCTCCGGCATCTGACTACAGTATCAGCAACCAGGTACTAGTTGTTTATTGGTCTACACTTTGGATCCCTCCGGGAGGTGCAGCCATCTTTATATATATTTCAGGAACCTGCTGGTGCAGACGTGTCATTCCTGCCCCACAGAGTATCCTTCTAAAAGAAAGGTCTTATGAAAGTGACCTTAATCTAATATTGTCCAGAACCAGGGCTAGTTACAGAAGATCCCACTAGGAGTGAAAGTAACAGGATTTAAAGAGACAGTGCCTAACTAACTACCTATTATAACCAACTACCAGCCAAAGAGGACAGCTTATCCATAACCAATTGTAACATCATTTATTGTGACTATATGAACTCAAGGCAAAAGTAAAGATACCTCTTGCCTCCTCATCATTGCAAAGGGTGTGTCTACCTTTAAAAAGACACTGGCGTCACGAAACACCAGGGCCCAGCCGTCCGACGCGGTCAAAACTCAACATCCAGGGCACCTCACCTGACCATCCTGGAGCCCTGCATATGGAGCGTGCCCCGAGGGAAGTCGTGTCCACCCTCCACACAACTGCACACTGCCCAGGGAAGATTCAACTAACCGTGAGTAGAACCACCGGCTACACTGTGTACACTGTGACAACCTATCTACCATATCACTCACATATCCCTGCGGCTGGTGGCTGCACCAGTATTAGGGGATCAGTACTAGGGTTAGGGATCAGGGGCCAGTATTAAGGGGTCGGTACTAGGGTTAGGGGCTGGGGACAGTATTGGGGCATATGGATAGATTAGGGGAGGGCAGTTTATACTTACCTGTCTTCTACTTCTGGCGGGTCTGCTCCTGAGGAAAGTTGCAGGCGGCATGATGCCGTCACATCACTGTGCTACGGGAACAGCCGGGCAGGGAACCAGCGTTTCCCTTGTCCCGCAGGCGCTGCTGCAAACACAATTCAGGGGCTGCAGCGGCCATGGACATACTGGCCCGGGGGGCATGTGCTCTCCTGCCTCCCGGCCCAGCCCGCCCATGATTGTACTAAGGATGTATCTATGTGTATATGTGTACAGAAATCCTGCATGTGAAGTGCTGTGAGGAGGATGGGAGTGGTAGTGCATATGCAAGGCAGGAATGCAGATGAAGTGTCTGGCAGATGATGGAGTCCATAATCAGGCCTGTTGGTTGCAACAGATAACTTTCTTTACTGAGTTGATGGTACAGTAGGTGTAGTAGCAATACATATAGCAGCAAAAGTGCACAGTTCTAAAGTATATCGAAGTGCAGTCTTTTATCAACAGCAGTGCAGAGGCAACAACAATGCCTATAGTTGTAATGCCCCCTAAGTCTGACTCCAAACACTTTACTATCTTCCCATGAAAGACATGCATTGCTCTCCTTATTAACTTCTTCTGCAGTTCCTGGCCTAAGGGGTTCAGAAACTGTAGCTACAGATGGCCAGTTCGTCTTAAAGTGTGGTAAGTGCCAGAGGCAAAAAGACTTTCTGCCATGAACAAGCGGGTACCTTGCTGACTGAAGCTTGCATGGTCTGGATGGTTCTGGACCTTCGAGGATGACTGGCCTCTTTTTGTCAGGGGGTTTTCTGGTGGTAGAGAAACTTTGAAGGTAGCTGTAGTCTCAGAGCCAGAGGTTCTCTGGACTTGGGCCTAGTTCTCAGGAGCTTGCACATGTATGTCTTCTCCCTTGCTCTGCTAGACTCAATCCCTAACCAGGAGACAGACCGAGTCAATCACCCTGGTAACCTAAGTAGTCTGCCAAATTAACCCTATGTTGCCCATACACTGCTTTAATGTACAAATTGCACAGAAATATAAGTAGTTTAACAATAAATCAAGCATTTCACAATCAAACATTGAATTACACTAGTTATCCCTTTTTAGTGTCCCGCTGGAGTACTGCATGTGTCCTGCAGTTTGGCTGCACCCAGTGGTGATGCTGGATTAGGTGTCTCTGAATGGAAGGAGAAACTGAGAAATATTCTGCAGAGACTCATCACAAAGCAATAGGAGACTGAAGAAAGCAGAAAAGCTCAATGAAAACAGATGGAGAAGCTGAAAGACGCAGAGCTTTGTTTATAGACATCAGGAGATGGCAACCTAAAGAAGAGATTCTTGAGTTAAATGTCCCGGCTGGATGAGAAAATTCCACTGATCCAGAAATAAAGATGAACTGGATGTCCTGAAAGATGAGACACATTGAGGGGCTGAGTAACATGACTGATCCAATGACTTACATGAGTCAGACACAGGTGATTTGTGTGATCCTGAGGAGGAAGGAGGTGATGAGGACAAAAGAGGATATGGTAAGACACGTGATATAATTACAGGGATGTTACATGTAGGTTTCTCTAATATAATGACATATCAAAAAGAACAATTCCTGCGCTTACTCTCTGACTGCACCTAAGTACCAGTGACTAGAAGCGGGGTTCTACCACGTCTGCTGTCCTCAAAATTGTAATAAGTATCTATATATGACACCGTCACGCCTACCTGAGCATGTAGAGGAGAGTCAGTGATGTTCATGTTTAGTGGTAAATACTTGATAGTTGCCCCGATTCTCCAGTCCAGTGGAAGCAGTCAGGATGTGTAGTTGGAAAATGTGCTCTGGCCGGCAGCATGTTTCCTATTCAAAAAAGCTTGCGATCCAAATCAGAGTGCTGGTGACGTCACGCTAGCTTACAGCTACACAAGCTGTTGTAGACCAAAAATCTGACGCGTTACGAAGGGATAGCCTTTTTTTCTCAGGTATAGAGTCCTCTTGCCTGTGCTTCTCCTTAAGGAGAAGCATAGGCTTGGTCCACAACAGCTCATGTAACTGAAAGCTAGCGTGACGTCACCGGTGCTCTGATTTGGAGAGCAAGCTTTTTTGAATAGGAAACATGCTGCCGGCCAGAGCACGTTTTCCAACTACACAGACCGACTGCTTCCACCGGACTGGAATATTCAAAGTGGTAAGCGTGTTGTAAAAATTAATGGTACAAACTCACCAAAAAAACGTTTTAATTCTAGGTTGAAATGCTACAAACAAGTAAATAATTTCTTTTAAGGCACTGGTAATAGGACTAGCCTTTTGGGGAAAGGTAATAGCAGAAAAGGGGAAAAAGTGACAGATAGATAGATAGATAGATAGACAGACAGATAGATAGATATGTAAATGATCCTCATAGTGGATGGCAGCAGATGGCACCATTATACACAAAACTGGCAAATGCAAAAAGTCTTATTCTGTTATTGTTAGTATGTTAGTGTGTAGTGATATAATTAGATCTTTAAAGGGGTTGTCTGGGATCTGCTCTGAACGCGGACTACCCCCATTTTCACCCAGGCAGCCCCCCCTTCACCCCCCAGGCAAAGGCTTTTTTGGACATAGCATAGAGTGACATACTGGACTCTCCATGGGTAAATATAGGCGGAGGCATCCACCTAGCAGTGAGCCTGGTGACGTCACTGGCCCTAATGTTTGGGCTTTAGCGCTGCCCTAGCCTGTAAAACGGCTAAAGCAGCGCTAAAGTCCGCCCATTAGTGCCGGTGACGTCACTGGCAACACTGCTAGACGGAAGCTTCCATCTAGCAGTATAAACAAACAGCCTTTGCCCTGCGCTCCGATGATCCAACAAAATGCTCCGATGATCATATCAGGGGGGGCTGCCTTGATGAAAATGGGGATGTGTCTGGGTTGACTTCTGACAAGCCCTTTAAAAGAGGTGTATTACACTTTTTTGAAAATATTGTGAAAGTTAAAAAAAAAACAAAAAACAGAAAATGAGCAGCTGATAAAAAGTAAAAACCTACATTTTCTATGCTACAATTTTTAAAGATGCCTCTAAATAAGAGGCCCCTAAATATATACAGATCCAGACTAGACTAAATAAATACTGAATCCAGACCATATATCATAACCAGATACACATTCCAGAAACCAAATCCTAAATAAATACAGACCCACCCTCACCTGAACAAATAGAGACCAGATCTAAACCTTAAAATGCTGATGCCAGATCAGAACTCCTAAAAACAGACCAGACCCTCTAAACAAAAACAGATCTCAGAACAGTCCCCTAAAATAAACACACACCCCATTCCAAAACCCAGGGGCGGACATACCGCGGTGCAGCTGGTTCGGCTGCATCGGGGCCCGGGACCGGAGGGGGGCCCTTTCTTCCCGGCGGCAGGTAGAGATGTGAGCGCTTCCATTTTGGAAGCGCTCATCTCTATATTCATCTGTATCGCCGTCCTTAGGACGGCGATACAGATGGATAATGCGGGGCAAGGGAGGGAGAGGCGTGTCCCTTCCCCGTTCCTCTGATAGGCTGCAGGCACTAGGCCTGTAGCCTATCAGAGGCCGGCTCAGGCGGCGCGATGACGTACAGCGCGGGACACAGGCCGGAAGAGGCCTGCATCGCGTCGCTGACAGAGACAAGGAGGTAAGTATAACTGTTAATTTTTTTTTTATTTAAGTTGGCACTCAGTGGGGGCACTATGGGGGAGGAGCACTATGGAGGAGAGGCACTATGGGGGCCACTTTGGAGGGGGAGCACAATGGAGAAGGAACACTATGGGGGCCACTATGGAGGAGGAGCACTATGGGGGGCCACTATGGAGGAGGAGCACTATGGGGGGCCACTATGGAGGAGGAGCACTATGGGGGGCCACTATGGAGAAGGAAAACTATGGGGGCTACTATGGAGGAGAAGCACTATGGGGGGCCACTATGGAGGAGGAGCACTATGGGGGGCCACTATGGAGAAGGAACACTATGGGGGCTACTATGGAGGGGGAGCACTATGGGGGGCCACTATGGAGGGGGAGCACTATGGGGGGCCACTATGGAGGGGGAGCACTATGGGGGGCCACTATGGAGGGGGAGCACTATGGGGGGCCACTATGGAGAAGGAACACTATGGGGGCTACTATGGAGGAGGAGCACTATGGGGGGCCACTATGGAGGAGGAGCACTATGGAGGAGGAGCACTATGGAGGGGGAGCACTATGGGGGGCCACTATGGAGGGGGAGCACTATGGGGAGGAGCACTATGGGGGGCCACTATGGAGGAGGAGCACTATGGGGGGCCACTATGGAGGAGGAGCATTATGGGGGGCTACTATGGAGGAGGAGCACTATGGGGGGCCACTATGGAGGAGGAGCACTATGGGGGCCACTATGGAGGAGGAGCACTATGGGGGGCCACTATGGAGGAGGAGCACTATGGGGGGCCACTATGGAGGGGGAGCATTATGGGGGGCACTCTGGAGGAGGGGACGACGACTATGGGGGGCCCTATATATATACTGGCACTATGGAGGGCGAGGATCACTATGGGGGCCCTATCTTATATTCTGGCAGACATGGGGGCACTATGGAGAAGGGGGGGAGAGGAGCACTATTGGGGTCATTGTATAGGGGCACTAAGAGGGTTTTTTGGGTACATAGTAGGGGGCATTGGCACATTATGAGGGCACTATGGGGACATTGGCTGGCCGGGGGCACTAATTATTTCTATTGTTGGGACTATTACTATCAGCTTAGCACAGTTATTTTTGGGGAACATTTTGGTTATAATTTAGTGTCAGGGACACTATTTCCTGGGTGCAGTTATTTTAATTACTGAAGGCGGTAGTATTTGAGGGGGGCGGTTTCTGCAGTATAGTTTTGGGGAGCACAGCGGGCACAGTATTGGGGAGTGGCAGGATGAGGAGTTCAAGAAGGTGGAAGAATGATAGAAAAGTAGGAAACTAAGATGTCTATTTGTCAAACTCCACAGAGAGAAGAGATGGCTGGAAGAAATCATCATGGCAGTCTGGTCTGAAAGGAAAAGATGAGGAAAGAGAACATCTACATCTAAGAAGACGTCACTGGATGTAGGAGGTATGTGGACCTGTATTAGGCTACTTTCACATCTGAGTTGGTGATTCTGGCAGGCTGGTCCAGCAGAGAACAGCCTTCTGGAATTCACCGGCTCTGGCACTGCTGGATGCAGACAGAATGCCCGCCGGCCCCATTAACTATAATGGGGTCAGGCAGAGATCCGGCCACAATCTGGCAAAAATGCAGAGAATCAGCAGGACACAAACCTCTGCATGACTGAGTTTGTGTCCGGCCAATTTCTTGCATTCTCTGCCAAATCAGGTGGCCGGAGCGTAGTGCTGCAGGTGTGAAAGTAGCCTTACCCTGTATGTTTTGTATTGCTGTATGTAATGTTAGGACACCTTAGGTTAGGTTGAGAATTTGGTTTGGGAACGGCGGGGGGGGGGGGCCGCCCCAAACACATTCCTTGCACAAGGGCCCTCTGCTGTCTGTGTCCGCCCCTGCCAAAACCCCTAATCATACCCAAACTAGACCCTCTAAACAAATACAGATGCCAGACCTAACCTCTTAACAAACACAGATCCCCATATCAGACCCCTAAATAAGGACCGCTAACCACCCCCCTAAATACCACTCAGACCCTCTAAGCAAATCCAGATCTGCTAAATATATACATGGCCAGAACAAATACACAAAATAAATGCAGATCCCAGACCATACCACCTAACAAATATAGCCCCCAGACCAGGCCCTTTAAAGGGTACCTAAACCTTTACTGAAAGCACAGAATGTAGAGGATTGCTTCTCAGGGCGCTCTGCTCCTTCATCTTGGATCAACTCTGCTCTGCTGTTGCAGCACGCAGAGTACATATCCTATGGATCTATAGTCCTCATATAGCTAAATCAGAGCAGAGCTGATGCAAGCAGAAGGCACAGAGAGATCTGAGAAGCACCGCTACACCTTCTCTGCTTTGAGTAAATATTTTAAACAAACACAGATCCCAAATCCCCAAAATAAGTACAGAAGGCAGACCCCTAAATAAATACAGATCCCAAACAAGATGTATGCAAGAACAGACCCCAGACAGGAATCTCTAAATATATACAGACCCCAGACCATGCCCCTAAACAAATACAGATCCCAGATCAGACCCTCCAAATGAATACAGACACCAGACCAGACCCCCTAAATATATACAAAAACAGATATACTGTATAGAGACTTAGAATAGACCCCCTAACTAAAAAGAGGTACCAGACAATACCCCTAAACAATACGGGTCCCAGACCAGAATCCCTAACTAAATACAGATCCAAACACCCTAAACAAATACAGATATAAGACCAAACTCCTGAGCAAATGCTGACCCCAGATCAGAACCCAACATACAAAACTCAGACCATGCCCCCTAAACAAAGACAGATCCCAGACCAGACCTTAAAAATACAGACCCTCTAAATACATACTTCAGACCAGATCCAGGGTAGACCATCAATGTCTGATTGTGGGGTTCCAACTTCCAGAACACCCCTCCCTTGACCATCTGTTTGCTTTTCATACAATGTCCATATATTATATACAATCTCCATACATTGTATATTAGCTTTGCTTGGTACTGCAGCTCATCCACATGAATGGGACTGAGTTGCACAAAGGCAGAGTGACCAATGGATGAGAGGCCATAGGCCTAGGAGGAGACTACCTATGCTGTCTCTTCAAACAAATGATCAGTAGGTATCCTGGGAGTTAGGCCCTGACCTACAGTATATAGGATATTTCATCAATATTTAAATTCCCTTTTATCTTGGACAGGGCAGTTTCTAGGGAATTTTAACAAAAGGGCGAACATTAAAAAAGCGCCCCCCCCCAATCAAATAACACTGACTTATGCACAGCCCCCCGCCACCCTGCACACTATGCTACAGGGGTATAACTACCAGCAGGGCCAATTCTAGCTTTTCTGCTGCCTGAGGTGAAAAATGAAATGATGTTTTCTCTTTTTTGTTCACCTGCTCATTTGCAGTGGTGATCAGGTAAACAGAGCAGAGAAAGCAGCGCTCGTACAGGGACATACAGCTCCACATATGTACCTCTTACATCCAGTGACGTCTTCTGTGATGTAGATGTTCTCTTTCCTCATCTTCTCCTGTCAGACCAGACCGCCATGATGATTTCTTTCAGCCATCTCTTCTCTCTGCAGAGTTTGACAAACAGACATTTTAGTTTCCTACTTTTCAATCATCCTCCTCACTTTCTGAACATTCCATTTTGCCACCTCTAATACTGTGTCCGCTGTGCCCCCCAAAACTATACTGTAGAAACAGTCCCCTGGAATATACTGGTACCGCACAAATAATGCGTCAGTACAAAAAATACCCCCTTACTGTTCAGATCAGACCCATATCAAACCTCAGATGAGACCCCCATCTCAGACCAGACCTTCATTAGATGTCTGTCAGACCCCATATCAGACCTCAGATCAGACCCCTATTACACCTTCATGTCAGAACCCCCACCATCTCAGACCAACCCCCCCATGTATAAAACCTCAGACCAGACCCCCATCAGACCTCAGACCCCCCTTATCAGCCCTTCAGACCCCATTATCAGACCTCAGACCCCTTTTATCAGACCTCAGACCCCCCTTATCAGCTTTTCAGACCCCCTTATCAGACCTTAGACCCCCCCTTATCAGCCCTTTAGACCCCATTATCAGACCTCAGACCCCCCTTATCAGCTTTTCAGACCCCCTTATCACACCTCAGACCCCCCTTATCACACCTCAGACCCCCCTTATCACACCTCAGACCCCCCTTATCAGCCCTTCAGACCCCATTATCAGCCCTCAGACCCCTTTTATCAGCCCTCAGACCCCTTTTATCAGACCTCAGACCCCCCTTAGCAGCCCTTCAGACCCCCCTTATCAGCTTTTCAGACCCCCTTATCAGACCTCAGAACCCCTTTATCAGCTTTTCAGACCCCCTTATCAGACCTTAGACCCCCCTTATCAGACCTCAGACCCCCTTATCAGCCCTTCAGACCCCTTATCAGCCCTTCAGACCCCCTTATCAGCCCTTCAGACCCCCCCTTATCAGCTTTTCAGACCCCCTTATCAGACCTTAGACCCCTCTTATCAGACCTCAGACCCCCTTATCAGCCCTTCAGACTCCCTTATCAGACCCCCCTTATCAGTCCTCAGACCCCCCCTTATCAGACCCCCTTATCGGCCTTTCAGACTCCCTTATCAGACCTCAGATCAGACTTAAAAAAAAACAAATTAACTTACCTCTTCTTCTCAGCCGCTCCTCTCCTCTTCCGGTGGTCTCCTGTTGTCTCCTCTTCACAGGGCCCGCGCTGCAGTCACCTGACCTTCTGCAGCGTCAGGTCAGAGAGCGCTCTGTACGTCCTGACGCTGCAGGCAGCCAGGACACAGCAGCGCAGACCTGTGAGCCGGAGGAGCCGGAGTTGGTAAGTAACCCAGCGCAGCTCAGCCTGTATGAAGATATAAGGCAGCTAAGCGCCCCCCTCTTCTTCCCAGACACCTGCGCCCCGTGTGGTCGCACCCCTCGCCCGCCTATAGAAACGGGCCTGATCTTGGAGGCTGTTGGATACATTGTGAGGAATGTATAAAGATGAGACCTTTTAAAGTTAGTTTTGATTTTGAGCGGCTGAAAGGTGCACCACAGTTATCAAAAGTTGCATGATGTTTCATAAGTTTGGTGAATCTTTGAACTGTCTAGAAAATCCACTCCACTTTTCCTACATTATTGTACTTGCTGGTGTGCTTTTGCGGCTTATTTTGCAGCTTTTTCAAAAAGTTGCAATGACAAATCTGTAGAACTGTAGAACCTACAGTATTTAACATCTTAAACCATGTCCACTTTTATACCACTTTTCAAAAGTGACAAGAGTGGTGTAAAACGGCAAAAAGTAACATATTTTGACACACAAAGGCACTTATGCCAAAATGTGAGGCTTTTTTCAATGACAGAAAACTGGCATAAAAACTTTGATATATCCTCCCATTGTGTCAGGATATTGTCTGCAGCGGTATCCAGGACTGGGGAGGAAATCTGCCTACTCTTCTGGTTGATCTCCCCTTTTTCTGGCAATTTCTCAGACATTCCGGAAGAGTTGGCAAGAATAAGTAAATCATTGATTCTCTTTTGTATACTCACCACGGAAGAAACATGTGTTTGACATCTCTTGAAAGGTTTATGATCTGACAGGAGTTCAGAAGATCAAAGTTCCTGACTTCAAAAGCAAATCAGAAAATAACAACCATTATGAAAAACAAAAAAAAGCAAAAAACAAAAACAAAGCAAAACAAAAAAAAAAGCCAAGTTCAATTACTGTTATAACGTCTGGACAAATCCCGAGACGTGGTTGAATGCCTACATTTTGGTCCTGCACCCTAGCCACCCATATTTCTCAAAGCTGTTTGTAATTAGTGCAGTATATGGTTGGATCCTATGGTACTTTCCCTCAATTCATTTCAGACCTATTAGTACAAGGAGAGGAGACATTATTGAGTAGGGTCCCATAATTTTGATAAAAATATATTTACTAAGTTCTTCATATTTATGTATAAATTTACATTAACCCAGTGGCAGGAGAGTGCACCCTTTCTTCCGTTGGGCACACCCTGATTTTGGGTCTCCTGCGTGATGGTAGTTGCGGTTCCCGTTCTATGGGTGCAAGGCATGGGCTGTATGTACTGTTGCTGGTGTATGGTGAAGGAGTCAGTAACCAGGCCACTGGTTACTAAAGTGCAGAATGGGTGTTGTAGTACATCCCATCAAAACAGTTCAAAACAATTGACAGTGCACATCTTCCCACATAGTAATGTGTAGATATAGGCCAGGATGGGGATTTTGGTACTTCTTCCCTCTATATACCCTTAAAGAAGAACTGTCACCTCTCCTGATATGCCTGTTCTAATAGTTACATGCACCCCTCAATGTAATAACAAATCTGGAGCATCTATTCTTATGGCTCTGCGCCATTCCTTTATTATTTCTACTAAGTTATGACTGAATTTCTAGTAGTCTGCAGTAAGGGTACAGAGGGGTGGTCGGGTGCATCCCTGCACAGTCTCACTCTATCCAGCCAGTGGTGACATTTCTAGAGTGTGTAGGTACATACCCCAACTGGTTCCATAGACTCACTGCTCTTACCGTAAAGAATCCTCTTCTATGTTTGTGTAGAAACCTTCTTTCCTCCAGACGCATAGGATGTCCCCTCGTCACAGTCACAGTCCTGGGGATAAATAGATCATGGGAGAGATCTCTGTACTGACCTCTGATATATTTATACATAGTTATTAGATCGACCCTTAATCATCTTTTTTTAAAGTGAATAACCCTAATTTTGATAATGTTTCAGGGTACTATAGTCCACCCATTCTAGTTATTACCTCTGAACCCTCTCTAGCTCTGCTATGTCTGCCTTGTTCAGAATTGAAGACAGTACTCTATGTGTGGTCTGGCTAGTCAGTTGTAAGTCTGCCTTAAAGGGGTATTCTCATCTGAGACAATGCCCCCATTGTCTGATGGGTGCTGGTCCCACCTCTGGGACCCGCACCACCGGAGGGTGGAAGGTGGTGTCCGACCATTTAATAACTTCACAACCCTGCTTTTCACAATGATCATTCTCAGTGTCACATGACCGCCTCATATGGCCTAATCCTCCTGGGAACCCATACACTCTAGGCTTTACAATGCAGCCCCCTTGCTGCTCTGCAAATATAAATGACCTACATAAAGACACCTGAGTCCTTGTAGCTCAAAGCATATGACTTTATTAAATAAATATATATGACTTAGTAAAATGAGATCAATAAGTCATAACCTACCCATAATGTGTAATCACCTCAGGAGAACCACGCTCACCAACGTGCGTTTTGGCAAAACCTCACCAATTAAGACATCCCATTACAGTGATGAAATAATTCCCTGCCGGTGTGTGGCAGCACCATGACGTGCGTCCCAGTCCCCACCATTTCTGTGCGCCGCCTGCATCCAATCGGAAGTATGCAGAGGCCATGTGATGGCCTGTAACGTGACCGCACACGTCCTTTTCCTTGTTTATAGGTGCGCGTCAGGAAGTAGTGGACCTGCATGCATCAAGCGTAACATCGGCAGGTATAACCAATGGAGATTTCATCAAGATGTATATCACAACTCTATCTATAAAGTGCTCGTGCATATAAATGGCGGTGCATTTAAGTAATAATAAATGTATCGATACTACAACAACATGATCATACATATATGGACTTTACATAATTACTACAGGACATAAATTAAATAAACACAATATAATCTTACCCGTATGGGTTAAACATGATCGTTAAAAATAAAATACATATGTTAAATACATCACAATATATAAAGTGTAAGTGTTTGAATTCATATAAATATATAAAACACTACAAAAATACATAAAATGAGTTATTATAACCATTATATAATCTCGTGAATAACAAAAATATGAATGTGAATTACGTCCACGATGTACATGGATATTAAATTTAAAAAAAAGTATATAAATAAAAATAAAAAAAGGATTTTTTTAAATATCCAGTCTCCTATAGTCTCCAATTTTTCCCTCAGGTAGTACCACACTTTATATTGATGTGATTCATCTAATTTTACTATGTCAATTATATTTATTTATTTAATCAAGATTGTCATATGCTCTGAGATACAAGGACTCAGGTGTCTTTGTGTAGGTTACTTATGTTTGTTCAGAGTCAGCTCGTTATTGAGGAGTTTTCTTTATACTTGGACATTTTTTTACCCTAGTTTAGGGTTTATATTCGTTTTCATGTTTTGTAACCTTCATGTAATAATTGCTCTGCAAATAACTTATCATGTGTCCTTATCTGTGCAGGTCCAATGATCATTCCAGTGATAATCACCCAGTGTAAAAGGCCCTTAAAGGAGTTTTCTGGGATTAGTAAGTATAAATCGCTAAAGTTTGTAAAAAATACAAATTGAGGGGTCAGCTGTAGCCTATGAAAATTTCAAAAAGAGATAAAATGTACAGAAATACAAAATGAATAGCAGGTGACCAATGAGAGCAAAACAAATCCCCAAAAATTCTTTAAATATGTAAATGCTAACAACTGAGGTCAGAGCAGGTAGGTGACAATATCCAAAAAGAAAGGCATATTAGTTATAGTTTAAAGGGTTATCCCACAATTAATGTAAAAAATGAAAATCCGACATCATGACAATCACTTTCTAACAAAGCTAGAACCAGCCCTGTTCCTCACATAGATCCAGAGATCTGACCAATCATTGCTCCAATTGCTCTGCTAGATTTATTTCAAGGGAGTGTGTCCTGTCTCAGGGAAAGTGTCATTTCTGTTCCGCTTGGGGCAGTTGAAAGATGGAACTGAGCATGTGCATCCAACTCAGCAAGGTGGACAGAGAAATTATTAAAAGAGTAATCAGTAGGTGGCGCTATACATTTTCGTGAATAACTCAGTAGGTATATAGCGAAATATTTAATTACATGCAATTACAAAGGTATTCAGATACAGATGCTGGTTTGAAAACTGTAGATTTTTTCTCATGGGTCAACCCCTTTAAAGGGAATGCATCATCGGAAAAAGAGCTATTGTTTAACCCTTTCAAACCCGGGCCCTTTTTCCCCCTCCTGCCCAGGCCATTTTTTGCTTATCTGACATGTGTCACTTTATGTGGTAATAACTTTGGAATGCTTTTACTTATCCAGGCCATTCTGAGATTGTTTTCTCGTCACATATTGTGCTTCACGACAGTAGTAAATTTGTGGCAAAATATTTCATTTTTATTTATAAAGAATACCAAATTTACCAAAAATTTGGAAAAATTTCCAAATTTCAATTTCTCTACTTTCAAAATAAATAGTAATACCTCCAAAAATAGTTATTATTTTACATTCCCCATATGTCTACTTTATGTTGGCATCATTTTATAAATGTCATTTTACTTTTTTAGGACATTAGAAGGCATAGAAGTTTAGAAGCCATTTTTCAAATTTTCAACAAAATTTCCAAAACAATTTTTTTTAAGCACCAATTCAGATATAAAGTGATTTTGTGGGTCTTACATAATGGAAACCACCCATAAATGACCACATTTTAGAAACTACACCCCTCGAATTATTTAAAACCGATGTTACAAACTTTGTTAACCCTTTAGGTAATCTACAAGAATTAAAGGAACATGGAGGCGAAATTTCAAAATTTCATTGATATGCAGATTTTTCATGTTAATCAATTTTTTCTTGCAACACAGCAAGGGTTAACAGCAATCTAAACCTCAATATACAATATACAATACCCCATATGTGGTGGTAAACTGCTCTATGGGCACGTGGCAGTGGTCAGAAGGAAAGGAGGCCATACAGATTTTGGAGGCAGATTTTGCTAGAATGGTTTTTAGGCACCATTTTGTAATTGAGAGACCCTGATGTACCCCTAGAGCGGAAACCCTCAAAAAGTGGCCCCATTTTGGAAATTAACCCCTTCAAAGAATATATTAAGGGGTGTACTGAGCACTTTGAGCCCCTAAGCGTTTTACGGAATTTGGAAGCACTTGGCTGTGAAAATGAAAAGTTTCATTTCTTCCAATAAAATGTTGCTTTAGCCCCAAATTTTTCATTTTCACAAGGGCTAACAGGAGAAAAAGCACCCCATAATTTGTTCCCCATTTTCTCCTGAATACGGCAACATCCCATATGTGGTGGTAAACTGCTGTGGGGATACATGGCAGGATTCAGAAGGAGCGCCATATGGATTTTACAGCACAGATTTTGATGGACTGGTTTGCGGGTGCCATTAGTTTTTATTATTATTATTATATATAATTATTATTATATAAGTTATTGTCTTATGTGAGGTCTTATTTTTTCTTTGGTATCATTTTGGGGTACATAAGCCTTTTTGATCGCTTGGTGTTACACTTTTTGTGAGGCAAGGTGACAAAAAATGGTTGTCATAGTTTAAATTTTTTTTTTTTTACAGCATTCACCTGAGGGAGAATATAATGAGATATTTTTATAGAGCAGGTTGTTACGGACGCGGCGATACCCAATATGTCTATTTTTTGTTAAGTTTTACACATTAGATGCGTTTTTGAACAGAATTAAATCTTGTTTTTGTGCTGCCATTTTCAGAGAGCCATATTTTTATTTTTTTTTCAGGCGATTGTCTTAGGTAGGGTCTCATTTTTTGCAGGACAAGATGATGGTTAGATTGGTACCATTTTGGGGTAAATACGCCTTTTTGATTGCATGGCATTACACTTTTTGTGAGGCAAGAGGGAAAAAAATTGGTGTTTTGGCATAGTTTTTTTAAAAAATTTTTTACAGCATTCACCTGGGGGGCCATCTCATGTAATATTTTTATAGAGCAGGTTGTTAGGGACACGGCGATACCCAATATCTCTAACATTTTTATTTCTGTTAAGTTTTACACATTAGATGCATTTTTAAACAGAATAACATTTTTTTTGTGTTGCCATTTTCTGAGAGCAATATTTTTTTTATTTTTTGGGCGATTGTATTAGGTAGGGTCTCATTTTTGGGGGGACAATATGACGGTTTTATTGGTACCATTTTGGGGTAAATATGCCTTTTTGATCGCCTGCTATTATACTTTTTGTGAGGGAATGTGACCAAAAAATGGCTGTTTTGGCAGTTTTTTTTTTTTTTACTGTGTTCACCTGGCAGGGTGGATCATGTGATATTTTTATAGAGCTGGTCGATACGGACGCGGTGATACCTAATATGTATACTTTTCTTTTTTTCCCTTTTTTTTTTTTACAATTTTACTTTTACTTGAAACTGATCCCCTGCACAATGCATTACAATACTTCTGTATTGTAATGCATTGGCTGTAAGTGTATTACACACAGTAATACACTTACAGCCTTTTGCCTGTGAGATCCAGGGGGCTGGATCTCACAGGCTTCCGTAGATGGCAGCCAGATGCCTAAGGAATGCATCAGGCTGCCATCCAAGCCATCGGGTCCCTGTCACAGCAGTGCGGGGACCCGAAGGCAACCCCTTCATGCCGCACACCGCATGTGCCGCAGTCAGCACTGACCGCAGCACATGACGGGTTAATGCGCCGGCATCAGTGTTTTCACCGATGCCAGCGCATACAGTAGGGGTCCGGCTGATCGGGTGGGCGCAGCTCCTGCACCCGCCCAATCAGCGCACTGTAGTACTACGGCGCTGGGCATTAAATCACTTCACCCAGTGCCCTACTATTACGGCGCTGGGCGTGAAGGGGTTAAATCTCATGTTTATGTTAAACATATTTTTAAAGAATTTTTTGTGGTTATTAATGGGAGCTGTTTACCTGCAGAATA
This sequence comes from Rhinella marina, assembly GCA_900303285.1. NCBI lineage: Eukaryota > Metazoa > Chordata > Amphibia > Anura > Bufonidae > Rhinella > Rhinella marina. The sequence goes on along the minus strand of ONZH01012074.1, from coordinate 299,036 downwards.
AAATTGCTTTTCCTGGACATGTAATACAGACATAAAGTGCACACAGGTATGTCTGGGATGTGTATGCAATCTTCTGTGGGGCATTGCTCTTAGTTATATTGGTTAAAAATAGGTGACAGACTCCCTTTAACCACCTAACTGTGTGAAAAGTAGCTAACTGGAGGGCTGCTTTAGATGGTGATATCTCCTCAATGGTAGAAGCTAGAAACATGCAACTTGCCTGAAAGCTGACAGTTCATGCTTTCATACAAGACCAAAATGACAGCTAAAGTCCAAGAAACAGAGGAGAAATCACTGTTAGAAATCAAGTCGGGAATAATTGCGAGTAAAACCTGTTTTTACTTTCATTTTCAACTGCATTCACAGAATCTCGAATTCTATCAGTGATATCTTTCTCTGTCCTGAACATATTGCTGTCATTTGGTACTGTCTGAAAGCTTGGAATGTCTGCTTTCAAACAAGATTGGTTGCATGTTTCTAGTTGCTACCATTCAAGAGGCCTAAGGGCCTTCAAAGACCTAATCTGAAACCCCATCTTTGCATGCTTATTGTAAGACAGAAGGCCTCTGTCTAACCCATACTTTTAGGGCATCTCAATTATCAACTGAATCCCCGTTCTCAGGAGCCGCCCTGAAGTCTCCATGCCTTGCCATTAACTCTGATAGGCTTCAGGCCGGCATAGGCGCTGCAATGACATCATCATCATTGCGCTGCTTGAGCCAGACTTCAAGCAGGACAGGAGACACATGGTCCTGCACCGTATTGCTGACAGCAGGTAGAGGAGTAGACTGTGAGGTTGCTATGGTGGGCTTTATTACTACTGGGAGACTATGGGGAACATTATTACTACTATCGGCACTATGGACAACATTTAAGGGCACTCAGGGAGAGAAATTTGTGGGAGAGAAATTGGTGGGACTTTTGGGAGCACCCTGGCATACTATCAACTTAGCACAAATAGAGATGAGCGAATCTATTCGTCGATTCATTGATTCGTATAGAATCTTGGAAATTTTTAGCTGCGAAGCGAATCCGAATATTAGGTGATTCGCTTCGGCTTTGTATGCATTCGTTAGTTGTCCTATAAATTATACGCTATTGCTACGTATAAGTTACTCTATACGCTGGTGCGTATGAATTAAATTCATTAGCGAAATTTTACTGTTAGTTCGTTTATCGTGCGCAAAAGCCTGGGAAGAAAGCGGTCACCTGACCTAGTGGGTAGGGCTTGCTCTGATTGGCTCAGGCTCGGTAAGCCAGTGACGCATCACTTCTGCTGCGACTGCTGAGACGAGCAGAAGCACTGTGTGTGAAGTTCTGAGACTCTGAGACCTGTTTTGTGAAAATTGGGGTGGAATTGCTCTGGGAATCCATATAACACATATCAGGGATACTGCAGGGCAAGTGCAGGGCCAGTGCAGGGCTAGTAATTAATCAGGCAGGGAGAGAGAGACAGGGAGATACAGGGACAAAGACCAGCTGCAGGGCCACAGAGTGAATTGAAAAATGTCTGGAATGGATAAGCAAAAGGGGTCCAGTTCCTCGAGCTCTAAAAAAAGGAGAAGGTGCATCTACTAGTAGTATTCGCAATACTTGGCCGTTGTTCCACCAGGCTAACCCATCAAGGCGCAAAATTGTAGTAGAGGAGAAAGTGGATGAAGTAGTGGAATGGATGGCACGCTCATCTCAGTCTCAGACGGATGATCTGCTGATACAGTATCCATATGAAGCCAGGGGTCAGACTCAGATCGTTCCTCCTGCTCCACCATTCCTCTCCAGCAAAACCCTTCATTTTCGTACGCAATTTGTACGCTTATGCATACGTGTTCAAAGAGGTTGCGTACCTTTTTACCTAAACATTCATTATTAGTGCGCGAATGTTCGCTAAAAGCCATATAATTACGTATATTTTGTACGCAAATTAAACAAATCTATTCGTCGAATATACGAATCTTAGGAAAAGTTCAGCGAATGTTCGGCGAATAAAATTTTGCATGATTCGCTCATCTCTAAGCACACATAATTTTGGGGCACACTATGGCATTATTACTGTCAGGTTCGCTGGGCGCAATTATTTTTGAGAGCACTTTGTGTGAATAATTATTGAAGGAGGCACTATCTGTGTAGTACTAGTAGTTTCATGAGGACTATCAGTTTCTGCAGTACACTGACGAGCAAAAGGGTAACAATGTTTTGAGCTTTTGACCCTCAGGCTCCATATCTCACCATCCACAACAGCTTCAAACATGAGCCTACCATCATTTTATAGACAATCATCTTTGCTATTTCATACATAAATTGGACAACTATTTAGCATATGATTAGTTATGCAGATTCTTGTCATGTAACTGCATTGTTACTGTTTTGCTCCTAAAATTCTAAGTTTTTATTTTTAATATTGTGTTATTATTTTGTAAATCCACCTTTGGCTTTCTATACTGCCTGAATCCTTCTGGGCATGCTCTCAATCAGATCCAAGCATCGAATGAAATCTGTTCCCAGGTCTCTTCTACAAGTTCTCAATGTTGGTGCTATCTGGCCGACTCACTTGGGTACAAATACAGCTTTTTCTTCAATGCTATCCACAAGTGTTTGATTGGGTGAAGGTGTGGGTACTGTGGGGGCCAAACCAGCACCTTTACTTCATTGTCATTGAACCATTTCTTCACCAGTCTCGACATATATTCTTTGGGTCTTTGTCCTGCTGGAACACTAGGTCGTCCTTTTCATACCCATAGTACTCAAGTGTACAAAGTAACTCGTCTAGTAGGATGGTCACACATAGCTCAGCATTGAGACCACCACCAGTCCTGGTCAAGTATCCAATGCCTTTGGCTGTAAAACAGCCGACTTGTTGACTCCAATAATTTATCTGAACGTCCACCTCTTGGCTTTAGAATCCATGGACTTTATTTCGTATTGTTTGAACTGTCGTGGTGCTCACATGATGCAATTTGGCAATTTTCCTGGCCAAGATACCATTATCGATGAGCTGGATGATGCTGTTTCTCTTTTCTTGGGAAATCTTCTTCATGGCTACTTTTCGATTCGAAGCAGTGACCTTTCGCTTGGGAATAGTTGTAATAAAATGATGGTAGTCACATGTTCAAAGCTGTAGAGGATGGTGACCATAGTCAAGAGTGACCAGTAGCACATACCCTGACTAGTGTGTCAAGGTCTGCTTTCTCAAGGGGTACAGTCTGCATTCCATGGATAATCTTGCAGGGAAACTTTGGTGACATACAGTTATGCCACATTGCTAAGTCGCCGCTCCCATTCATAAAGGAAGTAATTCCCATAGTGGAAGATATGCAAACCACTAATATACAAAGGAATGTTCATCAAAGTAGCATACTTTGAACGACTGACTCTGTATAGAGGGCAGTGCAGTAAGATAAGGTATGATCGTTGTAAATATTGTAAACAATAGTCTAAGACTTTGGAATTACACAGTGATAGTCACTGCTAAAATATACTATCTACAGGACAATTAAAGAAACAGCTTTGGAAGCAGTTCATACTTAGAGCTGCTGCATCAGAAGATTGAGGTCAAAACTCCAACACCAAATATATAACAGACTGGAGCACGCTGCTAATTAAACACTGAGAATAAGATTAGGATAGGTCTCACTTGCAGGAACTCAGAGTCCACACTTCAGGTATATCATTATTCCTCACTTGTTCACATGTTGCTTGCTTTGAAAACACCTCCCATCGACCAGATCAAAAAAAAAAAAAAGGACCATGGCCGACATGGTGAAATAACACAGCAGTGAATGAAATGCACACACTTTATTATACTCAGAGAGGAGACTGATAAAATCGCATGTAAAATATAAAAAACCAGTCCAACTTGAGTTTCTTACGGGGAGGGGTTCTGCATTTTCTTCCAGGAACACCCGTAATACCCTGTCATGCCATGCAAAATATATGTTAAATACAAATTCCATATAAAATATAAAACATAATTAACATATTAATGTTCATAAATATAGTGAGCAAAACAATATAAATCTATAAAACATTTAAAATCAAAGCAATCCTCTCTTTTAGTCCAGTAATGTGCATAATGACATCTGCAGTAATACGGTGCAGCGGACCAATGGATATATGTCAACACCAATACAAACAGACCCATTTATAGCAGCATACAGTACTACAATCGAGAGTTAGTCACCTGACAGAGTCAGCAAATAGGGACCCACAACCTTTATCCATAAATTATAGTATAATAAACATATAGGTCTGTAATGCAGGTCTGCATCAAGGTCTGTAATACAATCCTGGGCCTTCTGCCTGTCCATATTAGTGCTCACAAGAGTGTGTCTATAAGAATAAACACCCACTTTGGAACCCATATTGGACTATTCTGTAATAAATATAAAGCTTGGGGTAATATAGTTTGAGGTGCTAACAATGAATACATTTTTTGCCATGAATGCATTTTTAATATTCCCTCTGAGCTTCTGAATCCAAGGCATCGTGTTAAGCTTCAAAGAATCAAGAGGGTTTCTTTTTAAATAATTATCCCTAAATATTTAAATTTATCTACTTTGCAGAGGCACTTTTTTAATGTTAATTCTAGCTGTAGCTCCGTCATAAAGTAGTTTCACCCACCGAATAAAACCTTGGCCCAGATGGAAACTATTCAAGACCTCCAATAGATACTGTATTCCCACTCCACATAGGCAAAAGCCTTGACCGCGTCAACACCCGGGTCCTCCTTGTCCTCCTAGTCTTCTAATATTGTGCGATGTTGTCATTCCTGGCATAAAACCTTCATGGCTCGAATTTATCAAGCTCTGGATTATTTTTCACAATCTAATTGCTATAATGTTTACCAAAATTTTCGATCGATTAGAATCCACTTCAAATTTGTCTTTTCCCTCTTTTAAAATCAAGACAATAAGAGCCTCAGTCGTAGAATTAGGAAATGTATCTGAATGCCAAGCACTTTAGTTAATATTGGGACCAGAAAATCCGCTGCTACCACCTTCCCTCTTGGTAGTGTTTTAATCACCTCAATCACTTCACTTTGCTGAATCCTGCCACCCATCATCTCTCTATCAGCTTCAGTGGTAATTTTATTTTATTTACGGTAGATATCTCAGGATCTTACTCTTATGATGTTCTTGTAGTTCAGATGTATATAATAGCTGGTAGGATGTACTGAATTCCTCTCAGAGTAGTAGTAGGATCAGTTATAATCACTCCCATATTATCCTTAAAGGGGTCCTGCAGTTCTTTTAAACTGATGATCTATCCTCTGGATAGATCATCAGCATCTGATCGGCGGGGGTCCGACACCCGGGAACCCCGCTGATCAGCTGTTTGAGAAGGCAGTGGCGCTCTAGGAGCGCTGCGGCCTTCTTACTGTTTACCGCAGGCCCAGTGACGTCGCAACGAGTATCACTGGCCTGGGCGCGGCTAAGCTCCATTCAAGTCAACAGAGTTTAGCCCCGCCCAGGCCAGTGATACTAGTCATGACATCACTGGGCCTGAGGGAAACACAGAGAAGGCTGCGGCGCTCTTGGAGCGCTGCTGCCTTCTCAAACAGGTAAACTGCGGGGGTCTCGGTTGTCGGACCCCCGCCGATCAGATACTGATGATCTATCTAGAGCAGGGGTAGGGAACCTCCGGCTCTCCAGCTGTTGTGAAACTACAATTCCCAGCATGCTTCATTTATTTCTATGAGAGTTCTTAGAAGAGCAGAGCGAGTATGCTTGCTGGGAGTTGTAGTTTCACAACAGCTGGAGAGCCGGAGGTTCCCTACCCCTGATCTAGAGGATAGTTCATCAGTTTAAAAGAACTGCAGAACCCCTTTAATAGCAGTAATTACATAACCCCCTCCCCGTTTTTTTTTTTTTTTTTAATTATTCTTGCTAATGTAGCAGGTGAACTATCTCCTATACTATACCAATCAATTTTGGCACTCGTAATACTCTGTTTTGCATGTTCAAGGAGATTTTCACTTAATTACCTCCACCCATCTTTCCTTATTAGCTATGGTGGAGGATTTAGCATACTCATTTCCCTCTCAAAAACCTCTTTTTTAATTCTAGTTGTTCTGCCACCAACCATGAGAAACCTTCACCACCATAATGTTCCTCCCTGCTCCCTAGGAGCATCAAAAAATAAAGTTTTGCCCTGGGGCATAGCTACAACTGAATGGGCCCCACAGAAAATTTTCTACAGGGCCCCCCTTCCCCCCTCTGATATTGATACCTATCCTAAGGACAGGTCATCAGTAGTAATTAGTGTCCTAAATATTTAGGATAGGAGTTAGATATTTAGTGTCCTAAATATTTGGATAGGAGAAGTAGTGCTTTAATTATATATATATATATATATATATATATATATATATATACACACACACACATATATATATACACACACACACACATATATATATATATACACACACATGCACAGATAAACACATACATACACATATACACACACAGATACTGTGTGTGTATATATATATATATATATATATATATATATATATATATACACACATACACACACAAACACATATAGATATACACATCCATATATATACATACATACACACAGACATTTACTTACAGGCTGCAGGTTCTTCATTCTACTCTGATGTCTCTTGGAGTCTAAAGGTCCTTTGGAATGCAGTAATGGTAGAATACAGGACCTTTGATCATGTGACATGATGACATTATCAAAGGTCCTTTAGCCTACGGATTATTGCATTCTAAAGGTCCTTGATACTGGTATGTACACCATTTCTAGTACATTTCAGGCCAGAATGGCCCTCTTTAGATACAGTCACACTGGGGGCCCGGCCTGGCTTGAACAATACTAGAAAAAACATTACTCCTACTCCTCACGGGCCCCAAAGCAGCTGTTTCCCCTATAGTTATGCCACTGGTTTTATCTTCATGTATTACTCTCATGTCTTGCTGGAAAAAGAACAGAAAGCTGCATTGCTCTCTCCCGCAAAATCTTCTTTGCCTCAAATAAAGGAGGCTCTTTTCTTTTGTGTTTTTGGAGCACAGTCTGGAAAGGTGCAAAAATGATCTTTATTTTTGCCCGTCACCTGCCATCTTAGCCATAACATATCTCTGTTGGTTGAAGTAAGAAATTTAACCAAGATATGACAGGGTCTATCGCTAACAGGCCTCACTTGCACAGGTACTCTATGGGTGCGTACAATCAAAGAAGGGGTCTCTGCCAAAGGCCTCAATAAACCACATCCAAAATGAATCAACAAACGATACATGCCTGTATCATTCTGGAAAACCAACCAGTCTCAAATTACAGTGAAGTGGTCTGTTTTTAACATTCAGGTTCTTATCCAAAATAGTGGCTTCATCTTCTACCAAGCAAAGTCATTCCTCCACCCCAGCCACCCACCCACCTTTCTGATATGTAAATCCACCTTTATGGAACTTGTCTGATCATACACATCCTTGATGCTGCTTTTGTCTTCATACTTCGTATAATCATTGCAAGGGTAGGCTCTGAATCCTCCCCGTCATCCATCACTTCTCTATGATGTAGCTACTTGCACTATATGGGGGATATTTACTTGGATATAATCAATGCCATCCATACTAAAAGCCCCCTGGACAGTCTCCCTCATGCTTGCCACCAGAGTTTTTTTTGGAGAGTCCTTTCTCCCCTGAGATCTATTTGATCTTTGCGTAGACCCTATTTTTGGATAGGCCAGGAATTTATCAATCTTACTGGCATCAGACGGTCTAGATTTGTGTTTAGGACAGGAGGAAACTGTGCCTTTTGTGGACTTTTGTGAACAATTCATTATGGTTTACCCACAGAAAAACAAAAAATAAAAAAGAGTTCAAAAATCCACACAAGTTTCAGATTAGGTGTGTATCACCAGTCCAGTTTATCCTTTTAGGGGACTGCAGAGCTTCTTCACTGTCTTAAGAATACCTCTGTTCTGGCTAGATCAAGCTTCATATACAATAACTATGGCTATACTCTCCTCTTTCACCTTCTCTAGTACTGCGGGACCTCCAGCCTCCCAGGTATCCCTTCAGGCGCCGCATCTCACGCAATGCGTTACATAGTGCACAACCTGTGCCCATCTTCTCTCCTGGGCAGCAAAGGGACCAGTAGCTCTGAAGAGCAAGACAGCAGCACTCATCAAATCTGGCATAGGAGAACATATGCTCAAAGTGTGATTTGAACTGTATCTTAAGATCTCTTGATAAGTGAGCAATAAACAAAGACCATTTATTAAAAAAACATTTATTTATTTTTTATCTGTCAGGGTATTTATCCAATTCATTCTAAATAAACATAAAATCTTGCTTTCAATCAAAGAGAATGGAGGCACCACTGGGTTGAGCCACTCTTTCTAGTGGCAGTTGTCTGTGCCCTATGGTAGATTAACAATGCCATGTCTGTTTAAATATTAACTGGGTTATGTTTATGGATTTTCTGCTGATTGCTGATAGGATGATCCCTAGTCCATTTTTGGGGGCCAGTAGCCTCTGAGTCCCATCACCATGAATGTCTAAGGAAACAGTAAATATTACTAGTGGATGGGGTTTGAGATCTCACTTGTTTAAAGGGGTTCTCCGGGAATTAAAAAAATGAAAATACTTAAATATCATTTTATAATAAATATATTCCCAAATACCTTTCATTAGTTATGATGGCTCGTTTTGTCTGGGGAGCAATCATCAGGAGAAATAAAAAGGCCGCCGTTCTATTAGTCCATACAAAACCTGTCCTAATCACACAGGAGGACAAGTTACTTCACAGCACTGAGGTAAAGAGCTGCCTCATCCTCCTCTCTGCTCTACCTGTCAGGGATTATGATCCTGAATACAGCTGAATCTCTGTAGGAATGGAGAAGATGAGGAGACATGGAGTACATGGAGAGGAGGTGGGGATGTGGATAATGAGCAGCTCTTGTGTGCAGTCTCCATTACCACAGTCTGTCCTGTCCGTCTTCTCTTTACTTTATGTCTCCTCATGAGCTCCATTCCTACAGAGATTGTCATCTGTATTCAGGATCCTAATCCCTGACAAGCAGAGCAGAGAGAACGATGATGCAGCTCTTTACCTCAGTGTTCTGCAGTAACTTGTCCTCCTGTGTGATTAGGACAGGTTTTGTGTATACTAATAGGACAGCGGCCATTTTGTTTCTCCTAATAATTGAACCCAGAGAAAACGACCATTATAATTAATGAAAGGAATGTGGGAATATATTTATTATGAAGTAATATTTAAGTATTTTCATTTTCTTCATTCCCGGAGAACCCCTTTAAGGAAAACATTTAGGCATACCCCCACACAGTCTCTACTGACAACTACTAACAAAACTACGATCTTGCAGAAAAAGAAACACATTATTATTAAAAGCAGGACATTTTTGAGCCACTGCTTCTTAAGAGAGAATGGAATAATTGTTATCCAATAAATCTAATAATAAGGAACATCCCTGTGAAGCCCGAGTATAGTAAATCCTAGGGGCTTTGCCCTCTAAGAAACTTGGATTAGTGATGAAGGTTTGGAACGAGGTATGGTGGTTTAATAGCTAATATAATGTTTGGAGTAAACAAAGTAATTTAGGGAAAGTGACTATTTTAATAAGGTGGCATTTACCTGAGAAGGAGAGGGTGAAATGCTTCAAGGACTGAACCATAGATATAAAAACTGCCAGTACAGGTTTAATATTCAATTTATATAGGGGTTAGCAGGTAAAACTATTCCTAAATATTGGAGGTCATGTTGGGCAATGTGGAGGTCATGTTTTGTAATCTTTATGCCCCTAATACTGGGACGGTCCATTGGATTTGAGAGATACTTCACAATATCTCTATATTTGCTTCAGGTTTATTAATCATAGGGGTGACCTCAACATGGTCCTCAACTGTCTCCTTGACTCTCCCATGCAGCGATCTGCCATATCATATTAGGCGATTATGGGTATCCAATGCAAATTACAGGAGCTATACTTGAATTATATCTGGAGGTCTATGCAAGCTGATAGGAGGGATTACCTCCTATCAGCTCTTATCAAAGACTTATGGGGGCAAACAGATACCTTCCCAGAGTCAGTGGTGCAGATATACACTGTATCTGTCTCAGATCCCGCACTCTTGACCTTTTCCTTGAATTTTCCTGAGGTGTCTGGGAGGGAGTGGAAGTGACGGCTCAAGCCCACATTAGTAGATACACCTTCCCGTGTCAGTTCCCTATCCAAGAAACTCCAGGACTCCTTTGAGGACAATAGCCCTACTGAGACATTCCCAGCGTCTATCTGGGAAGCCCATAAGGCAGTTGTTCATGGGGAGTTCATAGCATTGGGGTCCAACTTGAAGAAACAGCGTATGGCGCAACTATCATCATTGTTGATGCAGATGGCTCCACTATAGAGTCTCTCGGACCTTGCATGTAAGCGCGCGAGAGTTCGCTGCGCTCCAGTCAGTTTTACTAGTCAGTGTACAACGTACCTGACCTTGGACTGGAGCGCAGCGAACTCTCGCGCGCTTACATGCAAGGTCCGAGAGACTCTATAGTGGAGCCATCTGACAGTAAGGGAGCAGGCGCCTCACTAGTCAGTATACATTGTACCTGACATCTTGACCGGAGCGCAGCGAGTCTTCGCGCGCTAATAGGCCCAGTCTGAGAGACCGTACAGTGGAGCCGCACGGGAGCATTAGCTCAGAGCAGAGAAACACCACTATACAGGCTGTGGGAGCTCTGGTACGGACCAGTGGCAGTGGGTTTCCGTGCAGAGCTTTTCTAATTCCCTTAGCCTCTCTATGTGATCGCTTTTTTCCCGTAGTTCCATCCTACGTATAGGATTATTAGGAGTATAATTGTTAGAGACAAAGATCCTTGTTAGGAGTGAGGAGTCACTAAGGTGAATCTCTACACCATATAAAACAATAACAGAGTTTGCAACATTGTCTCTGATTCACTCCTGATGAAAATATCAGCCCGATTAGGAAACATCAATACTGTGGCACAAACTGACTGATAGTTTTAACTTTTTTTCTTTGTACCCTTGCTTTTGTAAATTTAATAAAAATAAAAGTTAAGTTTTATTTAACTGTGTACTTGGGATCCCTAAAGGGGTTTTTTGTTAATCAAATTTTTGATTAAATTGGCATATAAGTATACCTTTGGATAAAACACAAAGAAACTCACGGTGATAAGGGTAATAAAATCATGACGGTGCTTGTTAAGAAACGTAATGCACAATCACCTATCAGACAGATGAAAGCGCAGGATGGTGAGTTATTGAGTACTACAGCGGAAAAGGCGAATGTTTTTACCACTTATTACCACTCTGTTTGTAACCTTCGCCTGCAGGAATCTCCCAGTTCCCTTGCCATCAGACTGGCATTAAGAAGTTTCTCGCTACGGTCAGCTTGCCTACTCTGTGCACAGAGGAAGGTAAGTCTTTGTTGGCCCCTATCACCTTGGACGAGATACTGAAAGTCCTTAAAACCACTCCAACAGGTGAAAGTCCAGGGCCAGATGGCCTTCCGATTTCCTATTATAAAAAGTTTTTGACAGTTTTGGGGCCTCAACTGGTGTCATATTTCAATGCTTTACTTTCTGGGCCTCTTCCTGCTAAGCAAGCACTGAAAGCTCACATTGCGGTTCTCCCTAAACCTGGCAAAGACCCTGAAGTACCTTCGAGCTATAGGCCTATTTCCCTTTTAAATTATAAATTATTCAACACCTTTATTCATTGCTTGTTGTCAGGGGTTAAGGTGGCCGAGTTACCGCACTGCCAGACATTTCTCCGTCCTCTATAGTGGCCTGGAGCGTGCATTGGCCATGCAGACACACCAGCTTCCATCCCAGTCACCTCACATTAGCACTGGTATTCTATGTAGAACTGCTTCAGGGCATGAGCAGTATCCCTGAAGCTTTTCTACACAGCTACTTCCCCAGCAGCTCTTAGCTACTCGCAGACAGAAAGTATTACAGGTCCGGGGCTCGCTCAATAGTCCAGGATCTGTAATACAAATGACTACAGCAAGTTGCGTTGACACGTAATAAACTTGCAAGGCTTGCGGTTTAGCCCTGGAAATTTATTACACAGCAAGGCAGAGCTATGGCAGTTGCCATTATCAGGGGTCAGAGTATGCGCTCCCTCTGAAGCATAGTTATCTTTATACAAATATAGAGATAACAGTGTGCACTTTACCACCTTAGGCTACTTTCACACTAGCGTTTTAAAATTCCGGTATTGAGTTCCGTCATAGGGGCTCAATATCGGAATAAAACGCTTCAGTTTTGTCCCCATTCATTGTCAATGGGGACAAAACTGAACTGAAGACAACGGAATGCTCCTGAAAGCATTCCGTTCCGTCTTCAGACCGGAGAACAAACCGAAGCATGCTGCGGTTTGCACTCCGGTCCAGGCATCCGCACCAAGATGGATCTGGAATGACCCCCAATGCAAGTCAATGGGGGCGGATCCGTCTGGTGTGACCACAATGGTAACCGGATCCGCCCTCCATTGACTTTCAATGGAGTTCATGACAGATCCGTCACCACATACACACAATACACACATACAGACATAGACATACACATAAACATAAACAGACATATATACATACAAATGCACATGGATACTTACATGCTCCTCGGCAGGTCTTCAGAGCGCCGGAGGGACAGGTCGGCGCGCACAGATGACAATTCCACCAGACGCCCAGCAGAGGGCGCTGTGGGGAATCGTCACCTGTGCGAGCCGTCCTGCTCCTCCGGCGCTCCGAAGACCTGCCGGGAGCATGTAAGTATGTATGTGTATTTGTTTGTCTATATGTGTGTGTGTCTGTGTGTATGTATGTACTGTGTGACATGTGTGGGGCCGGAGCACGGTTCCGGCTCCACACATGTCGCTGCGGCAGTCCTGATCCGGCAGCACCCTTCACCTGCCGGATCAGGCCTGCCGCTAGTGTGAAAGTAGCCTTAAGGACCCAGCCATTTTCCCCTTAAGAACCAGGCTGTTTTTTGCAAATGTGACGTGTGACTTTTGGTGGTAATGACTTTCGATTGCTTTTATTTATCCAAACCATTTGAGATAGTTTTCTCGTGACATATTGTTGTTCATGTTAGGCCTTATTCATATGAGTGTTTCAGTCAGTGATTTCTTTCAGTGATTGTTAGATTTCCTTCAGGATTTGAGCCTCCACAGACATAAGATTAAGGGCTCATGCACACGAGCGTGTGCCGGCCGTGCCCGTGCTGTGGGCCGCAAACTGCGGTCCGCAATGCATGGGCACTGACCGTGGGGCCACCGCATGTGGATCGTGGACCCATTCACTTGAATGGAGTCCGCAATCTGCATCCGAGGGTCCGCACCGCAAAAAAGTAGTGCTTGCGCTACTTTTCTGCGGTGCGGAGGCACGGCCAGAAACACCACGGAAGCACACCATAGTGCTTCCGTGGTGTTCCGATCCTTGCCTCCGCTCCGCATCTCCCGGATTGCGGTCCCGTTGAAGTGAATGGGTCCGCGTTTCGTGATGCGGGCTGCACACGGCCGGTGCCTGTGTATTGCGGACCCGCTGTATGCGGGCCACAATATGGCCACGGCCGGGCAACGGCCGTGTGCATGAGCCCTAAGGGAAAGATCTGCACATGTTCTGTGTTTAGAGCCACGCCTGGTGCCACGCCATCCCAAGTACTCCCCACAACCTCCGCCTTCCAAGCAACCCACACTCCTCTGGCTAGTCAAGTTTGTAATGTCTACCCTTGCCATGCAACCCCCCCATCCACTCGTTCATATATAATAAATATGAAAATAAAATAACCAACAGGATTTTATTTTTTGGGATACTGGGGTTGTAGCAACTTGCAAGTCATGCTGTTGCAGCTAGCCCTTGGGGAGTTGGAACAGAAGATGGGAGTGGTAGTGGCCCTGGTAGTGCATGGTCTGTTGTACTAAGGCACTTTATTTTTACATAGTAATTTGACTTTTTCCTCCCAAATGTATTTGGGTCTATATGTATGAAGGGGTTGCACTATGCAATTTTAGGTATACTTTTTTCTAACCCCTTATAAGGTTGTCAATGGGCATTAATATTATTCATCAATGAGTTCTGTTGTGGACATATGACTCACTAGTGTTTTTTTTTCCTTCTGTATGTATGCTGCCGCTACTAGTTTTAATATTGTCTGATATGTATTAATAAAATATTTATGTTTGACTGATTATGTGCTGTGTATTCACTACATACAATTCATTATGGGACCACAGATATCACAGTAATAACTCTCTGAGTACAGATATTCTATATGTTACCAGCAGTCCTATGTAACACCACACATAACACAGTGATAACTCCCTGAGTACAGATAATGTAAATGTCACCTGCAATGCAGATCTATGATAAGTAGGGATGAGCGGACCCATGGATGTTCGGGTTCCTCTGAACTTTTTTTAAAGTTTGGTCCAGGTCCCAAACTTAATCCTGAAAACCATTGAAGTCAATGTGGACCCAAACTTTGGGGCTGAAAAATGGCTGTAAAAAAGTCATAGAATGGGCTAGAGGGTTGCAAAAGGAACCAAAATGGAGTGTAAGCGCAGTAGCAGTACAATTGCCTTGCAAACAAATGTAGATAGGGAAATGACTTAAATAACATAAAACACATCAATATAAAAAATAATAATCTTGAGCCAGGAAGTGGAGGTCCGAGTAGAGGATGAGGTGGATGAGGTGGAAAAGGTAGCCAATCTTTTTTTTTTTTAATTATTATTTTGTTTTATATACTTTCATTTTTATTTATTTTTTTTTGTTTGTGGAGGCCCCAAAACATTGTGAATTGGCAAAGAGACACAACACACAAACTGCGCTGGAGTATAACAATGGCTTGGTGCATCCGGTATACTTCCTGTGGGATCCATGCCTGGTTCATTTTAAAGAATATGGCTGTGGACAGACAGATGCGCCTGTCTGTGATCACATCCACTGCCATGTTAAACACACGGTTGGACAATACACTTGCTGTAGGGCAGGCCAGCACCTCCAAGGAGTAAAGGACAGGCTCAGGCCATGTGTCCAATTTGGAGACCCAGAAGTTAAATGTGGAAGACCCAAGAGTCAGTACGTGCAGATGTGTGCACACATACTCCCCCACCATGTTGCTGAAACGCTACTGTACCTCCTGCTAACACGGTCCGTATCAGATGGTGGTGCTAGATGTTGTGGTGAACTGAAAAAGCTTGTCCACATTTCAGCCCCTCCCTTCTGCGGTGCTGAGGGTGCCCCAGCTGCGTGGGTGACTTCATCCTCCTCCTCCGCCTTGTGCTTTCAATGAGCCACTGCTGTCAGGTGGGAAGGCGTTCAGTAGCACATCTACCAGCGTGTCCTTGTATTTGCGCATCTTCCGATCACGCTCCGGTGATGGAAGTAAAGACGGCACGTTGTCCTTGTAGCGGGAGCCAGCAGGGTGGCCACCCAATAATTAGCACTCCGAACAATGAGAGAAACTCGTCGGTGGTTGTTCAGGCACTACAGCATGTGGTCGCTTATGTGTGCCAGGCTGTCTAAGAGTCAACGACAAGCTGTCCTCGGCGGGAGGTGTTTCCTCTGTATACCCCCAGCCACGCTCCATTGATGGATGCCCATGAGCTGATTTGGGTGCCACCCTGCTGGGAACGTGGTTCCTCCTCCTCATGCTGCAAAACTGTGCCCTGGTTGGACAGTTGTGTACCTGGCTGCTGTTGGTGCAATAACCCACCCTCCGAGCCACCTGTGAACAACTTGCCCGATAATCATGGGAATGATCTCTGTTTCTCCTCCTCTTCCTCCTGAAGCCTGAAACTTTTTTCAAGAAGTCATTGAGGTGCAATAATAAGGCTGAGGATGGCGTCATCGGCGCTGGCCATGTTGGTGGAGTACTCAAAACAGCGCAACACAGCTCACACATCCTGCATGGAGGCCAGCTCATTGGTGGTGAAGTGGTGCTGTTACGCAGAGCGATTCACCTGTGCGTTCTGCAGCTGAAACTCCACTATTGCCTGTTGCTGCTCACACAGTCTCTCCAAACAGAGGAGTTTCAGAACAGCCTGCTGTCGTTTTCCCCTGGCTGTGCTGAAGTTGGTGGTGCAGGTGTTACCGAAACCGTATGAGGAAGTGATAGAGGAGGAAGTGGAGGAGGAGGCAACAGGAGGGACAGAGAAATCCTTGGTGGCTGCAGGACATGCACCAAACTTTCCGCCTCAGGCTTAGTCGCCACTACATTTACCCAGTGGGCAGTTAGGGAGATATAATGCCTCTGCCCATGCTTACTGGTTCAGATCGTGCTGCCAGCCTGTGTGTGATGAGCCTGCAGCTTGGGAATGTGCCTAAGCTACTCCCACACAGGGCTGCAGAGTGATCTGTGTCTGCAGAGGAGAGCTGAATCTGGGCATCAGGAACGGGGTTAAGGTGATTAGTTACTGCGAGGGTCACAGAGAGGGCATTACTACTTGTAAGGGGGCACAGAGGGCATTACTACAATATAGGGGGCACAGAGGGCATTACTACTATAAAGGGGGCCCAGAGGGCATTGCTACTATAAAGGGGGGACAGAGGGCATTACTACAATAAGGGGGCACAGAGGGCATTGCTACTATAAGAGGGAGCACAGAGGGCATTGCTACTATAAAGGGGGCACAATGGGCATTACTACTATAAAGGGGGCATAGAGGGCATTACTACTATAAAGGGAGTACAGAGGGCTTTACTACTATAAGGGGGCACAGAGGGTTTTACTACTATAAAGGGGCACAGAGGGCATTACTACTATAAAGGGGGAACAGAGGGTATTACTACTATAATGATGGCACAGAGGGCTCTACTACTATGAAGGTGGCACAGAGGGCATTACTACTATAAAGGGGGCACACAGGGCATTACTACTATAATGGTGGCACAGAGGGCTTTACTATTATATAAGAGCACAGAGAGCATTACTTCTATAAGGGGGGCAAAGAGGGCATTACTACAATATAGGGGGCACAGAGGGCATTACTACTATAAAGGGGGCCCAGAGGGCATTGCTACTATAAAGGGGGGACAGAGGGCATTACTACAATAAGGGGGCACAGAGGGCATTGCTACTATAAGAGGGAGCACAGAGGGCATTGCTACTATAAAGGGGGCACAATGGGCATTACTACTATAAAGGGGGCATAGAGGGCATTAGTACTATAAAGGGGGTACAGAGGGCTTTACTACTATAAAGGGGGCACAGAGGGTTTTACTACTATAAAGGGGGCACAGAGGGCATTACTACTATAAAGGGGGAACAGAGGGTATTACTACTATAATGATGGCACAGAGGGCTCTACTACTATAAAGGTGGCACAGAGGGCATTACTACTATAAAGGGGGCACACAGGGCATTACTACTATAATGGTGGCACAGAGGGCTTTACTATTATATAAGAACACAGAGAGCATTACTTCTATAAGGGGGGCACAGAGGGCATTACTACTATAATGGTGGCACAAAGGGCTTTACTACTATAAAGGTGGCAAAGAGGGCATTACTACTATAAAGGGGGCACACAGGGCATTACTACTATAATGGTGGCACAGAGGGCTTTACTATTATATAAGCGCACAGAGAGCATTACTTGTATAAGTGGGGCACAGAGAGCATTACTACTATAAAGGGGGCGCAGAGGGCTTTACTACTTTGATGGGGGCACAATGGGCATTTCTACTGTGAAGAGGCACAAAGGGCATTACTCCTGTGAAGGGGATAACTGTTATGGGGCACAGAGTGGGCATTACAACTGTGAAGGGGACACAGTGGTCATTACTACTATGAAGTGAGCACAATGGGCATTACTACTGTGAAGGGGCCCAGAGTGCATTACTAAGGGGGCAGAGAGGTGGCATAACTAGTGTTAGGGAGCATAATTATTATGGGGGCACAGAATGGGCATTACTACAGTGTGGAGATGCTCGCTGGTGGTGTTGCTGTCACATACTCTCTTTGTGGGGTGCCAGGTGGCCCTGTTGCTCCAGAGGAGGAGGAAGAGGCTGAGACTGCAGCAGAAGAGGGAGCAGGAGGAGCATCTGATCTTTCATGGTTCTTGAGGTGTCTACTCCACTGCAGCTCGTGCTTTGCGGTTAGATGCCGGATCATGCAGGTAGTGCTCAGGTTTAGAATATTTATGCCTTGCTTCAGGCTCTGACTGCACAGCAGACAAACCACCCGTGTATTGTCGTCAGTACATTGCCTGAAGAACTGCCATGCGAAGGACCTCCTTTGAGCTGGCTTTGGTGTGCTCTGTCCTTCAGCGCGGTGGGCAGTATCAGGCGTACTGGCTAGGGGCCAGCCTCTGTGGTTTTGCACCCTGCTCCCTCTTTTGCTGTGCGTCTGGGGCTGCGTGACCACCACCTCATCCTCCGAACTGCACATGTCACTCGGATGGCCTGGATGCCACATCATCTTCCACCCACTCCTTATTCCTGACCTCCTGGCTGGGATGCACAGTGCAGAAAGCCACAGCAGTTGACACCTGTTTCATCATCATCATCAGAGATGTGCTTTGGTGGTCCTTCCACATCCTCATCCTCAAACATAACTGGTTGGGCATCAGTGCACTCAATCTCTGTCACTTCTGGGGCAGATGGCCCACGGAAACTCCGCCAGCAGAGTCATCAAAAAGCATAAATGACTGCTGCATGACTTGGGGCTCAGGCTGCTTGGCTTATGTAAAAAATCACAGTAGTACTGACAAATAGGCTGTCAGACAGGCTGGATAATAGAACTGAGGTTTAAATAAATCATGTAATCACAGACAAAATAACCTCTAAAACATAACTTTTATTAATGGATCATACTAAGAAGAGACTATGTCCAATCTCAAAAAGACATATACAATTAGTGCTACACCCAAGTGCCAATATGTCACATACAGTCAGCATGGTCTATCTGGGGGTTACTGTTAAAGTGCAAGGCTAGTCAATTGGGAGATGATTAGAATCAGGATGATCTACTGACCTAACTCTAAGAAAAAATTCACCCTAAGAGCTAGCCCTCACAGCTATTTAAGCCCTGCCTTATGTGCAAGGAGTTGAGGTGAAAGAGAGATGCCCAAGGAGCGCCGGTGCCAACTCTGTGCTGTCAGCAGGGGAGCTAGTAGGAGACGATGTGAAGGAACTGGAGACACTGTCAAGCATCCCGTCTGCTACAGCCTCTACTTGTTCTGGCCACACCATTCCTAGAGTGGTATTTGGGTCTACAAAATGACCCAGAACGTCCTGACGCCTGCTTGCACCAGGGGAAGATGTTTCATTTGGGCGCGCAGCTGGCACAGATTGACAACGTCGGCGACATACCCTATTTGATGCTCTCCTCATTTTTTTTACATTCAACCAAAAAAATTGTCTGACAGACGAAGAATTGTATTTCTATGTCACAGGTGCAAGTAAGGTGTTTTGCATGCCATATAATGTCTCCCCCCCAAAAAAGGGGTTTATGTCACTGACAGAATTAACAGACAGGTTAGCTATAGTATTTCTGTGTCATGGACGCAGATGAGGTGTTTTGCACCCTAAAAATGGCTATAGGTCACCGGCAGAACTAACAGACAGATTAACTATTGTATTTCCATTTCACAGATGCAAATGAGGTGCATCACCCCCCGCAAAAAATGGCTTTGTCACCAACACAATTAACAGACTGATTAACAGTCCTATTACAGAAAGACAGATGCAACAGTGGACTTTGGAACCCCAAAAAATGGCTTTATTACGTCACAATTAACAGACTACCATATTTTTCACTTTATAAGACGCACCTGATGATAAGACGCACCCCTGCTTTTAGAGTAGGAAAATAAAAAAATATTTTTCATCACACCTCATATCAAAACCCCCATAAATTTCAGGACATCACATAAAACCCCCATATCAACCCTCCATGTCGGAACCCCATCAGCCCTCCATGTCAAACCCCCATCACACCTTAGATCAGCCCACTATGGCCCCATATCAGCCCACTGTGCCCCCATTAGACCTCAGATCAGCCCACTGTGCCCCCATCAGACCTCAGATCAGCAGAATGTGCCCCAATCAGACCTAATATCAGCAGAATGTGCTCCCATCAGACCTCATATCAACAGAATGTGCCCCCATCAGACCTCAGATCAGCCCATTGTGCCCCTATCAGACCTCATATCAACATAATGTGCCCCCATCAGACCTCATATCAACAGAATGTTCCCCCATCAGAACTCAGATCAGCAGAATGTGCTCCCCATCAGGCCCTCATATCAACAGAATGTGCCCCCATCAGACCTCAGATCAGCAGAATGTGCCCCCATCAGACCTCAGATCAACAGGAATGTGCCCCCATCAGACCTCAGATCAGCAGAATGTGCCCCCATCAGACCTCAGATCAGCAGAATGTGCCCCCATCAGACCTCAGATCAGCAGAATGTGCCCCATCACACCTCAGATCAGCAGAATGTGCCCCCATCAGACCTCATATCAACAGAATGTGCCCCCATCAGACCTCAGATCAGCCCATTGTGCCCCTATCAGACCTCAGATCAACAGACTGTTCCACCCATCAGACCTCATATCAACAGAATGTGCCCCCATCAGACCTCAGATCAGCAGAATGTGCCCCCATCACACCTCAGATCAGCAGAATGTGCCCCCATCAGTCCTCATATCAACAGAATATGCCCCCATCAGACCTCAGATCAGCAGAATGTGCCACCATCAGACCTCAGATCAGCAGAATGTGCCCCCATCAGACTTAACATCAACAGAATGTGCCCCCATCAGACCTCAGATCAACAGAATGTGCCCCCATCAGAAGTCAGATCAGCAGAATGTGCTCCCATCAGACCTCAGATCAGCAGAATGTGCCCCATCAGACCTTAGATCAACAGAATGTGCCCCCATCAGACCTCAGATCAACAGAATGTGCCCACATCAGGCCTCATATCAACAGAATATGCCCCCATCAGACCTCAGATCAGCAGAATGTGCCCCCATCAGACCTCATATCAACAGAATGTGCCCCCATCAGACCTCAGATCCGCCCATTGTGCCCCTATCAGACCTCAGATCAGTAGAATGTGCCCCCATCAGACCTCAGATCAGCAGAATGTGCCCCCATCAGACCTCATATCAACAGAATGTGCCCCCATCAGACCTCAGATCAGCAGAATGTGCCCCATCAGACCTCATATCAACAGAATGTGCCCCCATCAGACCTCAGATCAGCAGAATGTGCCCCCATCAGACCTCAGATCAGCAGAATGTGCCCCCATCAGACCTCAGATCAGCAGAATGTGCCCCCATCACACCTCAGATCAGCAGAATGTGCCCCCATCAGACCTCATATCAACAGAATGTGCCCCCATCAGACCTCAGATCAGCCCATTGTGCCCCTAAAGAGAGGTAAGAGAGGTTTTTATTTTAACCTTATGTGGCTGGGTGGGTTGATCTGAGGTCTGATGGGGGTCCCGGCACCTGATACATACAAGTGAGTGCTTCCATAATGGAAGCGCTCACTTGTATTCGCTTTATAAGACGAACCGCAATTTTCCCCCTACTTTTGGGGGGAAAAAGTGCGTCTTATAAAGCGAAAAATACGGTAATTAACTCTTCTATTACAGTAAGACAGATACAATGGTGGACTTTGGAACCCCAAAAAATGGCTTTATGTCACCGACACAATTAACAGACTGATTACCTCTCCTATTACAATAAGACGGATGCAACAGTGGACTTTGGAACCCTAAAATATGCATAACAGATAGATGAAAAGCCTAACAGTCTCCCTGTCTGCAGCGTCCTGTCCCTACACTAGTTAGAGCAGAATGGCAGCGCACCGTGTGATCCAGCATTTATTCATACATGGTCACATGGTGCACCGATACCGATACTAGGCATGACTGTGATGGCTTCCAAGTGCCTACAGCTTAAAACCTTGTTGATTGGCTGCGCTGCAGTGCCCACAGCTTAAAACCTTGTTGATTGGCTGCGCTGCAGCCTTTCAGCAAGCTTTATTTAAAATCCGAACACTGAACACAGTATCAGCCAATATCTGTGTTCAGGTAGCCGGACACAATAATATTTGGTACTAACCCGAACATTCCGATCCAGGTTCGCTCATCCCTAATTATGGGCATACAATTATTGTGCATGTGCGTTTGGGGGCTACTATCTCCAGTTCACTTCCCTGCATTCTTGTCATTTGTGGTTCTCTCTAGCTCTGCCCCTTTTTTTGCACAGAGAAGGGGGCATTACTATTACTGAGGGGGGGGGCACTAATGGGGGTATTACTATTACTGGGGGCACTAAAGGGAGCATTACTGCGGGTACTAATGGGAACATTAATATTACATGGGGGCGCTACTTTTACTGGGGGCACTATTGGGGGCATTACTATTACTGAGGGAACTAATGGGGGCATTACTATTACTGGTGGAACTAAAAGGGGCATTACTGGGGGCACTAATGGGGCATTACTATTACTGGGGAACTAATGGGGGCATTAATATTATTGAGAGGCACTAATAGAGGCATTAAAATTATTTGGGGCACTAATGGGGGCATTATTAATTCTGTTGGGCAATAATTGGGGCATTATTAATTCTGGGGGTACTAATGGAGGTATTACTATCACTGGGGGCACTAAAAGGGCATTATTAATTCTGGGGGACACTAATGGGGAAATTATTAATTCTGGGGGGCACTAATGGGAGCATTATTAATTCTGGGGGGTGCTAATATAGGCATTATTAATTCTAGGAGGAACTAATGAAGGCATTACTATTAATGGGGGCACTAATGGGAGCATTATCGATTCTGGGGGGCACTATTAATACTGGGAGCCAAATTATGACATCTGTTAATTCACACTCCCACTACCACACTCTCTTCGTCCAGTATTTTTTTGTTGGGTGTAAACGCTAAGGGAACAAATGGTGCTGAGCTCACCCCATATACAGTTGCTGATTGCTGTGTTACATGGCTGTTTAACCCCTCAAATGTTATGAACAATACTGACCCTGATATATGAGTAGTTTGAGGGAAGGGGCTTACATAACAAAATACTGGTGAATGACAATACAAAGTTAGGCTTCATTCACACGACCGTATTTTGTTTCCGTGTCCGTTCCGTTTTTTTGCGGACCGTATGTGGAACCATTCATTTCAATGGGTCCGCAAAAAAAACGGAAGGTACTCCGTTTGCATTCCGTTTCCGTATGTCCGCATTTCCGTTCCGCAAAAAAGATAGAACATGTCCTATTCTTGTCCGTTTTGCTGACAAGGATAGGCATTGTTACAATGGATCCGCAAAAAAAACGGAAACACGGATGCCATACGGAACGTCATCCGTTTTCTTTGGGGATCCGCAATTTGCGGACCGCAAAACACATACGGTCGTGTGAATGAAGCCTTATACAGAAGCTGCTTTAAATAAAAGCAAAACAAGGGTCAGAATTTAAAAAGGGTGTTGTCCAGTTCCATGATATCAATTTCATTTTGGTGGTGTTTGACACCCAGCACCCTACTGATCATCTGTTCCAGCTTCTGAATCGGGGTGTCCGAGTATAGACAACCTATATTATGTTCCTGAATCTTCCCTGAAAAGTCTGAATCATGTATTTTTTTGTTTATGACTTTAGTATCCGCCTCTTGAATGTTTATGTTACATTCTGTCCACGTTTATTATACCGTACAAGAACCAGAAGGAAAACACATTCAGAATGAAAACTACCAATTATCAGACTGAATGCAAAAAACCACAAGACATCTGCAACATTCTTTAAGATGTTGCCTGTGCTTAGTGGAGAAGAAACTTCTAAGTCTCTAGTAGTAAAATTATATGTTTTTTTTTCAGGATGTTGATACAGTCGCCGTCTAGTGCAGTCCATCACTTAGATCCATTGCTGAGTGATCTTGGTCTCTCCAAGTGACAACCAGTAACAACTATTAACCATTACACTCCATTCTTGCACACTGACTGTTACTTGAATAGGAGCTAAGCTGCAGTGCCGTCATGACCACCACACAGTGGACTGACGCTTCTACTTTCGGCTCTGTCCACTGTTTTGCTTCTACCGCTGGCCACAAACGGCTGATTGGTGGGGCCATCAGGTGTTGGACCTCCAAGAACTTTTTGCAGATTATAGACATATCCTGTACTGATCCTGAGTTGTATCCTGTATTATTCTCCAGAGCTGCACTCACTATTCTGCTGGTGGAGTCACTGGGTATATACTTTACTTATCCTGTACTGATTCAGAGTTACATTATATATCATACTCCAGAGCTGTACTCATTATTATGCTCTACTGTGTACCTTGTTTTGTACTGGTCCTGAGTTATATCCTGTATCACTATTTTGCTGGTGTGGTCACTTTGTATATACATTACTTTACCTATTCTATACTCATGAATTACACTTCTGAGCTGCACTCTCTATTCTGCTGGTGGAATCACAGTATACACACATTACTTATCCTGGGCTGATCCTGAGTTATATCCTGTATTATACTCCAGAGCTGCACTCACTATTCTGCTAGTGGAGTCACTGTGTACCATTAGGACAGCTGTCCTGCTCTCCATTGCGGGCATAGATCCCATGCTACTCACCATGTTGCTGCCTCCATGCTTCTTCCCAGTGCTCCGGCCTCTGTCCCTTTAGGGCACAAGCACGCTCATCTCCAAGCCTCTTAAAAGGTGTGCATGCTTCCAAATCCTTTCCCAGCAAATGGCCAGGGGCAGGGGCATTGCTAGGGTCTCAAAAGATCCGGGGCCTAAGCCCCAATGAATATGGCCCAATTCTCTATGTCGACTCTCGACCCACCCCTCCTATACAGCAGCACATACCTCTCACATCCAGGGCCTCCCAGGTGACGCCTCCTGTGATGTAGATCTTCATCTTCTCCATTTTGTCCAAACAACTTCTCTCAGCTGCTCCTCGTCTCTGCAGAGTGTGACACATGGACATCTTAGCTTCCTCACATTTCTAGCATCATCGCTAAACCTAGAGTCTCCACAGTGATATCCTGCTGCTCGCTGTGCCCCCCAATAACCCCAAATACTATCCTGAAGAAAAATTTGTGCCCCTCATAGTAATAGTTCTAACAATAGTAATTCCCTTCTAGAATGCCTACATTTGTAATATTGCCCCCTACAGTGCCCCCAACAGTGATAATGCTCCAAAAGAGTGCCTCCATTAGTACAAGAGCCCTCCAGTATTACTCATGCCCTCACAGAGTCCCCAGTAGTAATAAGGCCCCCTATTGTTCCCCCCGTGGTAATAAAGCTCTCTACAGACCTCTTAGTAGTAATAAGACCCCCTTATTTCTTGGTAGAAATAAGGCAGATCTATAGAGCCCCCAGTAGTAATAAGAACACCTAGTGTCCTCTGGATTTATAATACCCTCATAGTGCCCCAAGTATTTGTATTACCCTCAACTGTTATAATGCTCACCCTGAAGTGCCCCCTGTAGTTATATTCCTCCCTTTAGTGTCCTCCCTCCGCCATAGAGTCCTGTGTAAATAACATCACACCATCTCTGCAGCCCCCTCCAAAATACAGTCCCATGTAAATAACATCAACCCCTCACCAGCTACCTTCAACATGCAGTCCCATGTATATAATATCACCCACTTCCCAGCCGCCTACAACATGCAATCCCATGTAAATAACATCACCCCCTCTACATTCAGTCACATATATATAACATCATTCCCTCCCCCAGTCACCATCAATATACAGTCCTATGTAAATAACATCACTCCCTCCCACAGCTTCCATCAACATACAGTCCCATGTAAATAACATTGCTCCCTCATACAGCCACTTTTAACATACAGTCCCATGTAAATAACATCACCCCCTCCCACAGCTGCCTCCAAAATACAGCCCCTTGTAAATAACATAACCCTGCCCCAGCCACCTCCAACATGCATTCCCATGTAAATAACATCACTCCACCCCACTCCAACTTACAGTCCAATATAAATAACATAACCTTGCCCAAGCCACCTCCAACACATAGTCCTATAATAATAACATCTCTCCCTTTTGCCCTAACATACAGTCCCAGGTAAATAACCACAACTCCCAATATTCCTCTGCCTCTCCATTCACTTATCTCTCCTTATGTAGCAGATATCACCATAGCTTCTTCCCCACTTCTCATCTTCAGTGCCCTCCTCTCCTGCACTGGTCACATGACTGTGACATCATCGCAGGTCCTTTTCAACCCCTGTCTTCTGCACTGATCACATGACCTGTGAGGTCATCACAGGTCCTACATCTCTTGCA
Source organism: Rhinella marina (assembly GCA_900303285.1). Classification (NCBI taxonomy): domain Eukaryota; kingdom Metazoa; phylum Chordata; class Amphibia; order Anura; family Bufonidae; genus Rhinella; species Rhinella marina. The sequence goes on along the minus strand of ONZH01012074.1, from coordinate 272,741 downwards.
GTGTATCCGATTCAATAGTATTGCCGTCCTGAGGACAGCAATACAGTTGTATCTGTCTAGCAGGCAGGACATTCAGGGCCTGGGGCAAAACATCAGGGGCCCAGGCCACAAATGTTTTAGCCTAGCAACGCCCCTGGCCAGGGGTCCCTTGGTATTGAAGACACTCTCTCCAAGCAGAGGGTGTCTGAGCTTTAAGATTCTTTGGAGACCAGAAAAGGTGGTGAAGTCTAGTGCTTCTGCAATTCTCTGGCATTTTGCCTATGTTTCTGCTGTGTTTGTTCCTGTCTGCTCCAGCCCTGCCTGTGTGTTCCTATACTTCAAGTTTCAGTTCAGTTAGTTTAAGTTAACCCTGTCCATCAGCCTTGTTCGTGTTCCTATCAAGTACCCAACCTGTCTGTTGTGGCTGTGTCTTCACTACCACTCAGACTGCTAGGTTATTTTGTGTTCCTATTCATCTATACTACCAGTATACAGTCTCAATCTAGTAACCTGCATTTAAACTTTAGTGACCGTTCAGACTGCTCCTGCAGGTTTTGGTGTATCCTGAGCTCCTAGTACTTGCACTGGAGTTCCTAACCCCAGTGGGTTAACTGCCAACTACACCGGGACTATCCCAGGAGGTGACATTCTGGTTGCTTACCACCTGTATTAGGCTACTTTCACACTGGCGGCAGGCCTGATCCGGCAGGTGAAGGGTGCTGCCGGATCAGGCCTGCCGCAGTGACATGTGTGGAGCCGGAACCGCGCTCCGGCCCCACACATGTCACACAGTACATACATATACATACACATAAACATACACACACATATAGACATACAAACACACATACATACTTACATGCTCCCCGGCAGGTCTTCGGAGCGTCAGGACGGCTCACACAGGTCACGATTCCCCACAGCGCCCTCTGCTGGGCGCCTGGTGGAATCGTCAGATGACGATTCCACCAGGCGCCCAGCAGAGGGCGCTGTGGGGAATCGTGACCTGTGTGAGCCGTCCTGACGCTCCGAAGACCTGCCGGGGAGCATGTAAGTATGTATGTGTGTTTGTATGTCTTTATGTGTGTGTATGTTTATGTCTGTATGTGTCTATGTGTACCCGGATCCGTAATGGACTCCATTGAAAGTCAATGGAGGGCGGATCCGGTTACCATTATGGTCACACCAGACGGATCCACCCCCATTGACTTGCATTGGGGGTCATTCCGGATCCGTCTTGGTGCGGATGCCTGGACCGGAGAGCAAACCGCAGCATGCTGCGGTTTGTTCTCCGGTCTGAAGACGGAACGGAATGCTTTCAGGAGCATTCCGTTGTCTTCAGTTCAGTTTTGTCCCCATTGACAAAGAATGGGGACAAAACTGAAGCGTTTTATTCCGGTATTGAGCCCCTATGACGGAACTCAATACCGGATTTTTAAAACGCCAGTGTGAAAGTAGCCTTAGACTCCAGTGCTTTACTCATTATTCTGCTTGTGGAGTCACTGTGTAAATAAATTATTTATCCTGTTCTTATCCAGAGTTACATCCTGTATTATACTTTAGAGCTTCATTCACTGTTCTGCTGGTGGAGTCACTGACTGTGTACATACATTACTTTACTTATCCTGTACTGATCCTGAGTTACATCCTATATTATACTCCAGAGCTACACTCACTATTCTGCTGGTGGAATCACTGTGTACATACGCTTCTTTTCTTGTACTGATCCTGAGTTATGTGACACTGAAAATTGAACTCTAGTCCAGTGTTTAGTTGTCTTATCTCAGAACAGCTGAATTTTCAATTAGTGTGTAAAATGCAAACCAAAACTTTCTGTAATACAAACAACCCACGCAGATTATGACTAACACTGACTCGTGCAGATGTGCATATGCTGACCATCGAGTTTCATATCAAAGTAGCTCAGCAATAGATGAGGTTATTCATGAGTAACAGATTTTAAAATAAAAAATATAGCAAGAAGGTCATACTATTTACAACACAGTGATGCCGTGAGCTCAGGAGCTGCGGCCTCTAAGTGTTTAGAGAGAGGGAAGGAGCTCCCTCACTTATTCCATCGTGGCCACTATGTAGTCTGAAAATGGCCTACTTGCCATGTACAAATGCCTTTTGCAGCTCCTAGTAGGCATTCTGTCAGCTTTACCATTAGTGACAGAATACACTGCAGGACAGAAGTTTTACAGTGCAAGCAAGTCATCTTGGAAGTCATAATTTTACCACAGCTGGAGTGTCAGAGGTCAGTCATCCCATATCTAGGGGATCCGTGGTTCGCATGTCTAAGGTAAAAAAACAAGAAATAAAAAAAGTAACATAAAGTGTTTGGAAAAATTAAAAAAAGTAAAAAAAAAAGTAAAATAAAACAATTGCTTATTTTAGTTACAAATGTCTATATTTATATACAAAAACCATTGTATAATTGTTATGGCTGCATGTTTAATTCCTTCCCCACCGCCATATGAATATATATGTCGGCAGTCGGGACTGAGTGGAGCGGGCACCATAGCCGCGGGGCACCTGCTGTTTCATACAGCAGACACCCGTTGCTAATGTCTGCGACCAACGGTAATGCCGATCGTGGACATTTAACACTTTAGATGCCGTGGTCAATCCTGACCACAGCATCTCAATGCTGAAAACTCTGTACTCTGGCTCCCTATAACAAAGATGGGGGAAGCCGGAGCTCGTTAGCAGCAGCCCCTGTCCTCCTGTGTGACAGGAGGCTGCTGCTTAGTAATTTCTATGGAGCCCCTACCTGTAGCAGGGCTCTATATAAATACAGTAAAATCCTCATAGACTCCAATGCAAATTCATTGGAGTCTATGAGAAAAGCAATCCAATGATTGCTTGTTATAGTTCCCTAAGGGAACTATAAAAAAAAAGTGTAAAAAAATTCAAATCACCCCCTTTCCCCAAAATGAAACAAACAAAAAAAATACGCATCATAGGCATCCCAACATGCAAAAATACCTGTTCTATTAAATTCTAAAAAAATTGATTCCATACAGAAATGCCAAAAGGAAAATAAAGTCAAAATGGCGATGTTTTGTTTTTTGGTTGCTTCTCCACCCACAAAAAATTAAATAAAAAGTGATCAAAAAGTCATACACACCAAAATGGTATTACTGAAAAGTACAGATCGTCTTGCAAAAAAATGTGTCTTCCGCATTTCCGCACACATAAATACAAAAAGTTATTGGGGTCAGGATATGGAGACTAAACGGAAAATTTTTTTTTTTCAAGGTTTTAATTTTGTTTTCAGTATAAAAACGCAATAAAAATATAAATATGTGGTATTGTCGGATTCGTACTGACCTGGAGAATGAAAATAACCGGTCAGTTTTATGGTAACAAAACCCTCCAAAAATGTGGAATTTTATTCCAATTTCACCCCGTTTATAATTTTTTTCCCACTTCCCACCACATTGTATACAACAGTCAATAGTTCCATTAGAAAGGCCATCTTGACCCGCAAAAAACAAGTCATCATACTGCTGACAGTAAAAAACGAAGACGGAAAATTGCCCCATCATAAAAGGGTTAACAACATGTTCACTATATGGTTCATGCTATTTCATGTTTTTCGTCCTTTCATGTGATAAACATTGAAAAAAATATTACAAAAATGTGAAAATTGCAGTTTCTTGTTTATTCCACCTCCCCAAAAATTTAATAAAAAATGCTAAAAAAAATGTATGTAACCTAAAATGGCACTCACTATTCAGCTGGTGGAGTGACTGTGTACATACATTACTTACCCTGTACTAATACTGAGTTACATCCTGTATTATATTCCAGAGCTGCACTCACAATTCTGCTGGTGGAGTCATTGTGTACATACATTACTTATCCTGTACTGATCCTGAATTACATCCTGTATTCCAGGGATGCCCAACCTGAGGCCCTCCAGCAGTTGCAAAACTACACTACAAAACAGTATGCCTGGAGATCCTACAACTATCAGCCTACAGCAGAGCATGGTGGGAGTTGTAGTTTTACAACAGCTGGAGGGCTGCAGGTTGGGCACCCCTGCTGTATTCTATTCCAGAGGTGCACTCACTATGCGGCTAGTGGAGTATTCCAGGGATGCCCAACCTGAGGCCCTCCAGCTGTTGCAAAACTACAAAACAGTATGCCTGGAGATCCTACAACTATCAGCCTGCAGCAGAGCATGGTGGGAGTTGTAGTTTTACAACAGCTGGAGGGCCGCAGGTTGGGCACCCCTGCTGTATTCTATTCCAGAGCTGCACTCACTATGCGGCTGGTGGAGTCACTGTGTACATACATTAATTATCCTGTACTGATCCTGAGTTACATCCTGTATTATACTCCAGAGCTGCACTCACTATTCTGCTGGTGGAGTCACTGTGTACATACATTACTTATCCTGTACTGATCCTGAGTTACATCCTGTATTATACTCCAGAGCTGCACTCACTATTCTGCTGGTGCAGTCACTTTGTACATACATTACTTGTCCTGTACTGATCCTGAGTTACATCCTGTATTATACTCCAGAGCTGCACTCACTATTCTGCTGGTGGAGTCACTGTGTACATACATTACATTACTTATCCTGTACTGATCCTGAGTTACATCCTGTATTATACTCCAGAGCTGTACTCACTATTCTGCCGGTGGAGTCACTGTGTACATACATTACATTACTTATCCTGTACTGATCCTGAGTTACATCCTGTATTATACTCCAGAGCTGCACTCGCTCTTCTGCTGGTGCAGTCACTTTGTACATACATTACTTATCCTGTACAGATCCTGAGTTACATCCTGTATTACACTTCAGAGCTGCACTTATCGTTTTGCTACTTTCTTTTGAAAATAATCAGCAAGCTTACTGTCAGACACATCTCTAACAGTTTAGTTTTGTCACAGATTTGAGAAGACTTCAATTGAGGAAATCCTGTTGTACTATACTTAGGCTGCCTAGTGCCTTGGTTTGGCACAGAATTTGTCCATGAATTGTGGTAAAATCATGACATGACTGCAACGTGAATGTTTTCAAATAAAAAGTACAGTCATGGCCAAAAGTTTTGAGAATGATACAAATATTAATTTTTACAAAGTCTACTGCTTCAGTTTTTATAATGGCAATTTGCATATACTCCAGAATGTTATAAAGAGTGATCAGCTTAACAGCAATTACTTGCAAAGTCAATATTTGCCTAGAAAATGAACTTTATCCCCCAAAACACATTTCAACATCATTGCAGTCCTGCCTTAAAAGGACCAGCTAACATCGTTTCAGTGATTGCTCCATTAACACAGGTGTGGGTGTTGATGATGACAGGGCTGGAGATCAATCTGTCATGATTAAGTAAGAATGACACCACTGGACACTTTAAAATGAGGCTGGTGCTTGGCATCATTGTTTCTCTTCTGTTAACCATGGTTATCTCTAAAGAAACACGTGCAGTCATCATTGCACTGCACAAAAATGGCCTAACAGGGAAGAGTATCGCAGCTAGAAAGATTGCACCTCAGTCAACAATCTATCGCATCATCAAGAACTTCAAGGAGAGAGGTTCCATTGTTGCCAAAAAGGCTCAAGGGCGCCCAAGAAAGACCAGCAAGCTCCAGGACCATCTCTTAAAAGTCTTTCAGCTGTGGGATCGGGCTACCAGCAGTGCAAAGCTTGCTCAGGAATGGCAGCAGGCAGGTGTGAGTGCATCTGCACGCACTGTGAGGCGGAGACTCTTGGAGCAAGGCCTGGTCTCAAGGAGGGCAGCAAAGAAGCCACTTCTCTCCAGAAAAAAACATCAGGGACAGACTGATATTCTGCAAAAGGTACAGGGAGTGGACTGCTGAGGACTGGGGTAAAGTCATTTTCTCTGATGAATCCCCTTTTCGATTGTTTGGGACATCTGGAAAACAGCTTTTTCGGAGAAGACGAGGTGAGCGCTACCACCAGTCTTGTCTCATGCCAACTGTAAAGCATCCTGAAACCATTCATGTGTGGGGTTGCTTCTCAGCCAAGGGAATCGGCTCTCTCACAGTCTTGCCTAAAAACACAGCCATGAATAAAGAATGGTACCAGAATGTCCTCCGAGAGCAACTTCTCCCAACCGTCCAAGAGCAGTTTGGCGATCAACAATGCCTTTTCCAGCATGATGGAGCACCTTGCCATAAAGCAAAGGTGATAACTAAATGGCTCAGGGAACAAAACATAGAGATTTTGGGTCCAAAAAAACTCCCCAGATCTTAATCCAATTGAGAACTTGTGGTCAATCATCAAGAGACGGGTGGACAAACAAAAACCTACAAATTCTGACAAAATGCAAGCATTGATTGTGCAAGAATGGACTGCTATCAGTCAGGATTTGGTCCAGAAGTTGATTGAGAGCATGCCAGGGAGAATTGCAGAGGTCCTGAAGAAGAAGGGTCAACACTGCAAATATTGACTTGCTGCATTAACTCATTCTAACTGTCAATATAAGCTTTTGTTACTCATAATATGATTGCAATTATATTTCTGTATGTGATAAAAACATCTCACAAACACACATACAAACCAGAGGGCAGCAGATCATGTGAAAATATAATATTTGTGTCATTCTCAAAACTTTTGGCCATGACTGTACAGTTGCAAAAATCACAACTTTTTCCCTATAGGGAAACATGAAAGTTGCATGAGATTTGCAGAAATGAAATATCAGCACAAGTCATGGACAATTCTTTGGAGTCCTATGCTAGATAGGATTTTCTGGTCTAATACAGATAAAGCTTAACCCCCTATTGACCAATGACATACAGTACATGTAGAGTGAGATTAGGAGCTGTAGTACTTAGCTGACACTCACATGCAGTGGACCACAGATAACTGGTGTATTGCAGCACCCTCCACCCTTCCCCAAAGCAATTGCAGGATGCCATGCAGTTGTAATGGTAGCCGGGAGCATAATGATGGCCCCCAGACCTGCTATACTACAGCTCCTATTACTCCCTGCCATATGAAGGGTGTAATATATTGTCAAAAAATGACTACACATTGTAATGCTGCAATGCAGAAATATTGCAGTGTACAGTACAAGCGATCAAATAATCTCAAGTTGAAGTCCCTTATGGAGACTAAATAGAAACTAGTTTAACCAAATTTGTAACCAAAACTGAGTTTGGGAAATGGTTTTTTACAGTTTAAATCAATGTATGAAGTTATTACGTAATAACTTTGGCTCATTAGAGCCAATACATTCTAATACTGGACACAGCTCCTGCTCCATACAGTATTAGAACTTCGTTTTATGCAAATTGACTTTGGATGTTTCATCCGAAGTCGATTCGCTCATCCCTAATCTAAACCATTCCACTGTAGCTCTGGCTGTATGTTTAGGGTCCTTGTCCTGCTGGAAGGAGAACCGCCACTCCAGTCTCAAGTATTTTGCAACCTCTAACAGGGTTTCCCTGTGTTTAGCTCCATCCATCTTCCCATCAACTTAGACCAGCTTCCCTGTCCCTGCTGAAGAAAAGCATCCCTACAGCATGACCCTGTCACCACAATGTTTCACAGTTAAGATGGTGTGTTCGGGGTGCAGTATTAGTTTTCCACCAGAACACCTTCTTTCACATGTTTTCTTTGTCCCCCTACAGTACATGGCTTCTGGAAAACTGAAAAAGGAACTGCTTATGGCTTACTTTAAAAAAAATGGCCTTCTTTTTGCCACTGTTCCATAAAGGCCAGATTTGTGGAGTACACGACTGATAGTTGTCCTGTTGACAGATTCTCCCACCTGAGATGTGGATCTCTGCAGCATCTCCAGAGTGACCATGGGCCTCTTGGCTGCTTATCTAATTACTGCTCTCTTTGCCTGGGCTGTCAGTTTAGGTGGACGGCCATGTCTATATTTGCAGTTGTGCCATACTCCTTCCATTTTCAGATGATAAACAGTGCTCTATAAGATGTTCAGAGCTTGGGATACTTTTTATAACCTAACCCTGCTTTACACTTGTTCAGAACTGTATCCCTGACCTGTCTGGTGTGTTCCTTTTCATGATGCTGTTTGATCACTGTTCTTTAACAAACCTCTGAGACCTTCACAGAACAGCTGGAGTTATACTGAGAATACATTACAAACAGGACTCTGGTTACTAATTAGCTGACTTCGAAGGCAATTGGTCACACTGGATTTTATTTAGGGTACCAGAGTACACAGGGCTGAATACAAATACACGGCACACTCATTAGATTTTGACTGAAAACAACGTATCATTTTCTTTTCATTTCACACATACGTACATGCTACTTTGTGTTGATCTTAAATAAAATCTCATTAAAATATATTTAGGTTTGTGGATGTAAGGGGTATGAAATAGGAGGCACTGTATATTAGAAACTTGTTCAACATCTTGTTCTGTAAAGAAAAAATGTAATATTGTTCTGATGAACAAGTTAATTCATACAAATCGATTCACTCATCCCTAATCTGACATCCTGAGGATGCAGTATGTCCACCCTCCAGGTTCTCTCAGTATCAGACTGACAGAAGTATAAAAGACAGGTGAACCAAACCTCTTACTTTTGGCAAGCTATCAGGGGCATACTTAGTGGAAACAGAGAAAGCGTCTGCTATATGTCCCGAACCTAGTAGGGGCCCACCGAGAAGGAGGACTGAAAGATTTCATTGTCAGGGTCCTCTCAACAGTATCATACAATTACATTATATACAGTGACATTCGTTATATACGTGTAGGAAATGGATGGTGTGGTTACCTGGCCTGGTCTGAGAGAACTACTTAGACTAGCTTCAGGAGCGAGGGTTGCATGGAAGGAGGGGATTGATGGGGAAGGTGGTGGTGGTGGTGGGGGGTGCTTCAAAAATTTGATGTGGAGCCCAGACAGTTCTAGGTACTTCACTGCAAGCTGCAATACTTTCCTAAATTTGTGGTATGCATTTTCTGTGATTTTATTGTAATTACAGACTAATATATGATTTGCAGTATGAGTTATGCTGACAAGGCTATCACTCCTGCCAGGGAGTCTTGTTTCACGTAACTTTTTCTGAATGCTCAAAATGCCAACAATAGTAAAATATGGTCAAGTCACTCAGTGTCAGTGAACCTGGAGATGAATCTGATAACTTCTTGCCAGATTACCAGATGAGATAGAGAGAGGTCGTCAGCTGAATGGCTATTGAACTGACACCACAAAGGATCACAGCACTGCACCTTCTTCCCATCTCAATACTTGTCTGTTTCTCTATCTTTCGATTTGTCCATCATTTACCTATCACTATCTATCTATCTATCTATCTATCTATCTGATCTCTATCATATCTATCTATCTATGTCTATCTATCTAGCTAAGATCTATCTATCTATCTATCTATCTATCTATCTATCTATCTATCTATCTATCTATCCCATATCTATCTATCTATCTATCTATCTATCTATCTATCTATCTATCTATGTATCTAATCTCATATCTATCTATCTATCTATCTATCTATCTATCTATCTATCTATCTATCATTGCAGGCCATACACTTTAAAGGGTTTGTCTCACATCAGCAAATGTAATTTATAATGTAGAGAAAGTTAATACAAACCACTTACTAATGTATTTTGATTGTCCATATTACTTCCTTTGCTGGCTGGATTCATTTTTCCATCAAATTATACACTGCTCGTTTCCATGGCTATGAACAACCGGGAGAGGTTGCCGTGCTCACACACTATAAAAAAAAGTACCAGCATTTCTGGTGGCTGGGACCACAGGAATCACTTTTTCCTATAGCATCAAACATGATCACCGCTCCTGGATTGCAAGGTGGTCACCTCGTCTACATGCTAAATGCCATGTGCTGAGGTGAGACAACCCCTTTAACATAGTTGCCAATATATGTAATCTATTTACTCGCCCTATAAAGACATGGCAAACTTTTATAAGACTCAATTTCTCAGCTAAACTCCTGTTGTGCTTGCTGTTGGTGGTATCTTTGTTAGGAATTTTCTGATTGGTAAAGGGGTACAAATATGGGGTGCTCCTCCCTATGTGACACATCATAGTCAACTCTAGGAAGGCATCACTGAACAGAAAAAAATAAAACATAGGTTTGCCCTAAAGGAATTGTGCCAAGTTTTTAAGTTATCTCTAATCCTATTGATATACACTATATAACTAGCTGATCGCTGGGGGTCCAACCGATGGGACCCTCATTATAATGGAGCAACAGGTCAAGCATGCGCACTGCCGCTCAATTAATTTTCTATCGGAACGGGGGAATGGGATCCATCTTGTGATCGGTAGGGATTCCACAGGTCAAACCCCGGGCGATCAGCTAGTTATCCACTATCCTGTGGATGATTAAAAATTTGGCACAACCCCTTTAGGTTATATAAACTTCAATACCATGAAAAATTTGTGTCTGTAAAGAGAAGGTCCGCCAAATCTTAGTGTTTTGTGCCCGTAATGCCATTGCAAGATTATGGAGGACATCTATTCACAGATATATGCCACAATAGTTGCAGATCGCAGATTTTGTCGCACACCAATTGCAGTGGCCGGGTTTGGCTTTTTTCCTCCAAAACGTGATCTTCTTTAAACCTCATAGTGGCTGTGGAAAATTGCCAGCTTCTCATTCAAAGTCCTACAAATCTCTCAGTATTCATTAAAGGGAACCTGTCACCTCAAAAATGAATCTTCACCCACCAGCAGTACCTCATAGTAGCCCCCAGTCTGATAATAATCATCTGTTTCATGCTGTAGTCCGATGCTTCATAAGCTAAAAAAACGCTGTTTTATTCTCCTTCAGTGCTATATTGCCACTCCACTTGAAGTCAAGGGGGCAGTGGCCTCCTTGCTACAAGTTAACCACGCTCCCTCTTGCCTGAGATTGACAAACTGCACTTCGACCGTGACTGCCAAAGCCTCACGCATGCGCTGTGCACTCGTGCGCAATCCCATCTCCTGCTGCCGCTATTATCTGGGTTTCAACAGAGGCAGCAGGAGATGGGATCACGCACAAGTACATAGAGGTTTACTAAATTCTAGCATAGGACATGGGTACGCTGTACCCATCTGCTATGCCAAGATGCCTGTGCCTGCTTTGCTAAGCTAAAAATTCTGCATGTCAGCTTTTAGCTTAGCGAAGCAGGCACAGGCAGGAGCCTGCTCCGCTCAGCTAATCCTGGCATGGCACATGGGTACAAAGTACCCATGTGCTATGCTAGCATTTAATAAACCTCAGGGGGCACAGGCAGGAGTAGCCCGTACTTCATGCGCTGTGGCCCCAGTTCACTGTAGAGCCCATACTCCGTACACCGCTGGGAAGTCAGCAGTGTGGAGAATAGTGAATTTAAAGTGCACAGGCAGGCATAAGAAATCAAGCTGGAAGTTGGCAGACTTTAGCAGGGTCATCACTGGTCACTGGTGGGGCAGAACAGGATAGCAAGTACTGTGGTCAGGTCACAGATGTAGGACATGTAGGGTTGGCGCTCCCCCACTTTTTCATCGGCTCATCTGCATCTGTAGCAAAAAGACTCAAAAGGTACTCTTCTTTAAACCTTATGGTAGCTGTGGAAAATTACCAGCTTCTCATTCAAAGTCTCTCAGTGTTCATTAACCCTTTCCACAGAGCCTCACAAATACAATGCAAATGAACAGGATACATATCGCAACATATAAAATGTAGTTACAATGTATTAAACAGTATAAGTCAATGCAACCCTTTCAAGTGAAATAAAGCAAGACATTTATAAGTTTGCATAGGGGAAATAGGCAAATGTCCACAAATGTCCAGACTTCAAAGTATCCTGCTCAAGGGCGCTACACATTTTTGTTGCAAAATCTGAAACTTTGACTCACTCGCAACACTTTTCCAATGTGGCGAGAAAACAGGTTGTGGTGTGGGTGGGGTTTTTGGTGTGGAAAATAGCTTAGATGTATGCCAGCGGGGAGGGGGGGGGGTTCTAACAGACTTCAACCCAACACTGTCCTGTCTGATCCAGCAGTCATATTGCCATCCATCAGTCATCTACTACTTATAGACTAAATACATTTCAGTAGGACGACTAGAACGAGGATGATTTCAGTATCAGACTGCACGGCTATTGGAAAAACATAGGAGTGAATATGAGCTGTGCACATACAATAAGTAGACGTCTGTTTGATTATATCCACAGGAAAGTATCTCATCATTGGGATTCTGATTTCTAGAACTTCACTGATCACAAGAATGAGTTACTAGAGGGAACATAGTGGCAGTCACAGATAGCGATTCTGCTCCATTCAACTCTGTAGGACTGCCATAGATAGCACAGTGCTGTACTTGGCTTTTCTAGTGCAGTCCCATAGAGTTGAATAGGATAGCAGCAAGCATGTGTGCCTGGCACTCCGTTCACACATGGTGGGGTTCCCAGGAGCGAGACCCACACCGATCAGATACTTATTCCCTATCCTGTGGTTAAGGGATAATTACTTGTGGTGGGACAACCTCTTTAAGACTATTTGCAAACTTGCTTCTTTTTTCATTTTAGATACATTAGAACAAAAGAAATGGGATGCCAACATGGACGTGCTTACATAGCAATTCCTAAATATATTTGTATTAGTAGAAGACAATGTCCTTCTCTCTAATTTCCTGTCTATGTGACTCAGCCCTGTGTTATTTACAGTCTGAGAAGAGTATCTGTCATCAATCCAGAATGAACACCTGAATGGACAGCATGTTTTGGTAGTATCCGCACTGTAAGAGTTTATTTTACAGAACACTTCTCGTTCACAGTGTATCAAAATCACAGCTATATTCAGTGAAGCTTACCAGGAATTCACTTATATTTGAGGCTAATAGTAGACGGCAGTGGTGGACATGCAATGTTTGCAGCACCAGCAGCTGTATCTAGTGACCTGGAAGAAAGATGCCCCAAGAGGAACACCCTGCCATTGTCGATCCACCCACTGTCTACTTAATTGCTTTCCCAGCTAGTTTCTATTGCGCAAATACATCTGAAATAAAAATTATATAACTTTGCAAATAGTGTTGTTCAAAAGGGTTTTACTGTTTTGAGTATACAGCTCTTGATCACACTTATCTGTTTCCATGAGGAAAGCAATACAACCCATCACCCTGCGACATTCCAGGTGGGGCAGGTACATATGTTTCTGTTCAACACACCTTAAGGGCCTGTTTACACGGCAGAATTTGTCGTTGATGCTGCGCATCTGTCAGCAGATTTGTACCCCTGATGGCCCCTGTTGCTCCTAGAGACTTATTTGCATATATTAAACTTCACTTTTCTCAGTAATGGAGACACATATGAACCTGGGACGAACACAGAAGCCTACATGAATACGTAAACATTAGCGTACTGCACAAATTACGAACATACAGTCTAACTGTTGTTAAAAGTACGCTACTGAACTGAATGCGTAAGCATTAGCGTACAAAGTGCGTACGAATCCTTAGCGTACTATTGTCTTGCAATTGCGTCATACACACGCACGCACGATGCTAGGCCGTGACGTACAGTCCTCACAGGCAGTCCATATCCGGCTAAGTGCATAATTTACCAAAAACACCATACAATAAGTGCATAATAGGACACATTTCAGTACTTGAAAAAGAATACACACAATGAGCTAAAGTGCTTGAACGTTGCTGAACCTGTAAAAACATTATTGCTAAAATACTGCAAAGACATAATTATGCAAAAATTTTACTGCAATCAATTTCACATTTGCAAGCATAATAGACTCAGATATACGTTTGAGTCTCTTTTCTTGGCTGCTTGGCATAAAACACATGATCCAAAATTCAATTGTAATCCACGTGAGGTAATTTTGTAATCCAAACAGGTAACGTGTAATCCACATGGATAATATAAAATAGCAGCAAATAGAGAACCCTTTTTGCAAAAGGGGCTCCCAAATAATCTGAGAAGGGGGAAAAAAGGAAAAAAGGTGTGCTTAGGCGCAACTGGGAATTTTCTGCAGAATGGGGGGAGTCCTGACAAGCCATGGCCATCTGGGTGAGAGTCAAAGAGGGGGCAATAAAAACAAGATAAATTAAAAACATGACAACTAACTCTCACCTATCAGGTGTAGTCCATATTGTGTCTCCCATAGGTCCAGACCATGAGGTGTCCTTTAAGTCAGCCAGACAGAGACAGCCAATTGTAGAAGGGTTCCTCGCTGCTATTGCTGCTAAACGACATAAGAGGAGGCTCCTGCATCACAGTGGTCACTGTCCATCACAGTGGTCACACTGGTTAGTGCTGCTGCCACTTGAGCCTTCACCTTTCTGGATCCCATGCCGGAACAGCAGAGGTAAGGATTTCTGGTTGCAGTGGTTCAGGCAAGGCTGCACTCAAGATAGAACCGCCAGCTCCCCGGGCTGCTGATGATGCCATTTTCCACCGTAGCTGGTACTGGATCACCATGGGCTGGAAAGTGAAGGATGAGGTAGTCAGCTGTCCCAAATGAAAGGACTGTGGTGGTGGTGGTGGCACTGGCAAGCCAGGAATCAGAGGCTCCGGCTGTGGCTGTGGTTTCTCTCTGAAAAGGAGGGTGCCATCTGCTGTCTCTTGTAGGCAGTGCATGCGTCCTGTGGCTGCTGGATCCTCTGGCCAGGTCTCGGCTGGCGAGGCAGGGACCAGGGGTTTAGTCAGTAACGTTACCTCGGTAGCAAAGGGGCCTTTCAGGGATGCCATGGGGGTATATTCGACCTGATCCCCCACGTATCGGCTGTGACGGGCTTGGGACAGGTAAGGCCGTTTAACAGACCTGCGGCACACAAAGTACTCCTCCCCGTACTCATCGTCTGCAAGGAAGCCACTGCCTCTCTCCACCGAAACCAGATGACGGTTCCTTTGCGCCTTTCCAGTGTAGGGTCTCCCGAACCCTGTCCCTCAGATGGTCAAGCACTTGGATGACCCAGTCCTCCGCCGCTTTCTTATAGTCCCATAGGGTCTGGGTGTGGGCTGTCCCGGATGCAGGCACAATGGGATTCTGCCGCATGGAAGGTGTTCTCCTCCTGGGCGGCGGAGTGGACGCTTCAGCCACCTCCACCGCACCAGCCGACACGGTGGACACCTTCGGTGCCTGTGCGATTCTCGGGGTCACTTGTGCCACTCTTCGGGCCTCTCCGGTGGTTCGGGTCGCTACCCCACACCATCTCTCCCCACTTTGGACGTAGTTGGTACGCCATGATGATTTGTTCACCGCTGGCTTGAACTGGAGAGGAGGGCGGAGTAATGAGGGAGGAATCTTCACTCCCTATACTTGCAAATAGAAAGTTCCCGGGGGGCTGGGCTGGTTTTTCCCTTTTCTGAGGGAGGGACGTATCTTAACTTTCTCGCTCTTGAGGGGGCGTATTGTCATTTTCCCGCTTCTGGGGGCCGCAGGGCAAGAAGAATGCGTATGCACAAAATTTTAATAACATTTAATTCCGAAGCGAATCTGAAAAAAAACTTCGCTTCGGAGTAGGAAATAAGGAGGATTTGTAACGAATATACGAAGCGGCGAATAGATTCACTCATCTCTAGTGTGGTGTGCAGACAGTGGGCAGTTCTGCAGCATCCTACTTATACTATATGTAGTGCAATCTATCTACAGTGCTACGTGCCTCTTGTGCAAGGTGTGGGGGACTGGGGGGGGGTGGCATCTTTACTCCAAGGCCCACCGGGGGATTCATCTGGTCCCCTGTCGGTTAGTCCAAGCCTGATGACAGCATCTGCAGGCTCTTCTCATCCTCGGTTCAGCAGTTCCACAGCCTTATAAAATGAACTCAATAATAAATCAGTCCACAGTAATAAGCTCATAAGCTCCCACTAGTGGTGGCTACAGGCATCCAGAATTCTTTCTTTCAATCTTATGACTGTATAGGAAATTTGATCCTCTTTATCAAAAAGAAGGAGCATGGAGCTATGAAAACCTTCTGGGGCATTTTTTTTTTAATTATAGCATTTTATTCATTTTGGGCTAAAAATGTTTTTTTTTTTTTTTAACTGGCCTTCAAAATGTAATCAGTTTTGTCCACAATGTTACGTTTCAGTCTGTATGCATAGCATCTTGCTTTCAGTTTCCTGACAGCTCATAAACATACATTAAAGCTAAAGATTCAGTGTGAAATTAAAGAAAGGTACTCAGCAGTAACCCTGTACGTAGCCCTGTAGGACAAAAACTGGTGAAATTTGTTAATGAAGACCAACTGAAAAAATATTTTTTAGCCCAAAATAAGTAAAATGCAGTCATAGTAAGAATTACCCCCAAAGGTGTTCATAGTGTTTAATTCATTTTCTTGAACAGATTTTCTGGGACTTAAAAAAAATATCTGCTTAGTGAGGGAAAAGGGTCGGCCCCTGGGACCCAAACTGATGAGTTTGTCTGTTCTAAGTTCAATACACATGAATGGGATTAAGATGCATTACCAGGAACAGCCCCTGTCTTCTGCTCATCATTGAGGATCCTCACCATTAGGCATAGGCTACATATAATATTTCAAAGTTCTTTAATTGGCTGTGGACCGCTAGTTACCAGCTGCATAATATTAGCTGCAGGAGCAGAAGGGTATAAATAAAATTCTGCTTCACTGAAAGTTCCCAAGAGCACAGTGGCCTCCATAATTTTTAAATGGAAGAGGTTTGGAACAACCAGGACTCCTAGAGCTGGATGTCCTCCCAAACTAAGTAATTGGTGGGGAAAAGGGTCTTGGTAAGAGAAGAGACCAAGAACCTAACGGTTACTCTGACTGAGCTTTAAAGATCCTTTGTGCAGATGAGATTTCCAGGTCAACCATCCCTCCAATCTGGGCTTTATGACAGAGTAGTCACAACAAAGCCTCTACTCATGTTTGCAAAAAAGCACCTAAAAGACTGTGAGAAACAAGATTCTCTGATCTAATAAAATCAAGACAAAACCTTAATTCTAAGCATCATGTCTGGATAAAACCAGGCACTGCTCATCACCTGCTCAATACCATCCCTATAGTGAAGCTTTCTGGTGAAAGTATTATGCTGTAGAACTGATTTTCATGTGTTGGGACAGGGAAACCAGGCAGAATTGAGGGGAAACTGAATGGAGTAAAGTACAGAGATATTCTTAATAAAGACCTGATCCAGAGAAGTCTGGATCGACAGCCTAAGTACACAGCCAAGACTACACATGAGTGGCTTAAGGATAACTCTATAATATCTTGAGTGGCCCAACCACAGCCCTGACCTGAACCCAATCAACCCACTCATTATGGAGCATTGAGTTCAAAATTATGGGGAAAATGTCAACTTTTTTTTTTAGCACAAGGATGCAGCACTGTACATGTAGTCATGATTTCTGGGTAGAAGCATCCTTTAAGAAGCTATCTGCTGATAGTGGAGTCAGCTGATCTGTCTGTATTTTAACGGTGTTTTCACAGTGTGATGTTTTCCCAGGAGTGACAGCAATACATTATTCAGTGTCAATAAGAGATTACTGATTCTCAGGAATGAAAATAGAATTATGTGTCTACATCAGGAGGTTGTGACTGCATTTCATAATAATCCAGTGCTTGCTCCTTAATTCTCATTCAAGACACATAAATCATATGATATTTCAATCTACACATTGTTCTCTATGTACGTAGGTCATAAGACCAGAATCTGACCCCTGAGTGCAGACTTCTTACTAGCATGACCTGACAGCTTGAATGCTTGGAGTTAAGGTTTTAATATGACTAAACGGAGACCTGTTGAAGATCACTGCCTTTTGACAGGATTTTCCAACATTCTCAAGTCTATGTCTGACTGATTTGTTTGACATGTCCAATCCATTGTTTCTCCTGAGATATGTTGTTTTAGATATCTCTCTGTCCTTCCAAGTTTGCCAAGCCTGAGTCTTCTCCAAAATAAAGAGAGAAACCCATCTGCTATTTCAGGGTTCTTGCCCCTGTTTAGTACATAGCAGGGTACTGGTTGACTGGGTGCGAGGCTTCGATGTACAGTGCCTTGAAAAATTATTCATACCTCTTGAACTTTTTCATGTTACACCCACAAACTTAGATGTATTTTAATAGGGATTTTATGTGATAGACCAACACAGAGTAGCAAGTATGAGTGAAGTAAATATGGATTTCGAATTTTTCTAATAAGTAACAATCTGAAAAGTGTATTCAGCCCCTTGTACTATGGTACTGTGTGTAATTTATTCTCTGTATAACTACAGCTGTTCTGTGAAGGCCTCAGAGGTTTGATAGTGAACATTAGCGATCAAACAGCATCATGAAAACCAAGGAAAAACACCAGACAGGTCAGGGATACAGGCAAGTGTAATGCAGGGTTAGGTTATTAAACAAATATCCCAAACTTTGAACATTTCATGGAGAACTGTGAAAATGAAAGGAGTATGGCACAACTGCAAACCTACCAAGCAGGGGCGTAGCTAAAGGCTCATGGGCCCTGGTGCAAGAGTTCAGCTTGGGCCCCGGCCCCCCCCCCCTATCCCCCCCCATTCCTCCAGCGCTGGTTCACCTAGCTTTTCTGCCGGCCAAGTCAAAAATTGAAACCCCCTTCCATGCCAAATTCTCACCCTAACCTAACCTCCTAACATTACGTATATCACTACAGAACATACAGGGTAAGGCTACATTCACACGACCCATTCACTTAAATGAGCACTGTGTGCTGTCCGCATCTGTATGTCCATTCCTATTTTTGTCCGTTTTGCGGACAAGGATAGGCATCGTTACAGTGGATCTGCAAAAAAAACGGATGCCATATGGAACATCATCCTTTTTTTGCGGATCCGCAATTTGCAGACTGCAAAACACAATGTTCGTGTGAATGTAGCCTAATACAGCCCCATACCTCTTACATCCAGTGACGTCTCCTCGGATGTAGATCTTCTCTTTCCTCATCTTCTACTTTCAGACCAGACGCCATTTTTCAGCCATTTCTCATCTCTGCAGTTAAACAGAAAAAAATCTTAGTTTACTACTTTTCCATCATCCTCCCGTCTTCTGGACAAATCATCCTACCACCCCCAGTACTGTGCCACTAGTACCACACAGATAGTGCCCTTCAATAATTATTGGCACAGTGTCCTAAAATAACTGCGCCCAGCAAATAGTGTGAACATAACGTCCCCCAGAAATAACTGCTCTGATACTGTGCCAGGGTGCCCCCAAAGTCCCAACTAATAATTCTCTGCCAGAGTGCACTTGTTAGTAATAGTGCCCCCAACAGTACTAATGTCCCCACTGTGCCCCAGAAGTAATAATGCTTTCAATGTGCCAGTAAGAAATGCCCCAGTGCCCCCATGTGCCAGTAAGAAATGCCCCATGTGCCAGAAAAATGCCCCCAGTGCCAGTAAAAAATGCCCCCAAGTGCCAGTAAGAAATGTCCCCCATTGCCCCCATGTGCCAGTAAGAAATGTCCCCAGTGACCCCATGTGCCAGTAAAAATGTCCCCAGTGCCAGTAAAAATGCCCCCGTGTCCCATGTGCCAGTAAAAATGCCCCCAGTGCCAGTAAAATGCTCCCAGTGCCCCCATGTGCAAGTAAAAAATGCCCCCAGTGCCAGTAAAATGCTCCCAGAGCCCCCATGTGCCAGTAAAAATGCCCCCAGTGCCCCCATGTGCCAGTAAGAATGCCCCCAGTGCCAGTAAAAATGCCCCCAGTGCCCCCATGTGCCAGTAAAAGTGCCCCCAGTACCAGTAAAAATGCCCCCAGTGCCAGTAATATGCCCCCAGTGCCCCCATGTGCCAGTAAAAATGCCCCCAGTGCCCCATGTGCCAGTAAAATGCCCCCAGTGCCCCCATGTGCCAGTAAAAGTGCCCCCAGTACCAGTAAAAAATGCCCCCAGTGCCAGTAATATGCCCCCAGTGCCCCCATGTGCCAGTAAAAATGCCCCCATGTGCCAGTAAAAGTGCCCCCAGTGCCAGTAATATGCCCCCAGTGCCAGTAATATGCCAGTAAAAATGCCCCCATGTGACAGTAAAAGTGCCCCCAGTGCCCCCCATGTGCTAGTAAAAATGCCCCCATGTCCCCCAATAGAGCTCCGGTCCGTGCTACAATAAAAAAATAAACACTAATACTTACCTCCATGGAGCTGGCAGCGATGCGATGCAGGCCTCTTCCGGCCTGTGTCCCGCGCTGTACGGCTCTGGCGGCGCGATGACGTCATCGCGCCGCCTAAGCCGGCCTCTGATAGGCTGCAGGGCCAGTGCCTGCAGCCTATCAGAGGAGCGGGCAGGGGAGACGCCTCTCCCTCCCCTGCCCCGCAGTAGGATACAGATGACTATGGAGATGAGCGCTTCCACAATGGAAGCGCTCATCTCCCTCTGCCCCACCGCCGCCCGCAACTGTCCGCAGGGCCGCACCGCACCCGGCTAATTGGCGGTGCGGCCCTGCAAGTGGCAAGGGGGGCCCTCGGGGCCCCCCTGGCTTAGGGGCCCGGTCGCAACTGCGACCGCTGCGACCCCTATAGCTACGCCACTGCTACCAAGACATGGCTGTCTACCTAAACTGACAGCCCCGCACTGTGATGCCCATTTTGGGCACGGCATCGCCGAAGTCAGTGCGCATGCCCCGGCCCAGCGAGAGACTGAGATCTCACCGGCTGAGAAGGAGGACCCGAACGAGGTGCAGGGCAGGCGGAGGCAGTAGCGGGGGCGGGGATTTCATGTTAAAAAGGACTGGAGCCCGGGCTCCAAGAACTAAACGCCGCCTCCGGGCTCTTGCGGCGATTCATTTGCATAAATTTAAAACTCTGTTTTTGGGACTTCTAAAACACAGAGGAAATGCACCAAAGGTAACATTACTGTTGTTACAACATGTGCTATGGGCATCTTTATGTACTTTATAGGGGCCTAGGAGGTGACAGACTCCCTTTAATACCATTAATTTAGACCGCAGTTCCTCATTTGCTGCTGCAGTTCAATTTTCCCAGAGGAGGGAATTAAACAATAGGGATAGGATTTGGGTAGGTCGAAAGAATGTCGCTGTTCCAAAAAGACCAAAGTCCATTGTGAAGTATGTCTAGGTGCACAGCGTGCACAGTATTGTGAAGTATGTCTCGGTGCACAGTGTATTACAACTGTTCAAAAGTCTCTGTAGCTGACATCCGTATTTAATACCGTTAATTTAGGCCGCAGTTCCTCATTTGCTGCTGCTCTATAACGTTAGCGCATTCAGAATATTGGACATTCATTAAAATTTTTCTGATCATACAGTTAATAAAAATCTGCAGTACTGTAGTTGTGACCAAGTTGCATATATACTATACAATATGCGCAAGGTGAGCACTAAGGGACGGGGAAGTGAGCGTGCTGCTGATGGTGAATGCAGAGGCCATGGCTCTGTGCGCGGCGAAACTGTGCCTGCTGGCAGAGCCCAAGAAACAAAGTCATCCAAAACTCCTAGCTTCATGTCACAGTTTGCAGGGCGGCGCAAGGCGCAACTCTTGTCGCCACAGCAGTGCGAGCAGGTAGTCGGTTGGATTTCAGCTGATAATGCTTCCAGTCGGTTTAGCACCACCCCTCTTCCACAAAGTCCAGTCTCAGTAGCCAAGAGTGTGGGCAACCGCATCCTCACCCTGATCCTCCTTCCTCCCACCATGCAGAGTCTGGGCAAAGAAGAGATCCCACATTGGGATATTCCGAGGAGCTTTTTTCATCACCGTCCCTTGGCTTGGGCCTCTCGCCAAGGCCGCTTGAAGTGGGACATGAGGAGATATTGTGCCTTGATTCCCAACCTATTGAGCAAACACAGTCTGAAGACGATGAGGGTGGGGAACGACAAGTATTTTCTCCCGAGGTGGATGATGATGATGAGACACAGTTGCCAATAAGTCAAGGGCAATTAGTGTCTCAAGAGGTTGTGATGCAGTTAAGTCAGGTTCTTGTTAGTTCACCATGTCAGAAGGAGGAGCAGAGTGAGGATGTGGAAGAGGAGGTGGTGGACGACGAAATAGCTGACCCAACCTGGGAAGGTGGCAAGCCGAGCGAGGACAGCAGTACAGAGGGGGAGGGATCCGCAGCAGCGCAACAGGATGGAAGAGGCAGTGGGGTGGAAAAAGGGAGAAGGCAGGCCAAGACAACCAGGCCGCAACTGTTCCCCGGAGCAGCCCCTTGCGGCCAGCTCCCTTGCCAAGGTTTAGGTGTTCCGCTGTCTGGCGTTTTTTTGAGGAAAGTGCTGATGATAAACGGATTGTAATTTGTAACCTGTGCAGTACCAAGATAAGCAGGGGCATAAACACCAGCAACCTGACCACCACCAGCATGATCCGACACATGTCAGCAAAGAACTCCCTAAAAGGTGGGCTGAACGCCTGGGTCCACGATCTGTGTCTGCAGGTCACACGACTGCCTCCTCTTCCCCTCTGTTACATGCTGTCCAAGACGCAGGCCCAGATGCCTCCTGCCCTGCACATGGACCTTCGCAGGAAACATCAGCCAGCACGTCCACTTTAATGTCCCAGCGCAGTGTTCAAATATCCTTACCGCAGGCATTTGAACACAAGCGCAAATACCCTGCCACCCACCCACAGGCCATAGCTCTAAACGCGCAACTTTCCAAGTTGCTGGCCCTGGAAATGTTGCCGTTTAGGCTGGTGAACACCGAGGCCTTTCGCAGCCTGATGGCGGCGGCTGTCCCTCGTTACGCAGTCCCCAGCCGCCACTATTTTTCCCGGTGTGCTGTCCCTGCCTTACACCAGCATGAGTCCAGAAACATAACCCGGGCCCAGACCAATGCAGTTACTGGCAAGGTCCACTTAACAACTGACACATGGACAAGCGCTTGTGGCCAGGGATGCTACATTTCCCTGACGACACACTGGGTGAACATTGTGGAGGCTGGGAGCGAGTCGTCCCCTGGGATGGCCCAGGTGCTACCCACGCCGAGGATTGCGGGCCCTACTTCCATCCGGATTTCCGCTGCCACCTATAGTAGCGGCTGCAACCCCTCCTTCTCTTCCTCCACCTCCTCCTCCACTTCTTCCCATGCAGAATTGCTATCTTGCAGCACCACTCAGACTTCTGTCAATAGCTGGAAACAGTGTAGCACAGCAGTCGGTAAGCGGCAACAGGCTGTGCTGAAGCTTGTGTGCCCATTTCCGCAAGTCACTGACAGCTTTAGCCGGCCTGGCAACCCTGCAGCAACGCTTGCGGTTGCCGGCTCACCGACAGCTGTGCGACCTGAGCACGCGATGGAATTCCACCTTACACATGTTGAGCAGGCTTTGTGACCAGCTGCAACACGGTTGGCGCCTTTCTAGTCAGCTTCCGCTCTTCCCAAGCTACGAGTGGGCATTGATGTCTGACCTCTGTGAGGTGTTAACGCAACTTTGATGAATCTACACAGATGGTGAGCGGCAATAATGCCATTATCAGCGTAGCCATCCCACTTCTGTGTCTACTAAAATCTTGCTGCTCACAATAAAGGCCGATTCTCTGCGTGTGGAAGAGGTGAAAATGGTGATAGCCAGACCACCCTCGATTCGTCTTCTCAGCGCCAATTGGAGGAGGAGACGGTTGCCACCGATACACAGGGAAGGCATACCACGTTTACACCATCTCTTCGGCGTGGATGGGCTGAAGAGGAGGAAGAGGACGAGGAGAATATTGAGAGTCATGCTCCTGGTGGGGAGAGCGAAGACTTGTCTGTTGGGACTCACATGGCTGACTTCATGCTAGGCTGCTTTTCCTGTGACCCACGCGTTATACGCATATTAGGCAACACGGATTACTGGTTGTTCACTCTTCTCGACCCCCGCTACAAAGAGAACTTCCCATCTCTCATTCCTGTGGTGGAGAGGACAAGTAAAATGGTGCAATACCAGAAAGCCCTTGTCGAAATTGCTCCACAAATTTCCATCTGACAACGCTGGCAGCACAGTACATAGTTCCTTGGCCACCCGAGGAGGGGAGACGAGCGGAACACACAGCAGTTCCAACAAAGGCAAGGCAACACTCTCCAAGGCCTGGGAGAGTTTTATGACACCCCACCAGCAGCCTCACCCTGATGAGCGGCCTAGTGTGACAAGGAGGGAAAAGTTTTGGAAGATGGTAAAGGAGTACGTAGCTGACCGCGTCAACATCCTCAGCAATCCCTCTGTGCCGTATAATTATTGGGTGTCTAAGCTGGAACTGGCGCTCTACGCCTTGGAGGTGCTGGCCTACCCTGCCACCAGCGTTTTGTCTGAGCGGGTATTTAGTGCCGCTGGGGGCATAATTACTGATAAGGGCATCCGCCTGTCAACTGACAATGCTGACAGGTTGACGCTTATCAAAATGAACAAGGCCTGGATTGCCCCTGACTTCTGTACTCCACCAGAGGAAAGCGGCTTAACATGAAGGAACCTTAAATCTGGCTTTTAGGGTGTATTGAATACACTGTATTATCATGTACCCCTTCCTCTTCCTCCATCATATGAAACAGCTTATTAGGCTGCCCTAGGGCCTGCACCCGAATTTGTTAGCCGCTCAGCTCACCAACTGGGCCTGCAACATAATTTTTGGGCCTGTTAGATCATCAGCAGGCACTCAACCATAATGTTTTACATGCTTAGCTCACCAGCTGGGCCTGCACCCAAATTTGTAAGCCACTCAGCTCACCAGCTGAGCCTGCAACATAATTTTTTGGCCTGCTAGCTCACCAGCAGGCACTCAACTATAATGTTTTACACACTTAGCTCTGCTACATGTCACTTCTAAAGTGGCATGTCTCACTTCATTTTTTTTTTCTATAAGGTCGGCAGCAGAGTGTCACCCTTACATTTTTTGGACGGTCAGCTCGGCATTAGCGTGTCAGACTTAAATATTTTTAACGGTCAGCTCTTCGGCAGAATGTCACATGAAGAATATAATTTTTTCGACGGTCAGCTTGGCATTAACGTGTCACACTTGAAAATTTTTAACGGTCTGCTCTTTAGCGGAATGTCACATATAGAATATCATTTTTTTGATGGTCAGCTCGGCATTAGCGTGTCACATTTAAATATTTTTAACGGTCTGCTCTTCAGCAGAATGTCACATCAAGAATATCATTTTTTCGACGGTCAGCTTGGCATCAGTGTGTCACCCTTAAATTTGGGACAGTTTGATAAAGTGCGGTGGCAGCAGCATGTGTCCCTTAAATTTTTTTTTTCGGTCAGCTCGGCAGCAGAGTGTCAAACTTAAATTTGGGACAGTTTGATAAAGTGCAGTGGCAGCAGCATGGAGTCCGATTCCATTATTCAGAGCTCAAGTATTGAGTCGACCCGACTTGGTTTGAACACTCGAATTTTTTAAGTAAACGATTCCGGCCCCCGGGACACTCAACGAACAGCATCGGGGAGGCGCCAAGAGGCAGGGGCTCCAACAGCTGGTAGCTCACCTCCCTGCAGACAGACAACTCGATCCTAAGATCAAACTTCGAGCTTTTTAAGTGCAGCAACTTAGATAAACGCAATAGGACATGGAATTACCGCGGAGAGCGAGATTGGAACGGCCGGCGTGGCACACGCCGCTGGGGAGGCCCTGGCCTCCCGCGGCGGATAGCGAAAAAAGTCGTCAGCGACTCTTAGCGGTGCGGTGGCAGCAGCATGTGTCCCTTAAATTTTTTGGACGGTCAGCTCGGCAGCAGAGTGTCACTGTTACATTTTTTGGACGGTCTGCGCGGCAGCAGAATGTCACCCCTATTGTTTTTGAGTGTCAGCAGCAGGCCATCAATCATAATTTTTCAAGGGTGTGTATGATGCCCTCGTTTATGTGTAATAAAGGATGTATTGGATTGCCTGTTCCTTGTAATTTTTGGCAGCCCTTTCACTTAGTGCATAGGCTTTATGAGTGTAGGAGTCCCACGTCATGAACAATTGTACCACAATGTGAATGAGGCCCTCCTTTATAAGATATACCGGTTGTATGGGAGTGTCTCTACAGTGTAATTTTTGGCAGCACTTGCGCTTAACGTACAAGTAAATCTATGTTTCCTAACAATATTTCCTGTAAAATTTATGTTATCTTGGTTTTTTTTTGGGTATTTTATGTCATTCCGTAAAAGTGGCATGAATATCAGCGACTTTGGAGTCCAAGATGCATCCAGACATCCTCCCCATGCTGTTCCCTAACCATTTCAGTGGTGTTTCCACCATTTTCTGACGTTTCCCTATGGACCAGACACCCTCCCCTCTGCAGAGCAGGGGTGCCCAGTCTTCTCCCATTGACTTCCATTATACTCAGGTGCTCGGCCAAGCACTCGAGCACCACCTAGTGTTCAGCCAAAGCACCTGAGCACCCGAACATCGGGGTGCTTGATCATCACTAGTCTTATGTATTGACTCAGGGGTGCTGAATACAAATGTACGCCACACTTTCCAGATTTTCATTTATTAAAAATTTTGAAAACATATAATTTTTTTTCAATTCACACATACTTACTACTTTGTGTTGGTCTATCACTTAAAATCCCAATAAAATAGTTTGTGGGTCTAACAATGTGGAAAAGTTCAAGGGGTATGAATACTTCTTCAAGACACTGTAGCTCTTTGCAGATTTCTCATTGCAGAGATGCCAGCAAGCATATGGAGTCTTGAATGCAACACTGTCTGGGAAAAGATAAAAAAATAGTACCCTGGTCATGTCCGTCAGTCTCATGCATGCTACCTCCACAATCAACCAACCACGACCTTCTATGTATACTTGGACTAGCATACAAGAAGTAGGTATTGCCTCATTGAGATAGGCACAACCACAAGGTGCACCCTGGGAGCTAGCAATGCTAAGTTCTACAAAAAAAGCCAGTAGTGATAGTGTATGGACAGTGTCATACAAGTAATGTGATGATTATGAAGTATATACAGATAACACAGGTAAGCAGGGCTTGATGTTTCATGACTACCATGCATAATCTACGGTAAACAGCAGTGGCTTGGGGACATCCTGTACATAAGCCGTTTACTCGTATAATAATAAGGTGTATATATATGACAAGTGATTCTCGTCTGTTACCGGGGTACTCCGTTAAATTTCTGCATTTCTTTTAGAAAAATCTAAGAAGGCTAGCTAAGATGGGGAAATCATGAAACTCTGAGAAAAGGAGGCAACAGACGTGTTAAAAGGGAACATTATGCATCAGAGTGAGAGTGTGCCAGAGGAACCTGCTCAGGACCAAGTACAGCCGTTATGAGATACAACAGCCGTGGTCTGGAGGTGGAGGTTAAGAGCTCTTGTGTCTTTCTGTGTAGCAAGTTCCTCTTTCAACTATCTGCATCCTGAGGAAACCTATGGAAGAGCATTTAGCTATAGACCCTTTGTCTTCCCTTTCTGTGTACTCATCATCATGTGACTGTACCATAAATGACTATGGTACAGTCAGTTCGGGTCAGGGAAGCCACGGTTGGCCCAGGACATGTGGCTGACAAATGGACCATGTTTACTAGGCTGTTCACAGTCATGTGCACGAGCCCTTACTGTGTGATGCACTATTACTGCCTGGGGCAAAAAAAGGGGCACGATATGTTTAGCATTATTATTTTGATGAGAGTAGGTAATTATAATTCTACCACTATTATTTCTGAATATTATATTTGGGGGAGTAAAATGGCAAACGAGAAAGCTACATGAACAGAATTAGGAGTATCAGCAGGATGGGGAGATTAGGTATATTATGATTAGGTGGGGAGGGTGCTGGAAAAGTGATTAGCCAAGCCATTTGGGCAGGTAACTGTGCAGACACAATTCTTGGCTGGTAGAAGTTGTCATGGCAGTCTAGGCTAGATAGAAAAAAAGGAAAACTGAACAACTCCAGTCAGAGAAGACGTTAACTGTAAGTCATTGGATTTAATGGTACTGTCTTCACATATACGGTATAGAGGACAGTGTTGAACTGGTATCTACTGCTATATTGTCACTGTTTTTTATTCAGTGACTGGTGGCATTATTGAGCCATTCTGTAGTGATAACAGTAGTGCCCCAGATAGGGCAGCAGGCTCAGACTGGCCCACAGGGGTACAGGTGAATCTCCCGGTGGGCCCCTGGGTAAGGCGGGCCCCTAGTCTCCCACCCACTGCACAATTAGCACATAACACAGTAGACCTACTGCACTACATACATATATTCAATGTACAGCACCTCAACCAGCCTATGTTTATATAAAAAAAATGATAGAGTATTAAAGAAACTCCCCAGTTTATTATTATAGACACAATCAGAGCTGAGATGACTTCTAGGTATAGAGGAAAGCTACCAGTGTCCTCTTCTCCCCAGGACCTACCTTCTCAAAGTTGCTGCAGGGCCCCCATATTCAATCATCTGGTAGCATCTTGCTGCTGTATGAGTAGGTAATATTTTAATGTATCCGTAAGATGGGCCCCCAAAATAAATTTTACTTGTGGGCCCTAGGCACCCCAGTGTGACACTGGCAGTATTAAAGGGGTTGTCTCATCTCGCCGTTACTAAGGCGAGAAGAGACACAGTCCCAACCACCTTCTGGCCGGGAAACAGCGGAGTACTTTGCTGTGTATGAGCAGTGGTCTTCCTAACTCAGAAACAACATAGCTTGCTGTGCTACCCTGTTTCAGTTGCTTTCATGCACGGCAATGAGAGCAACTGAAACAGCAGCGCACCGGAGTGCTCTGCTGTTTCCCCACCAAAGTACAAAACAAGCACTTTTTAACTTATGACATTCTGTCTCCGTCTGTCCATTCGGTGAAAAAGAAAATGTCCTATTATTTTCCACATTACTGACAAGGATAGGACTGTTCTATTAGGAGCCAGCTGTTCAATCCTGCAAAACACGGAATACATACAGCCGATATCTGTGTTTTGCGGATCCACAAATTATGAATCACAAAACATCCAACATCCGTTTTTCACAGACAGCACATGTTCCCATTAATTTAAATATGTCTGTTCACACATCAGTATTTTTTTGATGCATACTAAACACGTCCATTGAATTCTATGGATCAGTGAAAATCATGGACACAACACAGATGGCATCTGTGGTGTGTCTGTTTTTGACGGAAGACAGATAGGAGATGCTCTTGAAAATAATTTTCAGATGAGAGCAACGTCCGTGGATTACGGATAGCATATGGAGGGTAAAAACGGACATATGGACCACAGATTAAATAAGGATGCCTTTTTCAGGTGCATAATAATGTCCTCAAAAACACTGATGATATCACTGACCGAACATTGGGACAGATTTATTAAAACTGGTGTAAAGTAAAAATGGCTTAGTTTCCTATAGCAACCAATCAGATTCCACCTTTCATTATCCAATGGAGCTCTGAAAAATGAAAGGTGGAATCTGATCGGTTGCTATGGGCAACTATGCCAGTATTCCTTTACACCAGTTTGATAAATCTCCCCCACTGACTGTGTGAATAAGGCCTTAGGGCTCATTCAGATGGCCGTATGCTGTCTGCAAAAATGCGGATCCATTTTAATACTTCAACTTTCAATAGTTTAAACCTCAACGGGGCCACGTCCTGATGTTCAGTGACAAGTATAGGACATGTTTTATTTGTTCTGCGGAGCCACAGAACAGAAGAAAAGGACCCCATAGAAGTGATTGGGTCTGAATCTAATCTGCAAAAAAAAAAGATCCACATTTTTGCAGACCGCATACAGCCATCTGAATGAGCCTTTAGGGCTTATGCACACGACCATATGTATTTTGCGGTGGTCAAAAAACAGATCCGCAAAAAAATATGGATGACGTCCATATGCATTCCGTATTTTGTGGAACGGAACAGTTGGCCCCTAATAGAACAGTCCTATCCTTGTCCGTAATGCGGACAATAATTGGACATGTTCTATTTTTTTGCTGAACGAAAATACGGACATACAGAAAATGGAATGCACACGGAGTACTTCGATTTTTTCTTGCAGACCCATTGAAATGAATCGTTCCACATATGGTCCGCAAAAAAAAACGGAACAGACATGGAAAGAAAATACATTCGTATGCATGAGCTCTTAGTCTGAGTGTAACTAACTACCCAGTGTAACTTATTGACAATGTGGCGACATCAGCTATGGATAGAAAATTATCACCAAGCTTCAGCAATAAAGTGTAGGCTGTCTCAGGTAAAGTGGCCTGCCAAGGGGGGGGGGGGGGGGGAGTGGTCTGCCCTAGGTGCAATGAGCACTTCTATCAATACAGATGGAAGCGCTCATTGCTGGAGTGCAGGGTATCTGGTGGCCCTTTCACTTACTGACCTCTCAGCTCCCCTGTGCTCCTCCCCTCTTCCCAGCCGATGCACTGAATGTGAGGCAGGGAGCCTTCTGCTCCCCACTCCACCATTCAGCTTGCAGACATAGATCCCACTGCCTACCTATGTGGGAGGAGCTTGTGGGAATCTGCCTGTGCTCCTCCTACAGTGCTATAACGCAATTTGTGCCTGGCTGCCTGTAGGGGAGTACTGGAGGTGATAATCAGGAACGGGACAAAGTTACTGTTTTGCTTTTAATTTTATTAACACTGGGAAGGCACAGAGAGGGAATTACTGCAGTGAAGGGGGCACAGAGAGAGCATTAGTACTGTGAAGGGGCACATAGATGCCATTACTACTGAGAAGAGGGCACAGAGAGGGCATTACTACTGTGAAGGGTGCACAGAGAGGGCATTACTGCTATGAAAAGGGCACAGAGAGGGCATTACTGTTGTGAAGGGTGCACAGAGAGAGCATTACTACTGTGAAGGGGCACATAGATGCCATTACTGTTGAGAAGAGGGCACAGAGAGGGCATTACTACTGTGAAGGGTGCACAGAGAGAGCATTAGAATTGTGAAGGGGGCACAGAGAGTGCATTACTGCTATGCAGAGGACACAAAGAGGGCATTACTGCTGTGAAGGGGGCACAGAGAGGGCATTAATGTTGTGAAGAGGCACAGAGAGAGCATTACTACTGTGAAGGGGCACATAGATGCCATTACTGTTGAGAAGAGGGCACAGAGAGGGCATTACTACTGTGAAGGGTGCACAGATAGGGCATTAGAATTGTGAAGGGGGCACAGAGAGTGCATTACTGCTATGAAGAGGGCACAGAGAGGGCATTACTGCTGTGAAGGGGGCAAAGAGGGCATTACTGTTGTGAAGGGGCACAGAGAGGGCATTACTACTGTGAAGGGACACATAGATGCCATTACTATTGAGAAGAGGGCACTACTACTGTGAAGGGTGCACAGAGAGGGCATTAGAATTGTGAAGGGTGCACAGAGAGTGCATTACTGCTGTGAAGGGGGCACAGAGAATGCATTAATGCAGTGAAGGGAGCACAGAGAGGGCATTACTACTGTGAAGGGGCACATAGATGCCATTACTATTGAGAAGAGGGCACAGAGAGGGTGCATTACTACTGTGACGGGGGCACAGAGTGCATTACTGCTGTGGAGGGGGCACAGAGAGGACATTACTACTGTGAACAGTGCACAGAGAGGGCATTAGAATTGTGAGGGGGCACTGAGAGTGCATTACTGTTGTGAAGTGGGCACAGAAACTGCATTACTGCAGTGAATGGAGCACAGAGAGGACATTACTGTTGTGAAGGGACACAGAGAGGGCATTACTACTGTGAAGGGGCACATAGATGCCATTACTATTGAGAAGAGGGTACAGGGAAGGCATTACTACTGGGAGGAGGAGAGTTTTATTAAAAGGCGTACATTTTTTCCAACCATCATTATTTCAACATTAAAAACATCATATCGAGTGTTTAAAGAAGCAGTATGCCTGATCACTGGACTGCCGGTGGGCAAGTCCGCCTTCTGTTGCACTCCATTATAACCAACCAGGCCCAACAGCTGTGACGTGTAGAAACAATCTCTACAAAAGAGAGAAAACAGTTAAAACAACCACACAAAAACGCCAACACAGAGCAGGGAGGGAGGGTGGGAAATCTCCGGACGCCAGCCAGATAGAAGAGGCCAAGCCCCCCACAAAGCAAGCAATTCTCGCGTTGACTACTGTCTGTACCCTTTCCACCACAGCAGAATCTCTGGCCCCTTACCAAGTTACCTGGGGAATGACAAGACCAATTCGTTGCAAAAAATTTGGGATCCTCTCCAGGTCTGCACGGATGAGGGGGATTAGCTCAGCTAGCTTAAGAAAACAGAGAAGCGATAAAGCGTGCTCAACTCAACAGCTTCCGGCAGTACCTGAGACCATCGCAGGCAACGTATCCCTCGTCAGTGGACCTTGATATTCGTGAAACCCAGGATTCTAACTCCAGATCTATATTATGCCCTCTAGGCTGCCCAGAAATCGTAGGTGTGGCCCAGGATGCAAACTATCGCACGGCGGATATCTGTGGGGAAAAAAAACTAGGCTAACAAATCTGGTCACACATATAAGGCAAATCAGGTGGATTTCCACCGGTCAATGTGTTGGACCTCAGCATCAGATAGCCCGGAGCGCGCTGCTTCCGTGGTGGCCCCAATACGGAAATAATGGGTACTGAATTCCAATTGGGGTGCTCCCGCCGCAATAAGAAAATGCTTAAAGAGGCTTTGTCATTAGTTTTAACCATATAGCATTAGATATATGGGCACATAGGGCTCATCACCCTTTCCCCACACATACCTTTATTTCCCAGACGGAATCAGCTATTATCCAGGAAAATGCACTTTTAAAAATATGGTAATGAGGCATCGGAGCACTGGGAGGTGTGTCCTGCTCTCTGAGCACCGCATCTGCAACGCCCTTCTTGCTGCTAACGCCACCCTACATGATTAAAAAACGCCCCCTGCTGCATGATGGACAGCGCTAGACTCTGGTCTAGCGCTGAAATCCTGCGTGTACGCACTGACTTGTTGTACAGATGTAGCAGTGCTAGTGATCACAGGAGAATCGCGTGAGCGCAGAACAATATCGTAAATAGGGTACGCATCTGATGATTTGTACGCTAATGCTACGCATTGTATGCTAATGCGTACGAATGTGTATGCTAATTCTATGCATTGTACGCTAATGCATACGAATTTGTATGCTAATGCTATGCATTCACCTAATTAGCGTACTTTTACTGCGAGTGAAAGGAGTGAAACAGGAGAAGTCGCTAGCGCTGCCATATCTGCGAACAACGAGTCAGTGCGCAGGCGCGGGATTTCAGCGCTAGACCAGAGAGTCTAGTGCTGTCCATCGTGCAGCAGAGGGGCGTTAGCAGCAAGAAGGGCGTCGCAAATGCGGTGCTCAGAAGAGCAGAACACACCCCCCAGTGCTCCGATGCCTCATTACCATATTTTTAAAAGTGCATTTTCCTGAATAATGGCTGATTCCTTCTGGGAAATAAAGGTATGTGTGGGAAAAGGGTGATGAGCCCTATGTGCCCATATCTCTAATGCTATATGATTAAAACTAGTGACAGAGCCTCTTTAAAAACAGCTTGAAGTTGAAAACGGGTGAGGGGAAAACCCGAGTTGTGCACCAAAAAACAATCCACAGTCTGGCGCAGGGCCAGGTCACTGAGTTTACCGAGCAAGCAAGGCAGGCTGTTGCTCGGAGAACTATCTTTGACTGGCAAAGGCGGAGGCAGAGGGCCCCGCTGGATAGGACTATGTCAGGGAACAGTGAACCACCTGGCAGAAGTTTAGATGGGCCCACTAATTCGCTGAGTCTCAGGGTGCCAAAAAAGCTAAACAAAAACTAGCTTGAAATGATGCCGCTTTAAAAGGGGGAAGGCAAAGCGCATCAATAACTCCCAGTAGGCGGCACAGTAAAGAGAAGTACACTGGGCGCCTGCATTCTTTTCTAACATATTTCTTACGCCAGCCTTTTAAGGCTTGCCGGATTAGGAAATGCCTGGTGACATCTGTCCAGCCATTAAGGTGGAAATGGAAGCTGATCATGCAGCGCTGGGCCACCACAGCAGAAACGCTGCGGTCGTGTAACCAAAGTAGATAAGCTAGCGTGACAGATAAGGACTCCTCAGTACAAACCGGCACCTGTTTATCAACAACTAAAGTCCACCATTCTGCCCACGCTTTACCATGACCTAGCCAGGTGGCTGGTGCAATCGAAGTCTGGACTAAAGACATCAACCGCTGGTCACCAGATCCCACAGGTGGGGCCGGCATGGGAAGCTCTTGATCTCCGTGTCCGGCAACAGGTCTCGAAACTTCTGCAACTGGAAACGAGAGAGAGCATCAGCAATGGTATTGTAAATCCGGGACATGACGAGCCCAAAACCAGATGTTAAGTTCCAAGCACAGTAGCACCATATGCTATAATAAGACCAAATACATTAGACCGTGCCCTTGTTATTGGTCCAGAAAAAATTACGACAGTTTTGCAGGGAGTTACCCCAGAGCTCGATGGACACCACTATGGGAAATAGTTCTAATAACGCAACATTGTTGCAAGGGTCTGCAACGTGCCAAGATTCTGGCCAGGAGGAGGCACACCAAGTGATGCCACATATAGCCCCAAAACCTTATGAACCCACCACGTCAGTAAAAAGGGACTAGCCGGTGTGGCCATTGTGAAGGCGAAGGAAATCCTGCCAGACATCCAAATCAGCTTTCAACTGGGTCATTAATCGGATGTGGTATTCCGGCTTCTTAATATCCCTGGTAGCCAGGGAAAGAGGCTGGGAAAAAACCCCTAGCCATGGGCATGACCCTACATGCAAAAACCATGAGACCCAGGAGTGATTGCATCTGGCGCAAGGTCACCGATCGGACTGGGCAGAACCCTTCGATCAAGTCAGTGAGTTTTGCCAATTTGTGTTTGAGAAGGCAGAAAACCATAAGGGTTGTGTCAATTTCAATCCCTAAGAAGGTTAGGCAAGTAGTGGGACCTACAGTTTTATCCTTCACGAAGGGGATGCCGAAGCGATGCATGAAAAATCGAAAGTTATCTAACAAAAATTGGCAGGCAGATCAGGTGCCGAGGGAAAAGAAAAGGAAAGTGTCGAGGTAGTGGGTAATGGAACGGGACCCTGACTCAAAACGTACCACCCATTCGAGGAAACTAGCATGATATTGAGCAACCCATTGGCAAGAAGTATCGTAGTAGTGACAATCGGGGTGTACAGGGAGAAGCCGGAAGGCGGATTTAATGTCTGATTTGGCCATGAGGGCGCCCTGGCCCTAATGACAGACCAAGAATACAGCCCTGTCAAAAGATACATATGAAAACGCTACTTCCTCTTTGGAAATGCCATCATTCACAGAAGAACCTTTGGGGAAAGAGGTGGTGGATGAGTCTGAGTTGCCCTGGCTCGTGTTTAAGAACCAAACCTAACAGGGACACGAGGAGGTTGCAGAAGGGTAAGGAATAGAGATGAGCGAGCACTAAAATGCTCGGGTGCTCGTTATTCGAGACAAACTTTTCCCGATGCTCGGGTGCTCGTTTCGAGTTACGAACACCATTGAAGTCAATGGGAGACTCAAGCATTTTTGCAGGGGACCAAGGCTCTGCCTAGGGAAGGCTGGGTGAAAACCTGGAAACCTCAGAAAATGATGTAAACACTACGGAAATGGACAGGAAACAACAGGGGCAGCATGCATGGATGCCTCTGAGGCTGCCTAATCCCACCATTACCCCAAATTCTCAGGCAACATCCTGGTGGTTACCCTCATGGCAATTGTGCTCACCCAGACCGAGAAAGGCGAGGCACATGCCCATCACATGTTAGGGAAGCATCCAACTAGGTGCAACGAAGGTCCATCACCCATGCCCATGCTGGCACTGCTCTCCTATCCCCAGCCACACAATGCAGGCATAAGCCTGACACAGCATGGCGGTGACACCAACAAGTGACCAAGTTAGATGAGGTAGCAGGTGAGCCACCCAAAAATTTAGCCTGATGCAGCATGGCGGTGACAACAGAGTGACCGAGTTAGACCGAGGTAGCCGGAGGTGAAGCACGGATGGTAATTCGAAGGAGGAGGAGGAGGGGTTGGAGGAAGAGGCATAGTAAGTCTGAGAAACCGTGACCGAGGTAGGCCCCGCAATCCTCCAAGTGGGCAGTACATGAGCGGCCTCAGGGTCAGACTCGGTCAGAGTGACTGAGCTACACGACGGTAGCAGGTAGAGCACATAAAAAATTTAGCGTGGCCCTGTATGTGGACGTTGAGGGCTTGTGCATGTAGGTGGGCTGAACTTTTTTTCTGCTTGCGCTCCAACGTCTGCTGTAATGACAGCTGAACGTTGCGCAGGGACACATTGGTGGACAGTGTGGAGGATCATGGAGGCGAAGGGGTGGTTTTCCGGCGGGAGGCGCTCGTGCCGGGGTTCTGGGCTGGGGGTTGACTCGCAGAGGCAGCGAGTGACACAGGGGAAGGAGCAGTGGTGGGAACTGCATGAGGGGAACGGACGGCCTTGGTTCCATAGTGTTTAGCACTCGTATACCTGCGCATGCTGGTGGTGGTTAGGCTGGTAGTGGGGGAACCCCCACTTAAAAATTTGGCATCAACTGGTACGGCTGTCAACATTGAGCTTGAACTAGTGGGGCATGTGTGGTATCGATTCTTCTCAGTTTAAAATCGTATACGTCCCCTATCTTGGGACCCTATATTTCATGGATTTTTCGAACACGGAAAAGGAAAAAGAGCTTGCTCTGGCCAGGGGAGTGTCTTTTCTACTGCAGCTAAGGGGACGTGTCCATGCTCTGCCTATCACAGGTCAGGAGCCAATTAAAAGAACCAAAAAAAGTCAGTACAAAATCTAATACGTCCCCTATCCGGGTAAATTGTTTGGAGAGAGGGCCTGTAGGTGGGGGGCAGGAGGTTGAGCTGGAAGAGCCAGAGGAATGCCCCCTTGGCCAGCGTGTGTGGTGGTGACAACAGCCGGATGGAGTTCGAATGACGACGCAGGACCCCAACTTAAAAATTTAGCATCAACCAGTACGGTTGTCAACTCTGAAATTTGTCGATTGGGACATGTGTTGTATGCATTCTTCTCAGTTTAATACCGTATACGGCACCTATCCGGAAAAATAGTTTGGAGAGAGAGAAAGAGAGGAAAAAGAAAAGGTATTTTTAAAAGTGACGTTCAGTATAGATCAGTTAAAGAGAAAGAAAGGATTTTATGAAATGGATTTGTATCACTGAGAGCAAAAGAACCTATTTTTTAACCTGACGTGCAGTATAGATCACTTGGAGATAAAAAGGGGAATGTGCAGACTTGGGCTGCTATAGTGCAAACCACTATGGTGGTGACAACAGAGTGAGCGAGTGACACTGCGGTAGCAGGCGAACCACATAAACATTTTTTGTGGCCCTGTATGGCGGCGGTGACAACAGAGTGAGTATGCAGTAGCTGGAGAAGCACCCAAAAATTTAGCCTGACACAGCATGGCGGTTACACCACCAATGACTTTGTCCGACTGAGAATGCAGTGAAATGGCTTTTGTTGACCCTTCAAAAATTTTTTTCTTTTCGGAGTACATAAAGTCTACCCTCAGCAAAATAGTTTTGGACTGTCTGTTTGACGCTCCTGAAACATTGTTTTACACTGTCTGTAGTTGACACTGCGGAAAAATTGTTTGGAGAGAGGGCCTGTAGGGGGCCCTCCGGAAAAATTGTTTAGAGAGAGGGCCTGTAGGTGGACCTCCGGAAAAACTGTTTAGAGAGAGGGCCTGTAGGTGGACCTCCGGAAAAATTGTTTACAGAGAGGGCCTGTAGGTGGACCTCCGGAAAAATTGTTTGGAGAGAGGGCCTGTAGGTGGACCTCCGGAAAAATTGTTCAGAGAGAGGACCTGTAGGTGGACCTCCGGAAAAATTGTTTAGAGAGAGGGCCTGTAGGTGGACCTCCGGAAAAATTGTTTGGAGAGAGGGCCTGTAGGTGGACCTCCGGAAAAATTGTGGTAAAAGAGTGCCAGTTGGACCTCTAAAAAATGGCGTTTTTTGGGTCAGCGTTAGGCAAAGACGACAAGGAGGAGGAGGAGTAGGAGGAGTAGAGAAGAGGAATCGGATAAATAAGTAATGTTAATCTTTAGCTGCTTTCCCCCGAAGGAGATTTGAATTCCGGTGAAATCCAGGCTTTGTTCATTTTAATAAGCGTCAGCCTGTCAGCGCTGTCAGTTGACAGGCGTGTACGCTTATCGGTGATGACGCCACCAGCTGCACTGAATACCCGCTCTGACAGCACGCTAGCGGCAGGGCAGGCCAGCACCTCCAAGGCGTACAGTGCCAGTTCAGGCCACGTGTCCAGCTTTGAAACCCAGTAGTTGTATGGAGCAGAGTGATTGGTCCGGACGTTGGTATGGTCAGCTAGGTACTCCCTCACCATCTTTCTGTACAGCTCCCCCCTACTCTGCCTAGACTGGGGACAGGTGACAGTGTCTTGCTGGGGTGACATAAAAGGCAAAGGCCTTTGAGAGCGTTCCCCTGCCAGTGCTGGACAAGGTGCCTGCTCGCCTCCTCTCCCCCGCTACTTGGCCCACAGAACCATGCCCTCTGCCGCTAGCGGTGTCAGATGGGAAGGATTGTTTCAGCTTGTGCACCAGGGCCTGTTGATATTGATTCACTCTCATACTCCTTTCCTCTACAGGGATGAGAGTGGAAAGGTTCTGCTTGTACCGTGGGTCCAGGAGAGTGAACACCTAGTAATCGGTGTTTGAAAAAATGCTTCTAACGCGATAGGATCACGGGATAGGCAGCCTAACATGAAGTCTGCCATGTGCGCCAGAGTCCCAACACGCAAGAATTCCCTCTCCTCACTGGCCTGACTCTCCATTTCCTCCTCCTCTTCCAAGTCCTCCTCTTCAGCCCATACACGCTCAAGAGTTAAGAAGGACTGAGCACTGGTACCCTCTTCTGTCTCGCCGACATTCTCCTCCTCTTCCTCCTCATCCTCATCCCCCTCCTCCGATACGCCCTGAGAAACAGACCGGAGGGTGCTCTGACTATCAAGGGACGTATCTTCCTCCGCCGTCTCTTGTGACAAGCGTAAAGCATCCGACTTGATGCTGAGCAGTGAGTTTTTCAACAGGCAAAGCAGCGGGATGGTGAGGCTGATAATGGCGGCATTGCCGCTGACCATCTGTGTTGACTCCTCAAAGTTGCTCAACACCTGGCAGATATCAGACATCCACGTCCACTCCTCATTGTAGACTTGAGGAATCTGAGTGACCTGACTACCAGTTCTGGTGGAAGTTGACATCTGGCAGTATACAATTGCTCTGCGCTGCTGGTAAACTCTGGATAACATGTTTAATGTCGAATTCCATCTTGTGGGCACGTTGCACAACAGTCGGTGAGTGGGCAGTTGTAGGCGCCGCTGCGCTGCCCTGAGAGTGGCAGCATCTGTGGTCGACTTGCGGAAATGCGCACAGATGCGGCGCACCTTGGTGAGCAAATCAGACAGATAGGGGTATGTCTTGAGGAACCGCTGAACTATTAGATTGAACACGTGGGCCAGGCATGGCACATGTGTCAGTCTGCCGAGTTGCAGAGCCGCCACCAGGTTACGCCCGTTGTCACACACAACCATGCCTGGCTTGAGGTTCAGCGGTGCCAGCCACAGATCGGTCTGTGCCGTGATGCCCTGTAACAGCTCTTGGGCGGTGTGCCTTTTGTCACCTAAGCTCAGCAGTTTGAGCACCGCCTGCTGGCGCTTACCCATGGCACTGCTGCTGTGCCTAGAGCTACCGACTGAAGGTGCCGTGCCAACGGATGGTAATTCGGAGGAGGAGGTGGAGGAGGAGGGGTCGAGGAGGAGGCATAGTACGTCTGAGAGACCGTAACCGAGGTAGGCCCCGCAATCCTCGGTGTGGGCAGTACATGAGCGGCCCCAGGGTCAGACTCGGTCCCAGCCTCCACCAAGTTAACCCAATGTGCCGTCAGTGATATATAGTGTCCCTGCCCGGCAGCACTTGTCCACGTGTCCATGGTTAGGTGGACCTTCTCAGAAACAGCATTGGTCAGGGCACGGATGATGTTCTGTGACACGTGCTGGTGTAGGGATGGGACGGCATATCGGGAAAAATAGTGGCGGCTGGGGACCGAATACCGAGGGGCAGCCACCGCCATGAGATTGCGAAAGGCCTCGGTCTCTACCAGCCTATAGGGCAGCATCTCCAGGCTCAGCAATTTGGAGATGTAGATGTTGAGGGCTTGGGCATGTGGGTGGGTGGAACTGTATTTCCTCTTGCGCTCCAGCGTCTGCTGTAAAGACAGCTGAACGCTGTGCTGGGACACATTGGTGGACGCTGTGGAGGATCGTGGAGGCGAAGGTATGGCTTTCCGGCGGGAGGCGCTCGTGCCGGGGTCCTGGGCAGGGGGTTGACTAGCAGAGGCAGCGAGTGACACAGGGGAAGGAGCAGTGGTGTGACCCGCAGGAGGTGAACGGCCTTGGTTCCATTGAGTGGGGTGTTTAGCACTCATATGCCTTCGCATGCTGGTGGTGGTTAGGCTAGTAGTGGTGGCACCCCTGCTGATCCTGGTGTGGCACAGGTTGCACACCACAGTCCGTCGGTCATCCTCACTTTCTTTAAAGAACCTCCAGACTTGCGAACATCTAGGCCTCATCACGGGAGCTTCACTACCAGCTCTGGCCCTGCTTCTCCCTCTGGCCACACCACTGCCTCTTCCAACCTGTTCTGGTGCAGCACTCGCCTCCGCCTCAGAAGCACTGTCTTCACTCGGCTTATCAACACAGCTTGGGTCAGTCACCTCGTCATCCTCCGATT
The DNA here is from genome assembly GCA_900303285.1 of Rhinella marina. NCBI lineage: Eukaryota > Metazoa > Chordata > Amphibia > Anura > Bufonidae > Rhinella > Rhinella marina. The sequence continues at coordinate 232,199 of ONZH01012074.1, read as the reverse complement.
CCTCAGTCTGCTCCCCCCTCGGACTTCCTGCCCTGACAACAACTTCACCACTGTCTGACAACAGTGCCTCCTCATCGTCCGACACCTCTTTACACACTTCTTCCACTAAGTCAACATTGTCATCATCATCATCACCCACAGACTGCGACAGTTGGAAAACTTGGGCATCGGGAAAGAGGTCAACAGCAACCTGAGAAGTGGTTTGTGACTCTGGGAAGGGTCCAGAAAACAGTTCCTCAGAGTATGCCGGATCGCATTCCAAATTTTCCTGGGAGGGGGCAGACTGGGGGGAAGGAGGTTGAGGTGGAGGAGCCAGAGGAGTGCTCCCTTGGGTAACGTGGGTGGACTGCGTGGAAGACTGACTGGTGGACAAATTACTTGAAGCATTGTCCGCAATCCACAACATCAGCTGTTCGCACTGTTGTGGTTTCAACAGTCTTCTACCATGTGTCCCTGTAAGTTGAGACATGAAGCTAGGGAGTGTAGCTCTGCGGCGTTCCCCTGCTCCCTCATCAGCAGGTACTGTCTCACCCTGCCCAGGACCACGGCCTCTGCCCCCTGCAGTAATTGAATGCCCACGCCCACGCCCTCGTCCTCGACCCTTAGTCCTGGGGTTCAACATTTTCTGTATATAAGTGTATTATATAAAAAAAAAAAATAAATGGGCCTGCTGTACTGAAACCCACAAACTTGTTCAATCTGAACAAGAAAATATATAGGTGGATAAGTTAGAGCAAAATTACGTATGTTATTACGTACCGAGCAGTATGGAGCAATTACACTGAAACTATTAGATTAGGCAGACTTGGTCTGCTTAAGTGCAACCCAGACAAATGTCGCACAGAGATTTTTGTAATGTAGCTGTATCAGTGAAAGCAAAAGACCTTTTTTAATTAAGTGACGTACAGAATGTGTCACCTGGACAGAAAATACAGATTGTGGTTTGTGGTGACTGGACAGCTGAACTGTGACACACAGAATAGTTCCACACAGCTGTATGAAATGGATTTGTATCACTGAGATAAAACAATAAAAAAAACTTTTTTTTTATTTTTTTTTTATATATATATATATTTTTTTAACGTGACGTGCAGAAACTATTAGAGAGCAAACTCAGCCCCTGCTGACTGTGGCTATTTTGACTGCAACCCAGACAAATGTTGCACAGAGATTTTTGTAATGTAGCTGTATCAGTGAGAGCAAAAGACCTTTTTTAATTAAGTGACGTACAAAATGTGTCACCTGGACAGAAAATACGGATTGTGGTTTGTATATAGGTGGATAAGTTAGAGCAAAATTACGTATGTTATTACGTACCGTGCAGTATGGAGCAATTACAATGAAACTATTAGATTAGGCAGACTTGGTCTGCTTAATTGCAACCCAGACAAATGTCGCACAGAGATTTTTGTAATGTAGCTGTATCAGTGAGAGCAAAAGACCTTTTTTAATTAAGTGACGTACAAAATGTGTCACCTGGACAGAAAATACGGATTGTGGTTTGTATATAGGTGGATAAGTTAGAGCAAAATTACGTATGTTATTACGTACCGTGCAGTATGGAGCAATTACAATGAAACTATTAGATTAGGCAGACTTGGTCTGCTTAAGTGCAACCCAGACAAATGTCGCACAGAGTCATACAGGCAGTGCAGGTCAGGGAAATCGCAGTCAGCCTGGAAAATGTGGCCGACACAATGACCGGAACATGGATTCCTGGGCTGATCACGGTCATTTGCATAAGCCTTATCACTCATACTGAGCCCCCATAACAGTGATATCCACAGTGCCCCCATAACTGGGACATCCACAGTGCCCCCATAACAGGGACATCCACAGATCCCCCCATAACAGTGGCATCCACAGATCCCCCCATAACAGTGGCATCCACAGATCCCCCCATAACAGTGTCATCCACAGATCCCCCATAACAGTGTTATCTATAGATCCCCCATAACAGTGTCATCCACAGATCCCCCATAACAGTGTTATCTATAGATCCTCCATAGCAGTGTCATCCACAGATCCCCCATAACAGTGTCACCCACAGATCCCCCATAACAGTGTAATCCACAGATCCTCCATAACAGTGTCATCCACAGATCCCCCCATAACAGTGTAATCCACAGATCCTCCATAACAGTGTCATCCACAGATCCCACATAACAGTGTCATCCACAGATCACCCATAACAGTGACATCCACAGATCCCCTGTAACAGTGTCATCCACAGATCCCCTGTAACAGTATCATCCACAGATCCCCCATAACAGTGTAATCCACAGATCCTCCATAACAGTGTAATCCACAGATCCCCATAACAGTGTAATCCACAGATCCCCCATAACAGTGTAATCCACAGATCCTCCATAACAGTGTCATCCACAGATCCCACATAACAGTGTCATCCACAGATCCTCCATAACAGTGTCATCCACAGATCCTCCATAACAGTGTCATTCACAGATCCCACATAACAGTGTCATCCACAGATCACCCATAACAGTGACATCCACAGATCCCCTGTAACAGTGTCATCCACAGATCCCCTGTAACAGTATCATCCACAGATCCCCCATAACAGTGACATCCACAGATCCCCCATAACAGTGTAATCCACAGATCCCCTGTAACAGTGTCATCCAAAGATCCCCCATAACAGTGACATCCACAGATCCCCCATAACAGTGTAATCCACAGATCCCCTGTAACAGTGTCATCCAAAGATCCCCCATAACAGTGACATCCACAGATCCCCTGTAACAGTGTCATCCACAGATCACCCATAACAGTGACATCCCCCACAGATCCCCTGTAACAGTCAGTCATCCACAGATCCCCTGTAACAGTATCATCCACAGATCACCCATAACAGTGACATCCACAGATCCCCTGTAACAGTGTCATCCACAGATCCCCTGTAACAGTATCATCCACAGATCCCCCATAACAGTGACATCCACAGATCCCCCATAACAGTGTGATCCACAGATCCCCTGTAACAGTGTCATCCAAAGATCCCCCATAACAGTGACATCCACAGATCCCCCATAACAGTGTAATCCACAGATCCCCTGTAACAGTGTCATCCAAAGATCCCCCATAACAGTGACATCCACAGATCCCCTGTAACAGTGTCATCCACAGATCACCCATAACAGTGACATCCACAGATCCCCTGTAACAGTGTCATCCACAGATCCCCTGTAACAGTATCATCCACAGATCCCCTGTAACAGTATCATCCACAGATCCCCCATAACAGTGACATCCACAGATCCCCCATAACAGTGTAATCCACAGATCCCCTGTAACAGTGTCATCCAAAGATCCCCCATAACAGTGACATCCACAGATCCCCCATAACAGTGTAATCCACAGATCCCCTGTAACAGTGTCATCCAAAGATCCCCCATAACAGTGACATCCACAGATCCCCTGTAACAGTGTCATCCACAGATCCCCTGTAACAGTGTCATCCACAGATCACCCATAACAGTGACATCCACAGATCCCCTGTAACAGTGTCATCCACAGATCCCCCATAACAGTGACATCCACAGATCCCCCATAACAGTGTCATCCACAGATTCCCCATAACAGTGTCATCCACAGATCACCCATAACAGTGACATCCACAGATCCCCTGTAACAGTGTCATCCACAGATCCCCTGTAACAGTATGATCCACAGATCCCCCATAACAGTGACATTCACAAGCCATAATAACAGTGATAACCAGAGTGCCCCCATAAAGGTGACGTTAATAGGGACTATTTTGTGTCGCATTTTCATTTTTTTAAATATATTATACAAAAAAAAAAAATGAGAGGACTTGAACCCAAAACCACTCCTCTAACCACTGAGCTATATAGTTCGGCTCTTAAAAGACCCTTATCTTTTTTGTTTAAAAACCTTAATAGACTGTTTCTGTGTATGATATACACATATGTACAAATGACAGAAATGAACGTGATGCAAATAAAGCTTTTAAGTCATTATTATGTGCTAAAACTTTTTGTCATTACTAAATATGAATATATATATGTATATATATACACACACATGTATGCATATATATACACACACATACACACATATATACACACATACATACAAGATAGATAGATAGATAGATAGATAGATAGATACTTCTGCAATTAGTCAAAGAATTAGTCAACCTATTTATAATTGTGCTCCATAGCTCAGTGGGTATAGCATTGGCTTTTGAAGTAGGAGGTTGTGGGCTCAAACCCCTTTCTAGGATTTATTATTACCAATATAAAAAGGGCACACAGGGGTGTCCCTAAGCACTTTCATTGTGCTTACAGACACCTCTGTGTTTTTAAATTCATCTTGACAGGCAGTTCATAAACCCAGCCATATAGAGTCCAGCAGGGACTCCTAGGCATCGGCACTTTACAAGCAGTGAACTGAGCTGTCTGCTCAGACGCTCAGGTCACTGCAGAGGCCCTGACACTGGCTCAGTGCTATGATAGCACTGAGCATGCGTCAGGAGTACAAGTCTCCCCACCCTCAGGGGATGACGTTCCGTCTACTGCAGCAGCAGCGAGAAGAAGACGGGAACTGGTCGGAAGAAGAGAAACCTGGTGAAGTGGAGTCACGTGACCAGAGTCTGGAGCCAGAAAGCAGGAGGGTGAGTATATGACTGAAGTGCTTCTTTCCACAGGTTAGTTTAAAGTGACATAAAATAGCGTTTGCCCGGAGAACTCCTTTAAACTCATTGCCCTCAAGCGTCGGCGCAACCACCGGCTAAACCTCTGGAAGAGCAGGTGCCAGAGAAACCACGCTGGTCCGACTGAACCCGTGGGACAAAACAACTGGCTTAAGGAACAGGCTCCCACCCCTTGCTGCGACAATGAAATTTTGAACTGCCAGAGCTGGAGCTGCAGGAATTCGGATAGGACAGCGATGACGATCTGGAATGGGTAGGATGCCTGCTGTGTCGGGAAGATCTGGAACTGTGCCATGACCACCTGCGTTTCCAGGTAGTATTATGGTGCCGCCTATGACACTTCCAGATCTGCCTGCACCTAGGAACGGGGGACAGCCACCAACTCTTCATCAGCCATACCTGCAGGATAAAGCTCCTGACGGCAGCTAGAGAGAAGAGGCTGACCCCCCCAGGTTTGCTCGTCTTTTAACACTTCACAGGGGAGGGGGTGGAGGAGCCCAGGGGAGAAACTATTCCTGCATTATTGTGGGAGGGGGGAACCACACCACTTTCAGCTACAGGATTCAGTACACTCAATCCACACACACACCCCTTTTAGCCTTATGGCTACATCTGCTCCAGCAGGCTGGCTGCTCTGTTAACTCTTTCTATGTTCAAACTTAGGAAGTCTCTGCAGTCAGAGACCTTGTCGTTATGCAGTCCAATGTCTATCAGACTTACTGGAAATGGTAGGTAACTACTGAGATGAGTGCTGTGTGCACACCTGATGCGGCAATGACACGGTTCACAGCCGCAGCTAATTGTAAGTCGGTGCAAAGTGGGGGACGGCAGCGCTGCTCTTTTTATGTCCCCCAGTGGTATCCCTCCTCCAGGTGTTGTCTACTCCTCCCACCCGCCCCCTCCTCAGCACCATTTATGAGTTGCCCGGTGCTCCCTCTCACGGTGGATCTCAGCATGGAGCTCACTGTGGAGCAGCACCGCATCCCCCTGAATGATGGCAACAGCATTCCGGTGTTGGGGCTTGGAACCTACTCACCCCCTGCTACGGTCAGTCATAATAATCCCTGATACTCCTGCACTGATAACTGGGTACTGCTGTGTTACTCATTGTATAACTCTAGTACTATCTAATTAATGTTATAATAACCCTAGTACTCTCATACTCTTATTACTCTTCTAAAAACCTATTACTTTGATCAGAAATCTAATTATGCTACAGTAATACTGCCATAAAAACCTGTTACTCAGAGGCTCCTACCCCTACTATTCTTCTAAGAAGTAGTATTACTTTTGTTGTACCCTGTTTGTTTACTTCTATTATATGGTTGTTCATATAAGTAATAGTAACATTAGTAACAGTAATATTGTAATACCCATAAATGCTTGATTTTTGCTGCTTTAACGCCCTGTTGCCACTTTAATATCCTATTATCTGTTGCATTAACCTGGCCAGTGATCTATTACCCTAGTACCGCTTTAATTACCATATTACTTCTGTAACAAACTGTTACTGCTGTAATATTCAGATTACTCCTATTATACCTTTAATGCTGTAATAAACGTATTACTCCTATAATATCCTGTTACTGTTGTAATATACTTATTACTCCTATAATACTCTGTTACTGCTGTAATTTACTTTCTACTCCTATAATGCCTTGCTACTGCTGTAATATACTTATTACTCCCATAATAGCTTTACTGCTGTAATACACTTATTACTCCTACTATATAATACCATGTTACTGCTGTAATATACTTATTACTCCAAAAATAGCCAGGTAATACTATAATATACTTATTACTCCTATAATACCCTCTTACATTACTCCTATAACACTGCATTAATGCTGTTATATACTTCTTCTCATAATGTGTTACTGCTGAAATATACTTATTACTCCTATAATACCCTGTTACTGCTGTGACATACTTATTACTCCTATAATACTCTGTTACTGCTGTGATATACTTAAAAAGTGGCCAGTTCAGGCTGCGTTCACATCAGTGTTCAGCCTTTCCGTTCTCCTACTCCGTTATAGGACAGAAGAAGGTAAAGGGCAGATTTGGCACATAACTGAGCCCAACGGAGCCCAGAAGATTTTTCAAGCGGAGACAAAAGTCGTGCATGCAGAACTTTTGTTTCCACTTCAAAAATCTTTCTCTGAGAGGAACCATAACGGACCCCATTATAGTCTCTGTTCAGCTCAGTTATATGCTAAATCTGTCCTTTACCTTCTTCTGTATTATAATGGAGCAGGAGAACGGAAAGGCTGAACACTGATGTGAACTCAGCCTAATGCTGTTATTACTCCTATAATACCCTATTACATTACTATTATAATACGCCATTACTGCTGTTGTATACTTATTGTCATATGCTGTTACTGCAGTAATATACTTAATACTCCTATAATACCCTGTTACTGCTGTCATATACATATTACTCCTATAATAGCCTGTTACTGCTGTAATATACTTGTTAGGGGTTGTTCACATATCAGTTATTTGATCAGTTATTTCCATCAGTTAGGCCCCATTCACACGACCGTATGTTCATTTCCGTATCTTATCCGCATTTTTGCGCATAAGATGCGGAACCATACGGAACCATTCATTTTTCCATAGGAGAAAAAAAAATGCGGAATGCACACCGCATGCATTCCGCATCCGTATATTACGGAAGTTCTCCCGCAAAAAAAAGGAAACATGTCCTATACTTGGTCGCAAAACACGTCCGTAGCCCCATTAAAGTCAATAGGTCCGCAAAATTACGGAACACTACGGAGACTTTCCGTATATCTTCTGTTCCGTTTTTATACGGACATGGAATACATACGGTCGTGTGAAAGGAGCCTTATTGTGAGCCAAAGCCAGGTGAGGGTCAAAAACACCAAACAGGTGTAGATCTTTTCATTATACCTGATCTCTGTTTAGTGTCCACTCCTGGTTTTGGCTGACAATAACTGATGGAAATAACTGATCAAATAACTGATATGTGAACAACCCCTTAATCCTATAACTAGCCTAACAAAGTTATAATATCCCTATTACTCTTATAATTATCCTATTGGTATTGTATTATATCTTTTACATATACGTACTGTGATAACTGTGCTTTACTACCCTTGTTTTTCGTATAATAACCCTACTAGTACTGTAGCTTCCCTATTACTACTATATGTAAGTTCCCTACATGTGCTGTAATGTAACTATTACTAATAAAATAACCCTACTAGAGCTGTAATATCACTATTACTACTATAACAACCCTACTAGTGCCGTAATATTACCGTTACTACTATAATAACCCTACTAGTGCTGTAATATCACTTTTACTACTAAAGTAACCCAACTAGTGCAGTAGTATTACTATTACTACTATAATAACTCTACTAGTACTTATGATTATATTATCCATACTTACAGTAGACTTCTATAATAAGCCTATTACTCCCATAATAATACTTACTGTACCTTTGTAACACGTTTATCTCTTCAGAATAGCTGTCTATAGAACTGACACTGTAATCACCTGGTATAACAAATAATAAAGTAATATGATGTAATATGTGTTATAATATGCTGCACCTGTTGTTCTATGGTCTGTCCCTGTGTACTGTATCTCCCATACACCTGTTATATTGGATTACTCCAAGGGTCTCTCCGGCGCCTCTACATAACTTCACCGGATCCACCGCCAGCCCAAGGGATTATTAAGACCAGTGTCTAAAACAATAAATGACCCCCTAAGTACGTTTTTGTTGCCATGGTTTGTACTGCTTTTTGTGATGCTACAGTGGCACCTAGTGGCTAGAACTGTGTACCTACTAGACATTGCTAAATAAAACCTTGCACAATTTCATATAATGTGATGCTCTTTGTTGTAGCATTTGGTTAAGTAGACATTGGTTTTGCAGTTTTTTGCAGTAGTACTGTTGAGGTTGGTTATAGGACATTGGGGTTTGATTTTATCCAAGGGAGGACTGAGTGCTCCAACTGATAATGTCACTTAAAAAAGCTGTAACTGGATCCCTCAGTAATGACAACTTTGGCCACTAATTTCCACATTCCAGTGCCGCTATAAAAGTGTTCTCCTTTAAGATTAATGACAGGACTTACATAATAGTGCCAGTCATCACAACCCTTACACAGTGCGTGCCAGTCACAGAACCCTACTTATGCCAGGGATACGGCTTTCCCATCACAATGCCAGCAAACCACAAGGCCAATCTGTGGAGGCTCCAATCCTGGTTTTGGCTCACAATCACTGATGGAAATCACTGACCAAACATTGACTGTGTGAATGAGGCTTTAGCTTCCTAGAAAGTAAAGGGTCAATCAACCATTGCCTTCCCTGTATGATCTCTTCCTGGGCTAGAAATTAGAAAAGAAAGGTGGCTTCCCAGAACAGCTGGATTCAGAATGAATCATTGGGTAATAGTAAAGGGGCTGTCCCTAGGGTATGTTCATAGAGCGAAAATTATACATCAGAAAACTGACGTGTACTTGCAGAGGAATCCACTGTATTAGGCCCCATTCACACGTCCACATTTTTTGAGGATCACACATGGACCCATTCATTTCTATAGTTCTACAAAAAAAAAATGCCAGCATTGTCACACTGGGTCAGAAAAAAAACTGATGGAACACGGATGTGATATGGACATTATTCACAATTTTTTTCAGACCTCTAAGGGTGAATTCACTCCACAGTTTGTATTTTGTGGCCCGCAAAACAAAGATATGCAAAAAATACAATTGACATCGGTAAATTTTTATTTTTTTTTGCGGATCCTTTGTAACAAAATTTTTTGGGGATTGCGGAATGCACATACGGATGTGGTCCGTTTACTTTATTTTATTTTTCAATGGGGCTAATCTGCCAACAGACAGCCTGCCGTGAACCCTTGAATAGCCGATGCAGAGGATGGGAGTGGTAGTGGCCCTGATTAGATGTTGTGTCATGGTGTACTCCCTCAAGTCGTTGCTCCATGAATGAGACTAGAAGTGAACGTATAAGGCCCCTTTTACACGGGCGAGATTTCCGCACGGGTGCAATGCATGATGCGAACGCATTGCACCCGCACTGAATCCTGACTTATTAATTTCAATGGGTCTTTTCACATGAGCGATGTTTTTCACGCATCAGTTCGCCGTTGCGTGAAAATCGCAGCATGTTCTATATTCTGAGTTTTTCACGCAGCCCTGGCCCCATTGAAGTGAATGGGTCTGCGTGAATCACGCATTGCATCCACACGGAAGTGCGGATGCAATGCGTGATTCACTGATGGTTGCTAAGAGATGTTGTTTGTAAACATTCAGTTTTTTATCACGTTCGTGAAAATCGCATCAAAACGCCTCGCACCTGCGAAGAAAAAACTGAACGAACGTACACAATCACAGTCAAAACTGACTGCAATTGCGTGCGGATTTTCCTGAGTGCATCCGGACTGAATCCGTGACGCTCGTAGTGAAAGAGGCCTAACAGTCTCTCTACACTATTATGGTACATCCAATAGCAGCAGTTTCTGGCACCAGTTAAGGTGGTTTGGAGGCAGGTTGGATGGCTACAGCTTATCACTTGTGGGTATAGTTGTCCCCTGTCAGGTTCAGACTTAAACCTTGATTGGCCTAGTGGTAGTTTTAGGTGTGTGAAATGCAGAATTTTGTTGATTGTTCTGCTGTCTTGTCTCTCAAGGGTTTTTCTTGAGGCAGGATGTTAGGTTTCTCTGGAGGAGCTCTGCAGTGTGCTTCTGTGTCTACACACAAACATCTCCCTTCCCCCCAGCAGGGTGCTGGACCAGGCCACTACCGCCAAGAGGCAAGGGATAGGACAGTTGGCCCTGTTCCTGCTAACCCTTTGCCATCCATATTTCCTACTGGAATGTACGGCCAAAACACAAAATATGTAACATTATAATACACAAAGCAATTTGCAGATGAAGGAATGGGGAACCGGTGTCAGGAATCAGGTAAGTCATCTTCCTTTTGCAGGTCCAGCAGAATGTGGTGGTTGCCATCCCTCCCCCCCATTCTTTCACAACCCCTTTAATCTCTGACCCTCCTTACTACAAAAGTACTCCTGAGAGAAAGACCAGATATTTAAGAAGGTCTAGAGCACACAAAGCCATGCATTGGACTCAGACAGCAAGGTATTGTGTGCGTTTACGGCAGAAAGGCTTTGCTGCTGTAGAAGGGAATATTGCACAAGCATCCTACCGCACTTTGGCCATCTGTATCTCAGTTCCGCACCCCTAAGTCTGGGAATTTCAGAAGGACTTAACAAGAACCTTATTGCATGCCTATGGGTCTTCTGAGAGACCACAAAGTGTCTTTAGAGAGAAGGAGTTCTATAACCACTGTAGAGCCGTCAACTCCTACGACCAGTGTTGAAGAAAGGCAGGGACACAACAAAGTCACTTCAATCCGGTTTATTGGTACTTCCAGCTAACTAACAGCGTAGTACAGCTGGATTACAGCCAGGTCAGATAGTCAGTCCATAACATCAGAAATAAGTAATGCAGGCTCGAGTCTCCGTTAGATCCGTCCACAGGCCAGTGTTTGCTTCACACACACCTTGCACTCTGTGATCTGTAAGCCACTCACCCTGCTTCTTGTTGCTGACTTTTAAACACAGTGGACACAGTGTGAAACCCGGAGTGGATTGTGGGGAATAAGCACCCACCCAGCTCTTTGCTTACTCCCAGTAAAAGCCAGGCCTGGATTAGCTGAAACCAGCTATGCTAGTTAACAAGAGCGTCCACTATCTATCCTAGTGAATGCACAAGCTAATGGCTTTTACTCCACCAAGGCAGGGTTTCTTTGTGGCATGTCTCAGGTGCATCCCCTCTAATAGGTTTCCTGCACCATTCTCTGAGACCCATAGCTCCCTTCATATATGAGGCCTGTCACTGCCTCACACCACCATCACTGTTGTTTTCCATATGCTGCAACATACTGTTGTTGCCATTTGCACTATAATCCCTATTGTAACCTTAGAGTAGAGACAATTGGTCTGATCACCATCGTTCAACGGTCCTGCCTTACACTCAGCAAAGAATCCAACATGAAGGGCACCCCAATCAACACCAGGCAGGAGTCCCAATACCAGGATGCACCCCAAGGTAGGAAAGGGTGTGCCCTCTAGTAATTGCACCTAGGGAGCGCAAGAGTGGAGATCGCTACTGTGATCTGTCAGTACTTCCACTACCCTCAGAGCCACAACTACTACTCCCTTCCCAGCGGTCCGCTGCACAATTATTGGAGCTATAATATAAACATGCCCCTACAGAGGTTAGCCCCTTTTCTGCAATTTTAGGGCTCATGCACACAACCGTATGTATTTTGTGGTCCGCAAAACACGGAACGGACATACGGAAACGGAATGTACATGGAGTCACTTCCTTTTTTTTTTTTTTTTGTGGACCCGTTGAAATGAATGGTTCCACATATGATCCGCAAAAAAACAGAACGGACACGGAAAGTATATAAATTCGTCTGCATGAGCTCTTATACCTTGGAATGTTATCATGAATTGTATGTCACTTTCTAATACATCCTTATTACGTCTCCTTGGTCCTTTCATGATGATTGAATATCATCATACCTTCTCCATTGAGACACGGTACTCTCGACTCCTACCACATATGCTAATGGCAGACACACTGCATTTCATTGAGGAGGCATGATGACTTGTCTGGTCACGTGTCTCTCCATACGCAGCCATCTAAAGGGAACAGTAGAGCGGCTGAGCAGGGGATGTGGTTTCAATAATTGTAAAAATAGTAATAAAGATGTATATAAAACTTATAAAATATCCCCCATACAGTCACTTAATAGCTGCTCCATCCATATTGTAATCTAGTAATAGTGCTATACAGCGTTTAAATAAAACTACTATAAGATTACTATGAAGATTTGAGGTAGTCACAAGCCTCAGGAGCCATCAGTTGCTCCAGATGATGTGCACAGGTATATTAATAAAGGTGTATATATATTTTTGTTGATATTGTCTTTTTTTGTTATGCGCACTCTCTGCCTCGGCCAGGGTATTAGGATACAGGGCAAAGCAGCAAATTGTATCTTTGACCTGGGTGGAGGAATGCTGTCAACCTGCAAGTCTTCAACCATTGTCCTGAACATCCCATCTACCTGATGCCCATGTGGCTGGCATATATAAATATACTAGTAGAAGGACCCAGCTTTGCACGGGTATATTTCATCTATTTCATTTAATGTTTATGTGTGTCGTTAAAAGATTTTAACAGTGACCTCTACAGCACCCCACCCCCTTAACAGTGTACTCCACAGTCCCCCACCCCTTAAAACATACCACCCCCACAGTGCCCCGCCTCCTTAAAATGGGACCTCCACAGCAGTCCATCCCCTTAACTTTGACCTTCACAGCAGCCCGTCCCTTTAACAGTGAGTTTCACAGCACCCCATTCCCTTGACAGTGACCTCCTTAGGGGCCCGTTTCCTTATCTGTGACCTCCACTGTTCCTTGCCCCCTTAACAGAGACCCTGTTTCCTTAAGGCTCCATTCACACGTCCTGTTTTTCTTTCCTGATTTGATCCTGATCTGAATCCATTCATTTCAATGGGTCCTGAAAAAATCAGGATCGAATCAGGAAAGAAAAATAGGACGTGTGAATGGAGCCTAACAGTGACTTCACAGTACCATGTTGCCTTAACATTGACCTCCACAGCAGCTACCCCTTTAATAGTGGCCCCTGCCCCCTTAACAGTGACCTCCACAATGCCTGTCCCTTTAAGAGTGACCTCTGCAGTGCCCTGCCCCCTTAACAGTAACATCCACAGTGAACGCATCTTTAACAGTGACCTCCACAGCAGCTGCCCCTTTAATAGTGGCCCCTACCCCCTTAACAGTGACCTCCACAGGGCCCTGCCCCTTTAAAGCTAGGGCTACACGCAAAAATGTTTATTATGATAGGCTATGATGTCGCACTGTGACATGCGACATGCTGCTACATGACAGTCGCAAAAAATCCATCCAAGATGGATTTTGCTGCGACTGTCACTTCGCAGTCGCAGTGTAACACCATAGACTATCATTATAAAAATTGTCGTGCCACATGCTAAATTTGGTGAAGATCATTCAAGTCGTTTGGTTGCACATAAAGAACAGACAGACGGACAGACAGAAACTCATTTATATATATATAAGATATTATAGCCACCCACATTACTGATCTTGATATGCCAATCCCCTAAGCAATTGGTAACTTGTCCTAGCCAAATGCAGGACACATCCACCTACAATAAACCTTTTTATAATGCTATATTATGGTCACTAAGAAGCCCGGCCTTCTCCATTCCCTTAGATGCCAGTTCTTTACTAGAATCCCCCCCTCCTCCTCCCAAAAAGGGGTCTTGGTTAATGAATAAAAGCTCTGTATGGAGCAGAGTCATATGTCAGCACTGTTTAAATAAAGTGTAATAGTAACATTGTGCAAAGGTCCCACCATGGCCATAAAACCAATCACATTTCTCCATGGTCTCACCAGGACGGCTGGAAAATTGCTGACTAGTTGTACCTTTGAACAGTGCAGGCAAATAGAGGTATTAGCTGTGTATCCACAAGTGCACCATCACCTCTAACCGATTCAATCAGGAAACCTAGTTTATTTTTTATTAACCCCTTCAGGACACATTTTCACCTCCCTAACAGAGCCCATTTCTGCAAATCTGATGTCACTTTATGTGGTAATACGTTTAGAACTCTTTTACTTATCCAAGCCATTCCGAGATTGTTTTCTCATGACACACTGTACTTGTATGTTAAAGGTAAATTTGAGTCAATATGTTTTACCTTTATTTATTTAAAAAGCAAATTATGGAAACTGGAAAAATTTGCCATTTTCTAAATTTGAATTTCTCTACTTTTAAGTTGGATAGTGTTACCTCATAAAATAGCTATTAACTAAGATTCACCGTATGTCTGCTTTATGTTTGCATCATTTTATGAATGTCATTTTATTTTTTTAAAGATGTTTGGAAAGATTAGATTTTTAAAAGCACATTTTCACAATTTTAAGGAAATTTTCAAATTTTCCACTTTTTTAAAGACCAAAAGTCATTTTGTGGGGCTTATGTAGTAGGAACCAGCCATAAATTAGCCTATTTTGGAAAAACACCCCTCAAGTTGATCAAAACTGATTTTACAAATGTTGTTAACCCTTCAAGAATTAAAGGAAAATGTAGATGAAATTTTCGTTCTCATAGAGTTTGGTTGTAACCTTTGCCCTAAAAAAATAGAAATCGCACCAAACCAACGAAACCACACATATAGTCCCAATACATTCTTTATTACATGATATCAAATAGGCATACAATACATTACATAAAATTAGTTATAAATAGCAGTACAGATAAGCGTTATTGATAGACTATGACCCTACCAGACGCCAGGGCAAAGGTTACAACCAAACTCTTACACCCTATGAGAACGGACACAAATCCTACGCAAATATATAAAAATTTGGGCTATGATCCCTCATTGATTTTGAACCTGTCAGTAACTATATGAAGATTCTGAATTAAAAATTATTCTAAAGGATTATCATTTCTACCTACTACTAGGTTTAATGTTTTCGATTGGATCAAAGATTTACATCTATTTATTAGAAAAGTCCGTTAGCATAAAATGTTCACCCAAATTGGAAAAAATGTTTAGAACTAGGAATAGAACTCAAGGATCTTCAGGGTGTAGAGAATCTTGCCCATTTGATTGAAGAAAATGATATAGAGAGGCAAGGGACCATTCACTGCTTTGAGGAATAAAAGTAGAAGGATGCCACCCAATAATCACAGAGTACCTTCACCAGTGTAAAACATAACCTTTACTGATGTGCAATTATTTATGTCGCAACTTTATTAAGTTACAACATAAATGGGTCAGATCACCACATTGATCTATTTTTAAGCTCAGTAATTAGAGATCTGGAACACTTGGATCAATGTGTTGATTCCCCACCTCATCCTAAAAATTGTTCTAATAGTGAGATGGCAGGCCCCAAAAACCTCAGAGAGAAAAAGGATTTAATCCTTAAAGGGATTCTGTCAGCAGGATATTGGGTATAGTGATAATCACATCTCTATGCCGGCCTTACTGCTGTGATTGTAAATATGTAAGTGTAATTGTTATTAGGGCAGTAGTTTACATAAAAAAAAGCGTTTTTATTAACATATGAAATACCTGGATAAGGAGCCCAAGGGGAGGTCCTGCGAGCCGTTGGAGCCCGGGCACGCCGCAGATTTCGGAACCCAGCACCGCCCTCCAGCTAATTATGCACGCCCCTTCAGCGCTGTCTTCTCCGTGCATACAAGAGTCTGTGCCGCAGCCGGAGGAGAACACAGCGCTGAAGGGGCGTGCATAATTAGCTGGAGGGCGGTGCTGGGCTCCGAAATCTGCGGCGTGTCCGGGCTCCAACGGCTCGCAGGACCTCCCCTTGGGCTCCTTATCCAGGTATTTCACATGTTAATAACAACGCTTTTTTATGTAAACTACTGCCCTAATAACAATTACACTTACATATTTACAATCACAGCAGTAAGGCCGGTATAGAGATGTAATTATCTCTATACCCAATATCCTGCTGACAGAATCTCTTTAAATCATCAGATAAGGGGGAGGGACATTGTGATATTAAACTGTAAACAGTGTAAACAGATGTGCATATCATTCCTCTCGGATACAAAAAGCTATGAAATATTGGTGCGGGAACCACCTAACTGTTTTGCCCAAGTCCAGCTCGGGCAGTGTGAAAGGTAGCTAACTGGAGGGAGAAGGGCTGCTTTAGATGGCCATATCTCCTCAATGGTAGTAGCTAGAAACATGCAACTGGTCTTGTCTTAAAGCTGACAGTCCAGGCTTTAATACAAGAAAAAATGACAACTTAAGTCCAAGAAACAGAGGAGAAATCACTGTTATAAATCAAGTCTGGAATAATCAGGAGCGAAACCTGTTTTTACTTTCATTTTCAGCTGCATTCACAACATCTCGATATTGCTGGCATTTTGGTATTGTCTGAAAGCTTTGAATGTCTTCTTTCAAACAAGACCAGTTGCATGTTTCTACCATTCAGGAGGTAGCAGCATCTAAAGCAGCCCTCCCCCTCCATGTAGCTACTTTTACCACTGCTGTAGCTCCACACTTTTTATCTATGGGTGAGGTAGGGTGATATTTATAATCAAATTTTGCACCCAATATTTATCTTATAAAATGAGGGACAGTAACCTCCCCCCTATTTTACCTCCCCATCCCTCGTCCTATAAGCTGATATGAAGTGACACTTGATGATGGTAAAATATTATTTTCCAATAGTCAAATAATCTTCTAGTATTAGTAGGGTACAGTGGCTTGCCATCTGTGCCATAAATTCTAAACCCAATGGTTTCTCTGTCCTGTTTTCTGTATTACCAGCAATAGCTGCGATTCACTTCCTGTATTTGCGTTCCACCATGTGTTCAATTCCCAACCAGTACAATAGAGAAATATTTTAAAGTGCTTAGTGCAAGGGAATATCACTCACCAATATAGATCAAAATAAGTATAAAAAGTATAATCCATATATGAACAGTTCATTAGGGAATACATGATGGAAAATTATACTGACCAGTGTGGCTCAGACCCTGACGCACGTTTCACATCTTGCTTCCTAATTTTTAAAATTTTTGTTTGCAATCTTACACAATAAAAACATTTTTGAAAAAATTGCAGTTTTTGTATTGCCATTTTCTGAGAGCCTTTTTTTTTATTTTTGTGTCAAACATCCTGTGTAGTGGCTTTTATTTTTTTTTGTGTGGGATAAAGTGACGTTTCAGTGGGGTACATTACTTTTGGAGGCAAAGTCTCCAAAAAATGGCTATGTTGGTGGGTTGTTATTATTATTTTTTACGGCATTCATCTTATGGGGTAGATCATGTGATTTTTTTTTTTTATAGAGCTGGTCATCACGTACGTGGCGATTCCGATGTCTATTTTTCTTTTTTTTTTTCTTTTATGTGTTTATTATGGAAATGGGCATCTTTCTGGTTCCTTTTTTAACTTGAAACTTTTTATTATGAAAAACACTTTTTACATTTTTTTTTAAAACTTTTTGTCCTACTGTGGGACTACAATAATACAGTGCCTTGCGAAAGTATTTGGCCCCCTGGAACTTTTCAACCTTTTGCCACATTTCAGGCTTCAAACAAAAACATATAACATTTTAAATTTGTGGTGAAGAATCAACAAGTGGGTCACAATTGTTAAGTGGAACGAAATTTATTGGATCATTTAAACTTTTTTTGTAATAATAAAACTGAAAAGTGGGGCGTGGAAAATTATTCGGCCCATTTACTTTCAGTTCAGAAAACTCACTCCAGAAGTTCATTGATGATCTCTGAATGATCCAATGTTGTCCTAAATGACTGATGAAGATAAATAGAATCCACCTGTGTGTAATCAAGTCTCCGTATAAATGCACCTGCTCTGTGATAGTCTCAGGGTTCTGCATCATGAAGACCAAGGAACACACCAGGCAGGTCCGTGATACTGTTGTGGAGAAGTTTAAAGCCGGATTTGGATACCAAAAGATTTCCCAAGCTTTGAACATCCCAAGGAGCACTGTGCAAGCGATCATATTAAAATGGAAGGAGTATCAGACCACTGCAAATCTACCAAGACCCGGCCATCCCTCTAAACTTTCATCTCAAACAAGGAGAAGACTCATCAGAGATGCAGCCAACAGGCCCATGATCACTCTGGATGAACTGCAGAGATCTACAGCTGAGGTGGGAGAGTCTGTCCATAGGACAACAATCAGTCAAACACTTCACAAATCTGACCTTTATGGAAGAGTGGCAAGAAGAAAGCCATTTGTCAAAGATATCCATAAAAAGTCTTCTTTACAGTTTGCCACAAGCCACCTGGGAGACACCAAACATGTGGAAGAAGATGCTCTGGTCAGATGAAACCAAAATCGAACTTTTTGGAAACAAAACGATATGTTTGGTGTAAAAGCAACACAGCTCATCACCCTGAACACACCATCCCCACTGTCAAACATGGTGGTGGCAGCATCATGGTTTGGGCCTGCTTTTCATCAGCAGGGACAGGGAAGATGGTTAAAATTGATGGGAAGATGGATGGAGCCAAATACAGGACCATTCTGGATGAAAACCTGTTGGAGTCTGCAAAAGACCTGAGACTAGGACAGAGATTTATCTTCCAACAAGACAATGATCCCAAACATAAAGCAAAATCTACAATGGAATGGTTCAAAAATAAACGTATCCAGGTCTTAGAATGGCCAAGTCAAAGTCCAGACCTGAATCCAATTGAGAATATGTGGAAAGAGCTGAAAACTGCTGTTCACAAACGCTCTCCATCCAACCTCAAAGAGCTCGAGCTGTTTTGCAAGGAAGAATGGGCAAGAATTTCAGTCTCTAGATGTGCAAAACTGATAGAGACATACCCCAAGCGACTTGCAGCTGTAATCGCAGCAAAAGGTGGCGCAACAAAGTATTAATGCAAGGGGGCCAAATAATTTTGCACGCCCCACTTTTCAGTTTTATTACAAAAAAGTTTAAATGATCCAATAAATTTCGTTCCAATTCACAATTGTGACCCACTTGTTGATTCTTCACCAAAAATTTAAAATGTTATATGTTTTTGTTTTAAAGCCTGAAATGTGGCAAAAAGTTGAAAAGTTCCAGGGGCCGAATACTTTCGCAAGGCACTGTGTATTGTAATGCACTGACTGTCAGTGTATTACCAGTGTAATACACTGACCTCTTGCCTGTGAGACCGCGCCAGGGGGCCACCTACAGGCCTCTGTAGAAGGCATTGGGCTGTCTTCCTGCCATCTGGTCACCCAGCCCCCTCCCTCTACACATGCCACAGTAAGCGCTGACAGTGGCATACAAAGGGTTAAAGCACTGGCATCGGTGTATTTACTAATGCCAGCACATACATCAGGGGCTCAACTGTCAGGAACAGCTGGACTTCTGCCGCTGATTGGGTGGGTGCAAAGCACTGTACCTGTACAGAGGATGTCGGAAAGGGGTTAAAGGGGTCCTCCGGAATTTACATATTGATGACGTCTCAGGATAGGTTATCAACATGAGATCGGCGGGGGTCTGAGTCCTGTTGCTTCCACCAATCAGTTGTTGAGGAAGCTGCAGCACTGTCCATTTGACAGTGGCTGTGCTTGGTATCGCAGCTCAGCCTCTTTCACTTACATGGGCCTGAGTTGTGCCTAGGACATGTGACCAACAAACGTAACGTCACATAGCCTAGCAAGAGGCCTAAGCGCTCACGGAGGGCCCCAGCCTCTTCATACTGCTAACCAACAGGCTACACACTGCCTAGGCTGTAGCTTGCTGACTGCACACTGCCAGGGTGTTAGCTCTCTAGCTGTATGCTTCTAGAGCTGGAACTCTGGCTGCACACTGCTGGTGTCAGAGCTGTAGCTAGGTGTTCCTTCACTCAGGGTAAAGGTTCAGTTCATTGCCCTCGCCCTGTTTCTAGATCCCCTGACAACCAGCACACAAGCTTCATGCCCCAGTTTTTCCATCTCTACCTATGCCTTTGGCGTGTTCCAAGAATTGTTAATAAGCTGTACCGACTCATAGAAAGCCACACCCAAAAGGTGATACTACCAAGGAAGTTCTCTTTCTCTGGGTGATACCTATTTGGCCATAAAGTTGAATTGATCTGCATGCCAGATACTTGTCTGGCCTCAGTGTCTGCTTAGGCTCTATTCATATGTAGTTGTAATCTATTACATGACCAAATACCACACAGTAAAGCTGTTTACCATAAATTACTATGGTTTTAAGATGCAGATTTTTTTTTTACACAGCACATGGATGAGATGGGACCCAAGAACTTCATGTTACACCTCTGCTTATAGACCTCCCCTCCCACACAGCTGTGGTGTTTAAGGGGAACGAGGAGATGGTGAGCAAACACCTCTCTTGCTGCTTATCATACTTTTTTCAGTTCAACCTAATACGTTTTCCCCGTAACTTGATGCAAACCCTGTAATGGGTTCCCAATTACTGCCATTAGGGTTGGCATCATTTACTGTGAGCTGTAAAATGATAATAATTAATACCAAAATAATCTAGTCAAGTACCACCAGCTTAAATTAAAAAAAAAAAACATACACAATAAAATAGTCGCCAATTTTTCCGGACTGTACAGAAATTTCTGGTCAGTTGGCAGTCCTGCTGCCTATCATTTATAGTCATGCTCACCTCATTGAACCGTTTGGATCCTTTAAGGCTCAAGGGCTTCAACACCACCTATAGTTACACTGCTCATGGGAGATAGTCTTGGAATGAGTATCCAGAACTGTAAGGGTTGCATAGCATCATAAATCAATATAATGCTATGTGACCCCCGTCAGTGCTGGTAGTTTAGGCCGGGAGCTGTGCTGCGGACTCACAGTGTGACACACGCTCGTCTGCAAGGGGCCTTATGGATACTTGGGCTGACATGAGTGTAGTTGGGATAAACTGCAGATTTGATTTTCAAAATAAAAGTGTGGTACATGTCCAATTTAAAAAAAAAAAAAAAAAAAAAAACTTACAGATCTCACTTCCAACCCAATTTTTAAAGTTTATATCTCAGGTTGTATGGCGGCCAGCTCTTGTTTTAAAACTTATATTCTTAGCGCTGTACAGTCTGAGAGAGCCATTAAAAGCAAGGAGGTATCTCATAGCTCTGTGGCTATTGAAAATTACAAAAAATGTAGCTAGTACGAATTAAATATGGGCACTGGCCTCCTGCTGGTAATACCAGCCGCACCGGTGGTTTACCAACTAGGTGGCAACCCTAGTGAGAGCGCAGGTGAAATGGTTCCTGGAGCTGGGAGCCCTCAGAGGGGTCACTCAAGATAAAGAGAGAGCTGTAGATGTTGGTAAATATTAGACTGTTGCAAGGGAGCCAGTGGCTGTGTATTTTTCCAGAGCTTTGTTTAAGCCCCAACAAGGTAGGCATCGTTCCAAGACTATTTGCCTCATGATGAGGTCAAAGGCTGTGTATAGGGGCTTAGCAATCTCATAACTAGAAATGACTGTGCCCCACAGCAAATTTTTTAACACCCCAACAACTGCTTTATAACCTCCTCCTCCTGTGCAACCCCCCACTCCTGTGGCTAGTCAAGATTGCTCTTTCAGACAAAGCCGGCACCCGCTCTGTCCGTTTTCTCCAGTGTCACTGTATATAATGTCATTGTATAATACTGTTCAGGGGGCGATGTCAATCAAATCTTTTTAGTCCTCCTCCTGGGTGGTCTCCTTCTGAGTTTGGGCCCCAAAGCTGCCGCTTCTCCTGCTTCCCCTATAGCCACACCCCTGGGGCTAAGATCACAAGAGATTGTGTGCTATGATTAGAGAAACCAGAAACACATTTCTAGAGGTGGCTTCCCCAGTGAGTTACTGCAATGGAACCAGTGTCTGTAGCACTCCTACTCCTTCAAGTAAAGAACAGTACAGGTGGCACCTAGAGCCATATAGGTGTAAATACATATAAAAGCACAGTTGAGATGATCTGTCTGCTATTTATTAAGTTAATTGATGTTGTATCGTATTTTACTACATACTGCTCTATTAGAAACAGAGTCTTAACAGAATGCAAGATATGTGAATACAACTGGTTAGGAATGACTTGGAAATAGGGTTGTGGTCTAGCAGTCGCACAGGGACAGTACCCCAGATTAGGGTCACTGCAAAAGATTAAGTAATTGTAACATTAAATTAAGTGAAAAGTTCTTAACACCTTGACTCAACCTCTTTAGGTTGCCAGTAGATGGACCTTATCCCACCCTATTTTTCGTCAGACCTCAAGATATGATCACCCCCCCTCCCCATATCAGACCTCAGATAAGACCTCCCATATTACATACCACATCAGATACCCATTATAGATAAAATACACAGTATGTTCTGGCACTGTACACACTCAGGACAGTGCAGTGCGGCACTCGCAGAGGATGAAGTACCAATTGTGCTAGCACCGCTCCCTAGCGCCTCTACATAACTTTTGCAATCCACTGCCAGCTATAGGGATTATTAAGACCTGCATCTAAAATGCTAGTCTTAATAAATGTGCCCCTAAGCTCTTTAAGTCCATCCTGGTATGTTTTATGCTTAAGACCCTCCACCACTTTTGAAGCCCATCTCTGCACCCATTTCATTTTATCTAGCTGGTCACTGACTTCATCACTATTCCCCAGCCATTGCATCTGCTTCCACACTCCTGCCTGGCACCCTGCTAAAAACATTTAATAGCAAGAGCACCCCAACTACCGTCAGGCAGGGGCCCCAACACCAGGGTGTGCCCCAAAGGAAGAAAGGTACACCCTCCTGTCACTGCACAGCCATAGGGGGTTTCGGTGTGAGGACTGTCACTGTGATCCGTGTGTTCAGTTAACAATGTCAGAAGTACTACCACTCCCATCCACCACCTGCTCCATCTGGGCCTGCTGCAGAGGCTCATAGAAGCGCCATGGTATTGACAAATGGAGACTAGGGTAACCTTTTGTACCTCTTCAAGCAACTGTAACCATTATGCCGGTGTACCACTTAAAGTGACAGAGACCACTAAGAGTGTTGTACCTCTGTGTAAAGACCATAAATATTTTTTTGTGATTTTTTTTTTTTCGGAGTGGTTTATTCCCCCTTCCCCATTCATGATATTGTTGGTGGTAGTAATCAATAGAAAAACCTAGGAGAGGTAGCCCACAAGACCAATGCTATAATACTAATACTGTGCTATACTGTGAGTTGTAATAACAACATCCTTGATGGCAAATGAGTGTTGCTAATGCAGCTCTGGATGAACAGTGAGGATTCCAAACTTGCTGACTGCAGCGAGCAAGTTTAGAGTGATCTTACATTTAAGTTTTACTATGCCAGGAACATGCTGAACTGTCTCCAGGCCTTCCGATAATAATGGTTCGGGAACAGAAATATGCAAAGTCCATTTATATTCGTGCATGTTAATGGAAATTGGCATCTCTTCCTCCAGGAATTCCTCAAAGTCCCGAACAGATGCACTGTGCAGCCGGGACACTTAAGCCAGGGTAACAACAGTTCATGTGCACATAGCTCATTCAGAACCAGGAACTATCACATTACTATGAAGATCATGCATTAAGAGTGGTGTGAATGACATGCTGCTACAGCCGGTGAATTCCTACCTATTGGAAATGACCGCTATTTTGAAGTATATACTGGATAACTTACAAAATATACACATTAAAGGGGTTTTGCCATCGTCTGCTTTCCTTCACACAACCATAGTTCCGGGATAGTCTCTAGATACCTGCATCTTCCCCTAGGAGAAGCTCACTGCATACATATTTATACAGCTCCCATTGACCTTGATAAAAATACAGTGGGGCAGGTTTATTCATGAAAATGTGCAATTTGCGCCAAAAAAACTGGCGTGCATGCTTAGCATCACATTTAATAACCATTTTACACATTTTTCTGAGCTTTTTCTGCCTCGTCTGGCAAGGGGGTGTGCTTGTGAGAAAGGGGCACGGCTTCGTTAGAAAGGGGGTATGGCCCTAAATGTGTATTTTTGGAGTAAAACTATGACCATTTATATCTGGGATAAACTCCAGTTTTTTGGAGCACAGACTGAATTTTTGGTACACAGACAAAATTGTACTTAAGTCTGGCGCAGAATTTATGACATTCCAAATTTACAGAGCTCAATGCACCGGAACAGTAAATTTGCCTTACATTAAGCCTGTGATTTGTATTTTTTCTTAGTGTAAAGTATGATGCTATTAGTAAATCTATCCCACTATGTAGTAACCTCCCTCTAGTGTTGCCTACAGCCATCTCGTTCTCTGTGCATGGGATTCCATATGGATCTGACCATTCAAGTACTATAGACATATTGATAATTAACCATCAGTGATGCAGTTTACATTTATTCAGGTTTCTAGCTTTTGCTTGTGTCTTTGGCCATGGCAGTATGTTGCTACTTGTAGTCCTTGTTTGCTTTTACATTGCAGTCATGGTAGCCCGCATCTGACTCACCTTCACCCATCTTCATATTGTTTGGAGGTGCTGATCTACCTTTTCTTTTTACCATCGGTGATTACTTCATCTATGGCTGTGTTAACACATCATAAAGACAACAGGGATAGGGCGCAAGCCGATATTTGCTCCTTGCCTTACACATGCAGTCTTCTTTTATGTTGAGAATCTTTTGCCCTTGTTTCCCTTCAGCAGTTAAAATTACGAGAGTCATTGCCCTCACACGTGGCAGAATTTTCTCCAACAATCCAATGATAGCCTATGAGGATGAAAAGTCACCATTCATTTCAGTGGAGATATAATCTGCACAAAAATCCGCAATATCGTTCAAAAGAGATACACATCCTATTCTGTTGCCAAAATATCCGCAATAAAATCCGCAGTATAGTCCACAACAAAAAAATCAACGTTATATAATCTGCTCCTGGGAATATTGTTGTGGAAAATTCTGCAATGTGTGAGGGCACTCTAATGCTTCAGGCTCCTCAATGTTGCTTAGAAGGAAACTGTTTTGTAATAGAAATGATGAGTGATATCACATAGGCGGCACATTTATTCCTGTATAGTTGGAAAACTGCTTTCTAGTAAGAATCAACTAACTAACATACTGTATGAAGTCAAAGCACAATAACAGGATAGCACTTACAGTACGGGCCCAACTCACAAAACTGGCACACTGACACTTGGCATATGGAACAGTGACACTTGGGATACAAGAGAATGACACACTGAAACTTGGGATACTGGGGAATGACACACTGACACTTGGGATACAGGAGAATGACACACTGACACTTGGGATACAGGGGTATGACACGCTGGCACTTGGGATACAGGAGAATGACACGCTGGCACTTGGGATACAGGGAAATGATACACTGAGAATTGGGATACAGGGGTATGACACACTGACACTTGGGATACAGGAGAATGACACACTGGCACTTGGGATACAGGGGTATGACACACTGGCACTTGGGATACAGGAGAATGACACGCTGGCACTTGGGATACAGGAGAATGACACGCTGGCACTTGGGATACAGGAGAATGACACGCTGGCACTTGGGATACAGGGAAATGATACACTGAGAATTGGGATACAGGGGTATGACACACTGACACTTGGGATACAGGGGTATGACACACTGACACTTGGGATACAGGGGTATGACACACTGACACTTGGGATACAGGAGAATGACACACTGACACTTGGGATTCAGGAGAATGACACACTGACACTTGGGATACAGGAGAACGACACACTGACACTTGGGCTATTTTGCCTTTTCGAGCAGTGGAATAGACATATTTGCTCCTGTTTCTTTATTCCATAAACCCTGGGTCATTCATCTCTTGTATTTGTCATTACACGGATGCACAGTTCGTGTTGTCTTAGTTAGTCAATGTTTCTCCAGGTTTTCCCAGGATCCTCCCAGTGCAATGTATTTGATCTTTTCTGGGTCAGGGCCATGCCTTTGTAAGATTATGTATCATGATGCAAGTGGTCACAGTTTATAGTTCAGTTTTTTCAGTAATTACTTTTTCCAAGTAATCATTAACACACAGTGATGTACGTCTTTCTGTAGAGGAGATAACTGGCTTAGTTGTCCATAGCAACCAATCAGATTGCTGCATTCATATTCCAAATGAGCGCTAGAAAGTTAAAGGGGGAATCTGATTGGTTGCTATGGGGAACTAAGTCGTATTTCCTTACCACCAGTTTTGATAACTCTCCCCAGTGTGGATTTATAAGGGTATTCCAATCTGATAATGTGATTGCAGATCACCATGCTTGATAACTTTCCTGAATTTTCTGAAAGGCTCACGAAAAATGGAGAGATCTTGCGAAGATTGTCAATCTCCTAAGCACCAATGGTGGCTAAAGGACCTGTGTTTTGTCACCACCATTGTGATCAGTTTGTGAAGGGATGAAGTTCAGCTGTGGAGAGTGGCTGAAGGACCTGTGATCATTAAGGTGGAGATGTGATGGATTCAGTGTGAGAGCTTGCAGCTAAGTACAGTGCCTTGTGACAATATTTACCCCTTTTTTTTTCTATTGTGTTGTATTACAGAATGGAATTCTAAGTTGTTGTTTTTTTTGGGTGGGTAGGGGGGTGTACCATTCGATTTACACAACATGCCTACAACTTTGAAATATACACATTAAAGGGGTTTTGCCATCGTCTGCTTTCCTTCACACAACTATAGTTACGGGATAGTCTCTAGATACCTGCATCTACCCCTAGGAAGAGCTCACTGCATACATATTTATACAGCTCCCATTGAACTCAGTGGGGCAGGTTTACTAATGAAAATGTACCAGTCTTCTTTTATGATGAGAATCTTTTGCCCTTGTTTCCCTTCAGCTGTTAAAATCATGAGAATCATTGCCCTCACACGTGGCATAATTTTCTCCAAAAATCCTATGATAGCCTACGAGAATGATAAGTGTCAGCGGAATAGAACACAAAAGATGTTTTGTTGCAGATTTCCTGTAGCTGAAAGTCTCCATTCATTTCAGTGAAGATGTAATCAGTACACAAATCCGCAATATCCTTCACAGAGAAATACCCATCCTATTCCATTGCTGAAAAATCTGCAACGAAATCCGCAGTATAGTCCACAACAAAAAAACTCAACTTTATATAATGTGCTCTTGGGAAATTTGTTGTGGATAATTCTGCAATGTGTGAGGGCACTCTAATGCTTCAGGCTCCTTATTGTTGCTTAGAAGGAAACTGTTTTGTAAAAGTGATATCACATAGGTGGCATATTTATTTCTGTAAAGTTGGAATACTGCTTTCTAGTAAGAACCAACTAACTAACATACTGTTAAAGTCAAAGCAGAATAACTGGATAGCTCTTACGGGCCCAACTCCCAAAACTGGCACACTGACACTTGACATACAGGGGTATGACACACTGACACTTGGGATACAGGGGAATGACACACTGACACTTGGGATACAGGGGAATGACACACTGGCACTTGGGATACAGGGGAATGACACACTGGCACTTGACATACAGGAGAATGACACACTGACTGTTGGGATACAGGAAAATGACACACTGACACTTGAGATACAGGGGAATGACACACTGACACTTGGGATACAGGGGAATGACACACTGACTCTTGGGATACAGGGGTATGACACACTGACACTTGGTATACAGGGGAATGACACACTGACACTTGGGATACAGGGGAATGACACACTGACTCTTGAGATACAGGGGAATGACACACTGACACTTGGGATACAGTGAATGACACGCTGACTCTTGGGATACAGGGAAATGACACACTGACTCTTGGGATACAAGGGTATGACACACTTTTACTTGGGATACAGGAGAATGACACACTGACACTTGGGATAGAGGAGAATGACACACTGACACTTGGGATAGAGGAGAATGACACACTGACACTTGGGATAGAGGAGAATGACACACTGACACTTGGGCTATTTTGCCTTTTCTAGCTGTGGAATAGACGTATTTGCTCCTATTTCTTTACCCCATAAAACCTGGGTCATTCACCTCTTGTATTTGTCATTACACGGATGCACAGTTCGTGTTGTCTTAGTTAGTCAATGTTTCTCCAGGTTTTCCCAGGATCCTCCCAGTGTAACGTACTTGACCTTTTCTGGGTCAGGGCCATGCCTTTGTAAGATTATGTATCATGAGTCCAGTGGTCACAGTTTATAGTTCACAGTTTTTCCAAGTAGTCATTAACACACAGATGTTCGTCTTCCTGTAGGGGAGATAACTGGCTTAGTTGTGCATAGCAACAAATCAGATTGATAGATTTGTATTCAAAACGAGCTCGGAAAAATTAAAGGGGGAATCTGATTGGTTGCTTTGGGAAACTAAGTCGGTTTTCCTTAGCACCAGTTTTGATAACTCTCCCCAGTGTGGATTTATAAGGGTATTCCAATATGATAATGTAATTGCAGATCACCATGCTTGACAACTTTCCTGAATTTTCTGACAGGCTCACAAAAAATGGAGAGACTTTGTGAAGATTGTCAATCTCCTAAGCACCAATGGTGGCTGAAGGACCTGTGTTTTGTCACCACCATGTGATCATTTTATGAAGGGATGGAGTTCAGCTGTGGAGTGTGGCTGAAGGATCTCTGATCATTAAGGTGGAGATGTGATGGATTCAGTGCGAGAGCTTGCAGCTAAGTACAGTGCCCATTACAGAATGGAATTGAATGATTTGTGTGTGTGTGTGGGGGGGGGGATCTATTTGATTTGCACAACATGCCTACAACTTTGATGGTGGAAAATATTATATTGCTGTTACACAAACAATTAAGATAGAAAAAGAGAACTTTCGCATACCTAAACTTTCCAGAATAAACAGCCCATATATGCATAAATGAGGATTTCCAACATAAGGGTTTTTGCTGACTGTACCGAGACAGTTTAGTCTTCTTACATTTATGTTTTAGCACTATATTAGTTTTGTAAATTCTCTTTTTATAAACCCCTTAGTTGCTACCAATATGTTTTTTTACGGTGGTCACTAAGGCGTCTTAGGCTGGGCTAGATTCTGCATGAGTCCCCCATACAGCAGAGAGCTGAGCAGAGAGCTCTAACACCCCAGATTGGCAAAAGTGTTGATCTGGATTATTTGTCACCACTTACATGCAGCAGGCACCATTCCCTGCGGCATGTAAGAGGTTAGAGGGAGCAGATTTACTCTGTCTCCCATTGGTACCCCACAAATACAATCTTGGGGTGGCGATGTGTGTAAAGGCTGGCTGGGACCTGTTGTAGGACCAAAGCCTGCCTTGAATGTTCCCCAGCAGGCTGCGCCAGAAAGGCGTCAGTATAGCACTGACATTAAAATGAAATGCACTATAGGGATGGTGTATTGTATTTTAAAAGCAATCAAAACATTGCCTGTTATTGGCCCCTTACGGGAATATTAAGCGGTTAAAAAGAGTTTAAATTTTTTTTTAAATTCAATTAAAAATATACTTTTTCCATTGAAAATAAGCTTTTCAATTAAAAAAAATTACAAAATTAAAATCTCCCCCATATGCTTGGCATCGCCGCATCCGTAACGACATGCACTAAACAAATATTACACCAAAATGATACCAAAACTACATGTCGTTCCACAAAAATCAAACCCTCACACAACTCCAGAGAGCTCCCGGCCCCATAGAGGTGAATGGGGCTGCATCTATTCCGCAATTTTGCGGATAGATACGGCCCCATTCAATACGGTCGTGTGAATGGGGCCTTAAACTGACAGGTCTGTGAGAGCCAGAATTCTTGCTGGTTGGTAGGTGATCAAATACATATTTCATTCAATTCAATAAAATGCAGCTTAATTATTTAAAAATCATACAATGTGATTTTTCTGGATTTTTTTTTTTTTTTTTTAGATTCTGTCTCTCACAGAGACTAGCGTACCTAGGATAAAAATTGCAGACCTCTCTATTCTTTGTAGGTGGGAAAACTTGCAAAATCGCCAGTGTATCAAATCCTTATTTTTTACGATTGTATGTGTATTCCAAAACTGCACCAACTTGTGTACCGCAAAAAACAAGCCCACATACAGCTACATAGATGGAAAAATAAAACAAAAGTAATAGTTCTTGGAAGGCGACAATGAAAAACGGAAGAAAAATGCTTGGTCAGTAAGGCCCAAAACAGACTGGTCACAAAGGGATTAAGTTTATTTGTGATTACATGTATAGCAAAAAAAAAACAGAAAACAAAGCTTGACATGAAGCAATACAACAAACAGCTAGGGCTGCAAAAAGAAAAAACATGGCGCCTATTGGTCCAACTAATACATTTCTTGAATCTATAGATCTGGATTTGGTCAACATTATTGATCCATTCCTCAATGGCTAGAGGGGAAATCTGCAGCCAGTGCAGAGAAATGAATGATTTAGCAGCTGCTATTTCGATGGGTTGTGTTAGTGCACAGCAGTTTTCAAGCAATGCCACAATTCTTAGTTGGATTCAGGTCTGGAAATTGACTAGGCCATTCCAAGACATTTACACATTTCCTCTTAAACCACTGTAATGTAGCATTTGGACTATGTTTCGGATGACTAGCCTCCTATAAGATGAACCTTCGCCCCAGTCTCAAATATTTGGTAGGTTAAAACAGGTTTTCCTCAAGAATGCAGGACACTGAACACCTCCATGTTCTATACGACATCACTGATTCCTAGCTCTCCCTGGTAGAAATGATTGGTGCTGTCTACCAAGTGGGCAGGAGGTGCTGCAAAGAGGGGTAAAACGGAGTGGTCTGAAAAAGGGTGCACGACCTAGGTCCAGAAATGTTGCACTATACACTTCACTGTCTAAGATCTCCCTGAAATACATTGTCAAAAGTTGGCAAGTTTGCATCACGTTAGGATACATTACAAGAAACAGGTTTGGATTTCTTGCAATTGTAGGCTACATGCTGCAACCCCATTCACATTCACTAAGAGAGACACAGGTAGCGCTACACGTTGTTCTTTGGCAATGCAGTGTGTTTAGTGGCCAAAGTTGCTGTGTAAACCTAGCCATTATAATTGTAGGGGCTCCCACTTATCCTAAGAATGAAAGAACTGCAGCACTGATTATTTTTCCAAATATCTTGAAAAGCCATAGCATTAAAGGGGTTTTCCAGTATTTTACTACTCCTCAGGATAGGTCATCAGTATCTGATCGGTGGGGGTCCAACACCCGGGACCCCCGCCGATCAGCTATTTGAGAAGGCACCGGCGCTCCCGTGAGCACCTAGGCCTTCTCTCAGCTCACCCAAGCACAGAGCCATACATTATACAGCAGCTGTGCTTGGTATCGTGCTCAGCCCCATTCACTTGAATGGGGCTGAGCCGCTCCTAGGCCACGTGACCGATGAACGTGACGTCACTGGTCTAGGAAAAGCTGAGAGAAGGCATCTGCTCTCATGGGAGCGCTGGTGCCTTCTCAAACAGCTGATCGGCAGGGGTCCTGGGTGATGGACCCCCTCCGATCAGATACTGATGACCTATCCTGAGGATAGGTCATCAGTAGTTAACTCCTGGAAAACCCCATTTAAAGGGAGCTTAGTGGCTGATTGAAATCTGATTTATTTTTTAGTTTAATGGGAGCTTTATAAATTAATATGCAGTGAGCTTCCCCTAGTGGTGGCTGCGTGCAGCCAAAGTTTTATCATTTATAAAACACTTTATGAGTGTATAGGTAAGCAGGGGATTTGAAGCTCTGATGAAATGAGACCTAACACTCCACTCTAGACTCTAGCTTCAAAAAGTTGCAAAATTGGGATTAGGGGCTTTTTGGGGCTATTTACACAAACAATTAACAACATTTTGTATTTTTACATCACTCACTCCAGGTGGAAATTTGGGCGTGGTTAGTCTGTTGAGCTGATTTAAGCCAGATTTATTAACCGCAACAGGTTTTGGTAGAAGGTGTTTCAGCATGATCAAAGCTTCACAACTTTTTGCCTTGGTGATGTGCCACTCCGTAGTTAGTTTCTGATGTGCCTATATAACATTTCAGAAGTTACATGTAGGAACCTCTTTAACCAGTGGGTTTGGTTTGAGAAACAACATAACATTTTTTCCACTCATGTCCATTCTTGATTTTTGATACTGCACCTCAGACCTATTTACATAAACTGAAATGTGCAATACCAGACAATCCAAGGACATCAATGGTGTTGTTTCTGGAAAAGAAGAAGAAATGGAATAACCCATTGAAATACAATAAGTAGGATTAACTTTTTAACTAACAGTTCCATTTATGTTATTCTTTAAAGGGCATCTGTCAGCAGATTTGTAACTATGAACCTGGCTGACCTATTGTACGTTCACTTGGCAGCTGAAGGCATCTGTGTTGGTCCCATATTCTTATGTGTCTGCATTGCTGAGAAGAAGTAAGTTTTACTATATGCAAATTAGCCTCTAGGAGCAAGGTGGGAGCTTTCTCTGCAATTGCCATGCCCTCTCCACTTTGATTCACCTGGTGTCATGATGTTTTCATTGTCTGGCCCTGTCGTTCAATGTGGAGAGGGGGTTGCAGTGGAGAGAGAGCAGAGCCTCTATGTGTAATGGCAACGCCCCCATTGCATCTAGAGGGTCATTTGAATATATTAAATCATATTTTTTCTCAGCAATTTAGGCATATATACATATAAGCATGGGACCAACACAGTTGCCTTCAGCTGCCAATCGCACATGTAATAGGTCAGCCAGTTTCATAGTTACAAATCTGCTGACAGATCCCCTTTAAAGGCAGAGAGCCATGGGAGTGAGGTATGGCATACAATGCTTGTATTATACAATTCTACAATAAAATTTGATCGTACGTCTGCCTTGACCCAGTGACTTTCCTCCACATGATTTTACACTGAACTATGAATGTAGCATTCTACAGTCCAGTACACCCTACAGCGCTGTTTGTGCTTCATCAAAGCATCTCTGGTCCTCAAATAACCCAAGACTAAAAGATAAGTTCACTGAGAAGACACAGTTATTAGTTTTGTTGCTGCTTAAACCTTTTTACATGGATGCCCAAGTAAATACTCTGCAGCACGGTTGTTATCTTTTAGGAAAGAATGTCATGGGTTTAAACCTGATAAGACCTTTCCCACAAGTGCATGGCCAAACCCTGTGGGCATGTGACGTAAAACCCATATATACATGTGGAACATCCTCTTCCAAAGCCATGGGAATCAATATGGAAGTTATCCACTATTACTATAACAACCTCTTTTCTCCTTCCAAAGCAATTTTGTAACATGGCTGCAGAAATGTACTGTATGGACATTTGACCCCTAGAATGTAAGAGATGTTGGACACTGACACTGGATGTCAAATGGGTTATTTCCAGATGAGGACATATTACTAGTACCACTGTGACACCTACCAATCACTTAAAACAAAGTGGAATTGTCAATAAGAAATTTCTGTGCAACTTTGTCCTTGTTGGTGCCAAGGCCATTAGAAAGGTTGGGTAGTGATGTTTGTCAAAGAGGAGGTTTCCAGATAGTTATTAGTGATGGTATATTGCTAGGGCCATTGTGAGTGGAATCAATTGCTTGATTGAAGTTGAAGTGACACTGGTGACAGTAAAAAAGGTATGCTTTCTCCAGAGGGCTCATGATTGGTCATTGACTTTGTACCTACAATGTCTGTCCTGAGACAATCTTTTTATGGCCAGGACTCTATGCAGTCAAGCTTCTCACCATTTATTTACACAGATTTCGTCCAACAGGAAGGGACAATGAGATTTCTCTTCACTGGAACCAGAGGCTCAAAACCATAACAAATAGTCCTGAACATTATTCATCTACAACCTTTACCCTACTCTACTTGTCTCTTATGTCCGTCCTAGGGATTCCGTTTCTTTCCGTTATAACGATGTTATAACGGAAAGCCTGAACGGAAGCCCTAACGGTGATGTGAACGAGCCCTTAGTTGTTTTATCAGTTATTTCCATCAGTTATTGTGAGCCGAAACCACAGGTCAAAAACACAGAACAGGTGCAGATCTGTCCATTATACCTGATTTCTGAGTAGTCTTCACTCCGGGTTTTGGCTCACAATAACTGATGGAAATAATTGATCAAATAACTAAAGTGTGAACTCGGCCTAACACAAATGATTTTTCGCTGATCCTGGTAAAATACCTAAATCATAAAGCCTATCATGAACACTTGTGCTGAAATATCATCCAGGGGTTGCTTGGGATAATTGTAGACACCATCTTGGACACTTTCTGTAATATTTTTTTGAATCTTGCAGACCCCTAAAGGAACCTGCTTGGAATCTGTCAAGTTGGCCATAGACATCGGATATCGTCATATTGATGGGGCTTATGTTTATTACAATGAGAATGAAGTTGGAGAGGCAATCAGAACAAAGATAGCTGAAGGGAAGGTGAAGAGAGAAGACATCTTCTATTGTGGAAAGGTAGGTGGATTTACTGATGCATAACATTACTGATGTACTGGCACCCTTTCAAAGGGGATCAAACATGAATCTGTCAATGTAGTTTTGTTTTCGTTGTGAAATTCAAACCTTCTCCATGTTATTGGTAACTTAAAGAATAGGTAGTTTTAACCCCAGCCAAGAAAATCCATTTTTTTTTGTAGGTTCAGGAGCGACTCTACTTATTTGGAATAAACCTTTCAGTAAATGGATGAGTAATTGAATATTCTCCTGGCAGATGGTTCCTCATAGCAGGTCTTCTGCCAATGAACAACTGTCATGACCTCTTCCAAGAGAGAACACATAATTGGTTTTCTGGTTGGAAGGACTCCTGGTCCTACAAGGCGATTTCAGGTTCTCTTAAATTTCCAGGAAATCTATGCCCCACCACGCAACTTTTGGCTTTGTCTCATGGCTTCTGTCCACAGACACAACTAGCTAAATGACTTCTGAGGATTTTTCTTCCAGAACTTGAGATATGTTTCTCTTTCCACCACTGAAATGTATGTTCCCCAGGCAGTGTTAAGGACACCAAAATATTTTTTCACATTTATATTTTCTTTAAAAGGTGTCTGTCACCAACTTTCCAAGTTTTATACTGCTTAAATTGTGTGGTTAGACACAAACACATGATTTTAATGGTACCTTTCTTGTTCATGTCTGATTCGTATAGCTGCAAGAACGAAGTTATAGAGATATGCAAATGAGGGGTCGCAAGTGCCTAGGGGCGGTGTTTTTGCAGGAACTGCCCAGGTCCCTCAGCTTTTCACGTAGTTAACTCCTTCCCCGGTTACTGGTGCATCACAGTGAAACGTCTCCATAATACCACATCTTTGAGAAAACCATTGCTTTATCCAGATAGGGTTTCCTTTGGAAGTTTTAATTCCACCATATATTGCATGCATATGGCATACAGTAGTTGCCAACAGTAGTTGCCAGGAGTGGGCATTCCTGGGTGGTTGGGGCATTATTAAGGGAGGGATTAAATGCCCTGAATCTGTCATCAAGCTTTCTAGAAGACCACTTTTCAATGAAATTTTGGATGGTCTTGGGAATGGAGTGGTGCTTTCATATCCTGAGTATAGGCAGTCACTTAATAAAGGCTGGAAAACTCCTTTAATACATATGCATAGGGTGGTGGCTGCCAGCAGCATTTTGTGGGAGATTTGCCTTTATCCTCACTGTAAAATTCAGTTGTTTGCTTGATTTGTTGTGTAAAACAGAGTTCTTTATTTTTCATGTTATTGATTTATAAAATGCTTTTCTTAAATTTTAATGGTTTTAGCTTTGGAATACTTGCCATCCCCCAGAACTTGTTCGACCAACCTTGGAAAAGACATTAAAAACATTAGGATTGGATTATGTGGATTTATATATAGTCGAGCTGCCAATGGCCTTCAAGGTAAATTTTTTTGTTCCAAATTATGTTGCTTTTTTTATTATTTTAAGTGAATTTCAACATTACGGCATTGATAGGGTATAAATATCTGATAGGGGTGTATGCTATGACTCCTATTTATCATTAAAAGCTGTTTAGCGGCTGCTCTATGGAGATTCAGGGAGAGCCAACTACACATACACTATATCTGAAACTTATACTATGAGAGTTATGAACCTCACTCCCATGACTATTTCAAAAACTTTCAGTATATCCTATGTGCCACAGTTTGACGTAATATCACATTCATGGTGCTTCACTCAAGCTCTCCCAATTCTGCCTAGTGATAAATAAGTGACTACTGCTGTAAACATTTTATATTTTGCAGCCTGGAGATGCAATTTATCCAAGAGATGAAAATGGAAAGTACCTGTATCACAAGACAGATCTGTGCGCAACTTGGGAGGTAAGACTACATGCTGTATACTGTGGTATTCTGCAGGACCATTCATGAGAGAGTGAACAACGTATGTGCTTTCAGAAGCATTTGAAGTGAGCTCTTGAGGAACCTCTTTGACTTCATACTTTGCCAACATTCCTGAAGACAAACTGCAAAAGGGTGCAGGTTTTGTTAACCAAGGTATTCCTAAGCTATTTGGCGGAATAACAAGGACGGAGTCCTGTGAATTTAAATGGGTATTCCAGTAGAAGAAAAATTACGTGGGATAACCATGAAATAGTTCTAAAGGTGCCTGGTTCACCACTACAGTCCACTCCTGTGTCAGGTTGGCTAAGCGCCGTTTCCTGCTCTTTTGAAACATCAGCATGACATGTAGAGCAGTGGGAAACCAAGCACCACTGAGAAAAAGAGAAATATTGTTCAAAATATTTCCCATTACATGAATTTATCGAGCACCACAATGGGAGAGACTACTTTCATTCCATTTTGTATCTAGAATTTAACTAGACATTATTATAATTAGCCTCTTCTTTTCTTGCACACCACTAGTTGCTCAAAAATGGCCAAAATATAGTCAGTATCCCGTCTACCGAACTTTCTCTGTTGGAAAGCAGGACCTCTCACTGCCTGCCTCCTATCCGGTTGACTAATAGTGCCTGTATAAATATGGCTTACTTCACTCACGAAATATTACTCAACGCGTTTCTGGGTGATCTAATAACACCCTCATCAGGAGCAATAGAGCAAAATTAGTACTGCCAATTGTTAATAACAGACAAACAAACATATAAGGACGGCGCACGCCACCTCTCTCTGTGGCGGCACCTCCGGCACTAGTTCGGCCGAACTATGCCGGGTCCCCAGGAGGTGGTGCTCCGCCTTTTTGTTATAAATTGGCAGTACTAATTGCTTTTCCTGATGGGTGTTATTAGATCACCCAGAAACGCGTTGAGTAATATTTCGTGAGTGAAGTAAGCCATATTTATACAGGCACTATTAGTCAACCGGATAGGAGGCAGGCAGTGAGAGGTCCTGCTTTCCAACAGAGAAAGTTCGGTAGACGGGATACTGACTATATTTTGGCCATTTTTGAGCAACTAGTGGTGTGCAGGGAGACCTCCACATCAGGCTGGGGCCTATTTGCTATAAGACCCTTTATGAAGAAGGGCGCATGTATCTACCCTATTTTATCCAATATTTACAATAAAGTTTTTTTGTTTTTGATGTTTTAGCGCCCGATAGTACTGTGAGATTTTGTTTATTTGAGGACGCCTACCTTCAAATAATTATAATTATCTGTGACTCTTCTTTTCTTGACACAGGCATTAGAGGAGTGTAAAGAAGCTGGCCTTGTAAAGTCCTTGGGGGTTTCCAATTTTAATCGCAGACAGCTTGAGCTAATTCTCAACAAGCCAGGATTGAAATATAAGCCCACTACCAACCAGGTGAGACTGTGAGAACATAGGCTTAGTTGTGGTGGAAGATGTTGGGCTTGTGTATGGATAGGGGGTCTAATGGAGTACGGGGTCTTACTTGTGCTGTATTTGCAGGTTGAATGCCATCCTTATTTCACCCAACCAAAGTTACTGGAGTTCTGCAGACAGCATGATATTGTCATTGTAGGATACAGCCCAATTGGGACATCCCGTGATGAATCATGGTAGGTGGTGCAAGTTATTATGTCCTTGCTAATGTTACCTCACTGAATTTTATCACACAGTAAACCTTGCGTCCAGTCAACTGTAATCACTTTCCATAAAGATCTTAATGTCCTCCTAAACCTTGTGGTAAATCTAACTGTATCACTAAACAACAACCACTATGGCCACCATAGAGATGCAAAATTGATTATGAAAGGGGGTTTCCAAAGTTGTGATTCTGGGTATAGTAGTAAACAGCATGAGAAAAAAAATAATTACTTCTGAACCTGCCAAGTGATTTTATTGCCATATCTGAGAGACGAGGGAGAGAAGATAGGAAGATAGGACAGGACTCCTAGGACTTCATCCACAAAGTGATTTACAGCTTTCACTGTATCAGTGTGAATGTACACAGAAAGCTGGCAAGCACTCAATCACTGTGTGGGTGGGGTTATCAGGACTCTCACTGACTCTCCTAAGAGTCCTGTCAGGATTTATTCTGCTTTGTACTCAGAAATCCTGCTCCAAATCATATAGACCTATGTATATCACAACTCAGATTCTTTCCCTCTATTATATTCTGCTCTCAGATAGGCAAGATCAATCACCTGACAAATTCACTTTAAAGAGGTTGTCTGGACTTTTAATATTGATAACCTATCCTCTGGA
Source organism: Rhinella marina (assembly GCA_900303285.1). NCBI lineage: Eukaryota > Metazoa > Chordata > Amphibia > Anura > Bufonidae > Rhinella > Rhinella marina. Next base: position 193,313 of record ONZH01012074.1, on the reverse strand, counting down.
TAGGTCATCAATATCAGATTGGCTTGGGTCTGACACCCGGCACCCCCGCCTATCAGCTGTATGTGGAGGCACAGTGTACAGTGTACGTGCCATCTCCCTTCTCTCTTCCTGCTTGCTGTTGTATGTCTATGGGACAACGCCTTTAAAGGCTTTAGTTATGATACCTTTTGGGGAAAATGTCCTTTAGTGATAGGACTTTGCTGGTTCCTTCACATACATTTTGCAGTCAAAAGAAGATTTCAGTTACTCTGAAGGGAATATTTTGTGCCTCTCTTGTAGACAGTAACATTTTAAATAACAGGTATCATGGACTTTTGGTACTCCAGCATCAGAAAAATTTTAACATACGTTTGTCTTTATTTCAGCATTATTTGAAAGAGTCTTTCAGGTGCGACATTAGAGCTCATTCAGATGACCCTTTATTTGTGTCAGCACCCGTTCAGGAATTTTGTAGAATGTATGCGGACCCATTCATTTCAAAGGGGCCACAAAAGATGCGGACAGAACACCAAAGATAGAACATGTCCTATCTGGCCGTAATCAGTATAGCTGTGGTGTTGGAAGTTGATACCAGCACTACCAACTCTGTAGTGATTACTGCAGTGCTGCTCTCATTGACTTCTGCTTCGCTCCTGTAATGCAGATGATTGTGATTGTTGCATCATGCATGAAGCAGCTGAAATCTGTTTGATAACATATATGAGTATAGATAATTCTTTAACTGGAAAGAATGCAATTGTACCATTTCTCTCGTTGTAGGGTGAATGTGTCCTCTCCACCTCTTCTAGAGGATCCAACCTTAATTCGCATTGGCAAAAAGTATGGCAAAACCTCTGCTCAGGTTGCATTGCGATTCAATGCTCAGAGAGGAGTTGTGGTCATTCCAAAAAGCTTTAATCCAAAGAGGATCACAGAAAACTTTCAGGTAAGAAACGCTTCAGCCATTACTCAGAATAGCTGAATACATATGTACAGTATGTATAAGGTTCCCACTGACTTCTGGGGGATCTGTGTAAATCCATTTGCAGTGAGCTCCTCCTAGTGGTAACTGCAGGCAGTCAGAATTTTATCATTCTCTCTGAGAAGAATTTGGAGGTCTGTATAAAAACTACCCTACACCACCACATCTTATACCCTTTTACCTGCTGGCACTATTGTGAATAGAGGGCACTCTGTTGCTACTGTTTATATACTCTGATAAACCTATTGGTTGTAAGGGACATTATGCTGGCACTAGGGGGTGGTCACTTTCACAACCCCAAGAAGAGTACATCATACTTGGGACAGAGGCTGCAAATCATTAATAAGACCACCTTGTAGATGTCAAAGCTCAGAATGAGCAGAAATTTAAATCTATAAAGTTATACTAAATTGTTTCCCATAAAACAATATATCAATCTGCTCAGCACTTCCTACCCTATAACATGGTGTCTGTAGCTTACATTGCATTTTCATGGTGATAGGTTCCCTTTAAGATATATATATATATATATATATATATATATATATATATATATATATATAAATTTTTAAAACAGTCTTATTTTTTTGTGTTTTTTATTTCTCTCCACAGATATTTGACTTCTCTCTGACTGAAGAGGAAATGAAGGACATTGAAGCTCTGAACAAAAACATTCGTTATGTGGAGCTGTTAATGTGAGTGTGGAATTGATAAAATATAGACAGGAAGATAGATAGAAGGTGCAATCCCTCCAAGACCAAAAGTACTTCTGAGTATGTAAAAGGGTGGTGGACCCCCTCCATTCACCCCAACCGTAACATCTCAGCCTAAAACGATGAGGCCTTTTTCATGGCGCAAATAAACAATTAAAATAAAGTGATAATTCATATAGATACATGTGCCCAAGTGAAACCACTAATGCCTACGGTTAATTGTCCACTAATCAGGTGTCCACTTACAGCCCGTACAGCCAAGGTCCTACTGCACACTTCACATCTTGAGAGACTGAAACTTACCGTTCTTTATCAATTGAGCCCATATTATGAGTCTTGTAGGCTCTTTTATATGAAAGTTATGTGTTTTACCAAATCATTTAGCTGTAAGAGACCCCTGATTAGTGGACAATTAACTGTAGGCATTAGTAGTTTTACTTGGGAACATGTATCTATCTGAATTATCACTTCATCATGTACTTGTGCATGTTTAACACTGTTATACACGTGATTGGGATGAGTTGTATGTTTCAAAATCATGTAATTTATTATTATGTACTGACTGATTTATTTTCATTGTTTATTCATTGCTTGAAAAGTGTGTCATTGTATATTTATTTAATACACTTATATAGCGGTACTATATTCCGCAGCGCTTTACAGACATTACCATCACGCTGTCCCCAATGGGGCTCACAATCTAAGTTTCCTATCAGTATGTCTTTTTTGGAGTGTGCGAGGAAACCGGAGTACCTGGAGGAAACCTACCCAAAAACAGGGGGAGAAGATACAAACTCCAGGCAGATGTTGTCCTTGGTCGGATTCAAACCTAGGACCCTAGAACTGCAAGGCGCCAGTGCTAACCACTGAACCACCGTTTTACGGTGAAATGTTACGGTTGTAGTGAATAAAGCAGGTCTACCGTCCTTTCACCTACTCAGGAATGCTGCCTTTGTTTTTCATGATCGATGGATTGATTGATTAATATGTCTAAACTAAATGTCCACAACTGTGCTTGATGAACTGCACCAATTAAGGCTAGGGCTACACGGCGACAGTTGTCGCGCAAAACCCGTCGCAGCCAGGATCCCTGAGTAGCGGGGATCCCATAGAGATGAATGGGATTGCCGCGGCAGTCGCAAGAAATCCAACACGGTTGGATTTCTTGCGACTGCCGCAGCCATCCCATTCATCTCTATGGGATCCCCGCTACTCAGGGATCCTGGCTGCGACGGGTGTCGCGCGACAACTGTCGCCGTGTAGCCCTAGCCTAAAGGTCCATTTTGATTCTTTTGTGGATCTGTATGACTATAGCAACTATGAGGGAGAACTGTGAAACTGTATTTGTTAAACCTAACAACTAATCACAGCACAGCTTCCAATTTGTATATTCTGCGGGACTGTCCATTTTTTATTTTTTTTTTTTATATTGATGACCTATCATCAGGATAGGTCATCAAAATAAGATTGGCTGGGTCTGAACCCCCCCCCCCTTCCCCCACCGCCTTCTGTTGATGAGCTGTTTGAAGAGAAAGCAGCGCTCATACAAGTGCTGCCTTCTCTTCACTGTTTACCTGCTCTTCATCGCAACTGCAGCAGTGAACAAGTGTAATTACAACTACACTGTCCCATTCACTTTAATAGGAAGGAGATGTCTCATTGAATAAGATGGCGGAGTTGTAATTACACCTGCCCACTGCTGTGGTTGTGATGGGGAGCAGGTAAACAGAGAAGAGAAGGCAGTACTCATACAAGCACTGTATTCTCTTCAAACAGATCATAGGTGTGAGTGCCGGGAGTCGGACCTCACAATCTGATATTGATGACCTATCCTGAGCACAGCGGACAACTGTTTTAAAGCTACGCTGCGATTAGTCATCCCAAACGGTTTTTAAATCTAGCCCAAAGAAAAATGAAGTGAGACTGGTAACCTGTCATCAACTTTATGCTGACCTCATTGAGGGTAGCATAAAATAGAGAAAGAAATGTTGATTTCAGCGGTGTATCACTCATGAACTAAATGTAAGTGGCTGCCAAGAACCAGCATCATAATCATTGCAGCACAGGCCTGGAAAAGAGTCAAATCTACTAATCTAGAGTCAGAGTTATTCATAATCTCCTGCTTTCCCCGCCCATCTGATGAATGGCAGTTCTCTCCTAGAGAAAGGGAGAAGACTAGGTAGAAGACTGTCAATCATCAGCAGGTGGGAAGGGAGAGCAGGAATTCATGAATAACCATGACTATTCTCAGGTGTCCGTGACTCTTTTCCAGGCCTAGCCTGCAATGATTGTGATGTTGGTTCTCAGCAACCACTTACTTTTAACTTATAAATGACAGACCGCTGAAATCAGCTCACCTGTCTTTACTTTATGCTGCCGTTAGTATGGTATTACAGGTTCCCTTTAACCCATACCGACAGGATAAGGGATAATATGCACCTAATTTATTAAGAGACTGAAGTCTACAATAAGCTGGTGTAGATTTGTGCTATAATTTGCGCCAGTCTTGGCATTCCTTAGTCATCATGTCATGTCTTTTTAGGTGGAGCGATCATCCAGAATATCCCTTTAAAGAGGAGTATTGAGTGGGAACGAGTACATCATTCTTCTTTCTCTAGTCAACATTGTGGTGGTAATAATGATGAGGGTAATCCTCCCACCTATGTGGGATGAATTGAATCAATACTGATGCGGCAAAACATCAATCCAGCCTGTAGCAATTGCATCTCAGAAGAAGAATGTCTGTAGCTATGATACGTGTCGGTCCTGGCTTGCTACATCTACCTGCAGCCCACTTTGGTATTATCTAACCAAATTTTAATACACATTTTTTATACAATCTCTCCTGTCTCTAAGTGTGTTATTAACAACTTGTCAAATTATGATCAACCATTAAAGAGGTTATCCCATGAGTAATGTAAAAAAAGAAAAGCATATAGTGCATGGCAGTCTCTTTCTAACAAAGTTAGAACCAGAACCAGCCCTGTGCATCATGTGGATCCAGAGATCTGCCCATTCATTGCTGCAATTGTTTTTCTACATCTATTTCAAGCTGGCAGTTCAGGGAGTGTGTCCTTTCTGTCGCATCCCAGTGGGCGTGTCCTTTCTGCTGCAGCTGGTGGCAGTTGAAGGATAGAAATGAGCATGTATGTCAACCTCGGTAAAACCAACAGCAGGTGGAGCTATACAGATGGATTTCAGTGAATAACTTAATGGCTATACTACATTTTTATTAACATGCAATTACAAAAGTATTCAGATCCAGGTGTTGTAGGATATTGCAGAATATTTTTCTTCAGACAACCCCTTTATTTTATCTGATTGGTGGGGTCTGACACCTGGGACCCCTGCTGATCAGCTGTTTGAGAAGGCACTGCCACCCCTGTTTGTGCTGAGGCCTTTTTGCAGTTTACCGAGCACAGCGTTGTACATTGTATAGCGGCTGTGCTTGTTATGGCGCTTAGCCCCATTCACTTCTATGTGCCTAGGTGATCGATGAACGTGTTGTCACTGGCCTAGGGAGAGCTGCAAGAAGGCTGCAGCACTAATGCGAGTGCTGCTGACTTCTTGAACAGCTCTTCGGACCCCACCGATCAGATACTAAGGATAGATCATTAAGAACAACATTACCACTTAAAGGGCTGTCCTTTTCCTGATCTACTAACTGCTGTTGTAATGTATCTGTTGTGCTTGCCCTGGTGTTGCCAAGGTAGCATCACCAGGGTAATTCTGCATGGACTTCCTGTCATGTGACCTCCAGTCCTAAGACTACATTCAGGAGAGTGGTCATATGACAGGAAGTCCATGCCCAGCAGTCTGCTGATGCTACCATGAAAACGTCAGAGCAAGCACAATGAGTACTGTACATTCAGCAGCACTGAGGTCAGATAAACACTAGGGAAATCTATTGTGGTTTTTTTTTGTTTTTTTTTTTGCAATTACAGTGTGCATCCCCTTGAAATAATAAGACGGGAAGCCCAGATTTTTATAAAATGAAACATTTTAACTGTTCATCTGAAACTTTGTCACAAAATGATAATACATACATGAAATGAGCATAGCCATTATCTCCGCGTCCACTGTTTAAGATAATGTCCAGGGCATGGCCTAGCTCTAGTGGCCTCCCTCCTGATACATCCTGAGAGAATCATGGCCACGTAGCACTTATTTGTGGCACACCTGCAATAATCTGTGTTCCCTGGGTTCTCGCATTGAGTAATAGATGTTTGTGGCATTTGAAATTTGTGAGGCAGTGTGCGCTCCTGGGTTGCAGTAGCCTAACAGGCAGGACTCTCTCTGAGAAGACGGATCGCTGCAGTAGAAAGACCCCTTATGCCTTTTTGCTGAAATCATTGGTGCTGGGGATCACAGTGGACCATCTGTGCAGAGGAGAGCTCTCAAACTTTGCTGGTGGATTGTGTGGAAATACATCCCACATGGTGGGCACCATCTTGCCTACCGCGTTCTGCTGTGAGAGTAAGGGGGAGCAAGACGCAGGGCCTCTCTGGTTAGGATAGGGTGGTCACTATCAAGATAATGGGGGCTATGGCCTCATGCCAGGCTATATTAATTGCGAAGATACATCGTCTGCAATCAGATCTCAACTGTCTCAGACAAGACAGGGATAGGACCACGGAAGTGGAACACAGTTTAAGTCAGGGGGAGGATGTAGCCCACACAGGTTGAAATTTTACTCATATCCTTCAACAAAAAGTGAACGCTCAACAGGCGAGGGCAAAGGATTCTAAAAATTGTAATGGAGATAATAATATTGGGCCTACCAGAAAAAGCTGAGCATGCTAACCTGGAATCCTTTGAGGCACAGCTGATTAAGAGTGCTCTATCTCTGATTTTTCTGTCCTCTTGCTTAGTCATTAAAGGGAATTTGTCACTGGATTTTGGACTGTAGATAATAGTCCAAAATTGGGATGACAGATCCCATTTATAGTGGGTATTCATAGAATCCATACCAAACCCCTGCGAGTGGGTGCTTCACCACTCCCTTTTATTATAAAAGTTCTCGGCTATTGAGACAGAGATGCTATTCTCGCTGCAGCACAACAAAAGGGACAAATATGAAAATACAAGGCTCTCCTCCAGATTTCACATCTGAGGTTGAGGTGGCAGTTCACTGCAGAGCCAAGCCCTACTCCAGGAGAAGGACATTAATTATGCCATGCTTTACCATTTGAGGTTTGATTGCAGGACCGCTAGTCAACACATTTCTGTGAAGAGTGAATAAGTTGTTTTTGGACAACTACAGTGCCTTGCGAAAGTATTCACCCCCTGGAACTTTTCAACCTTTTGCCACATTTCAGGCTTCAAACAAAAAGATATAACATTTTAAATTTTTAGTGAAGAATCAACAACAAGTGGGTCACAATTGTGAAGTGGAACGAAATTTATTGGATCATTTAAACTTTTTTTGTAATAATAAAACTGAAAAGTGGGGCATGCAAAATTATTCGGCCCCCTTGCATTAATACTTTGTTGTGCCACCTTTTGCTGCGATTACAGCTGCAAGTGGCTTGGGGTATGTCTCTATCAGTCTTGCCCATTCTTCCTTGAAAAACAGCTCGAGCTCTTTGAGGTTGGATGGAGAGCGTTTGTGAACAGCAGTTTTCAGCTCTTTCCACATATTCTCAATTGGATTCAGGTCTGGACTTTGACTTGGCCATTCTTAGACCTGGATACGTTTATTTTTGAACCATTCCATTGTAGATTTTGCTTTATGTTTGGGATCATTGTCTTGTTGGATGATAAATCTCCGTCCTAGTCTCAGGTCTTTTGCAGACTCCAACAGGTTTTCATCCAGAATGGTCCTGTATTTGGCTCCATCCATCTTCCCATCAATTTTAACCATCTTCCCTGTCCCTGCTGATGAAAAACAGGCCCAAACCATGATGCTGCCACCACCATGTTTGACAGTGGGGATGGTGTGTTCAGGGTGATGAGCTGTGTTGCTTTTATGCCAAACATATCGTTTTGCATTGTTTCCAAAAAGTTCAATTTTGGTTTCATCTGACCAGAGCACCTTCTTCCACATGTTTGGTGTGTCTCCCAGGTGGCTTGTGGCAAACTGTAAACCAGACTTTTTATGGATATCTTTGAGAAATGGCTTTCTTCTTGCCACTCTTCCATAAAGGCCAGATTTGTGAAGCGTTCGACTGATTGTTGTCCTATGGACAGACTCTCCCACCTCAGCTGCAGATCTCTGCAGTTCATCCAAAGTGATCATGGGCCTCTTGGCTACATCTCTGATCAGTCTTCTCCTTGTTTGAGATGAAAGTTTAGAGGGACGGCCGGGTCTTGGTAAATTTGCAGTGGTCTGATACTCCTTCCATTACAATATGATCGCTTGCGCAGTGCTCCTTGGGATGTTTAAAGCTTGGGAAATCTTTTGGTACTAAAATCCGGCTTTAAACTTCTCCACAACAGTATCACGGACCTGCCTGGTGTGTTCCTTGGTCTTCATGATGCAGAACCCTGAGACTATCACAGAGCAGGTGCATTTATACGGAGACTTGATTACACACAGGTGGATTCTATTTATCTTCATCAGTCATTTAGGACAACATTGGATCATTCAGAGATCCTCAATGAACTTCTGGAGTGAGTTTTCTGAACTGAAAGTAAATGGGCCGAATAATTTTGCACGCCCAACTTTTCAGTTTTATTATTACAAAAAAAGTTTAAATGATCTGATAAAGTTCGTTCCACTTCACAATTGTGACCCACTTGTTGTTGATTCTTCACCAAAAATTTAAAATGTTATATCTTTTTGTTTTAAGCCTGAAATGTGGCAAAAGGTTAAAAAGTTCCAGGGGGGGTGAATACTTTCACAAGGCACTGTACCTTTTAAATTTCAGTTATAACTAAAACTGAAATGGCTATAACAATAAAGAATTAAACACCACTCATGTCAATCAAATATTACATTTACATGTAAGAAATCCTAAATACGAGTATATTTGGCGCCCCTATAGTCAATGAAAGTGCCATACTGACCAGATGGTGTCACATTTTGGAAGCTTGCCTTCCAATATGCTGAATATTCTCTAAAATGTCTGATCTCCTAAATCTTATTTAGTGCCTTGGGAAAGATAATATGGAAGAACTTCCAGTTTATTGCAATGGTCACTTTGGTAGCAGATGTAATATCATATATATATATATCTATATAATTTTTTTTGGGAAGACTCACAAAGTTGGCATTTAATAATGGCAACCAAAGGTGTAGGTTAATACTTAACGTGTTCCTGTACCTAAAAAACGTGTTTATATGTTGTAGTGACATACAGTGGCTTGAAAAAAGTATTCATACCCCATACATTTTTTCACATTACACTCACAAACTTAAATGTAATTTATTGGTATTGTATGTGACAGACCAACACAAAATAGTAAGTATGCGTGACATGAAAAGAAATTGATAAATGATTTTCAAAATTTTTAATAAATAAAAATCAGAAAAGTGTGATGTGCATTTGTGTTCAGTCCTCTGTACTCTGATACCTCCTAAATAAAATCCAGTGTAACCAATTGCCTTAGAACTCACCTAATTAGTAAATGGAGTCCACTTGTGTGTAACTTATTCTCAGTATATCTAGAGAAAAAAATAATAAAAAAAAAACAAGGAACACACCGGAGAGGTCAGGGGTAAAGTTGAGGAGAAGTGTAATGCATGGTTAGGTTTTAAAAAACAAACAAACAAAAAAAACAAACAAAAAAAAATCTCAAATTCTGAAAATCTCACAGAGCACTGTTTAATTCATCATCTGAAAATGGAAGGCGTATGGCAGAACTGCAAACCTACCATGACATGGCTATCCACCTAAATTGAGAACACAGGCAAGGAGAGCACTAATTAGAGAAGCAGCCAAGATGCTCATGGTCACTGTCGAGGAGCTGCAGAGATCCACAGCTTAGGTGGGAGAATCTGTCCACAGGACAACTATTAGATGTGTACTTCACAAAGCTGGCCTTTATGGAAAGGTGGCAAGAAGAAATCCTTGTTTAAAAGGAAGCCATAAGAAGTCCTTTTGACAGTTTGCCACAAGCCATATAGGGGAGACAGCAAATAAGTGTAAGAAGACCAAAGTTAAACTTTTTGACCTAAATGCAAAACACTATTTGTGGCAGAAAACTAACACTGCACATCACCGTGAACACACCACCCCCACCATAAAACTTGGTGATGGTACAGTAGCATCATGCTGTGGGGATGTTTTGCAAGCCAGTTTGAGACCACAAACTAAAATCTCCAGGACGTCTTCCTTGTGGGAAATCAGGGTTGAGAAGTAACAGTTGTAAAGGATTTGTAATCAGGTTAAATCTGGATTAAGGATGAGCAAATATCTTTAAATTCATTTCATCCCAATTTGTCCAATTTTTTTTTAAAACATCTTGATTCTATTTGATTAAAGAGGGGCATGCATATCATTTTTTTTTTAATGGAGAGGAAAACTGAGGGTCTCACAACACTGGGTGTAACATAGTTATCCAAAGTCAATGGTCAGCCGTTTAAACATGCTTTAACCCCTTCACCCCCGGAGCTTTTTTCGGTTCTGCATTTTCGTTTTGCGCTCCCTGCCTTCAAACAGCCATAACTCTTTTATTTTTCTGTTCACATAGCTGTATGAGGGCTTGTTTTTTGCGGGACAAGTTGTACTTTCCAACGCCACCATTTATTATTGCATACGGTGTAGTGGGAAGCGGGAAAAAAATTCCAAACCGGGTGAAATTGCAAAGAAAACGCTATTCCGCTACAGTTCTACGGGTTTCTTATTTACAGCGTTCGATGTGCATTAAAACTGATCCGTTACTTTCATTCTACTGGTCAGTACGAATCCGGCAATACCTAATATGTATAGTTTTTCCTGCGTTTTCATAGTGATAAAATAATTAGAAAGTTGCCCTTTTTTTTTTTTTTTTTTTCCTTGTCAAATCTTGACCCCTATAACTTTTTGGTATTTATGTGTACAGAGCTGTATGGGGGCTCATTTTTTGCGGAACGATCTGAAGTTTTTATTGATACCATTCTGGGGTGTGTATGACTTTTTAATCACTTTTTATTTAATTTTTTTTAGAAAAAAAAAGCGACAAAAAACGGCAAATCGCCATTTGGACGCTTTTTTCCGCCACACAATTCGCTGTATTGGAATTTTTTTTTTTATATTTTAAAAGTACGGGCGTTTTCGGTCACGATGATACCCATGATGTCTATATTTATTGTTATTTAGGTATTTATTTTTTACTTATACGGAAAGGGGGGTGATTTGAACTTTTACATCTTTTTTATTTTTTATATATTTTTTAACTTTTTTTTAAAAATTTTTTTTACTATTAGAAAGCTCAAATATGGGCTTATATATTGTGGCTTTTTTTTTTTTCTTTATGAGCAATTCTGGGTTTTATAGACTCAGAAAGACATGAATTGCTCATTTCTTATCCTGGCCTGCCATCTAGTGGCCAGAATAAGAATTGCACTTTGAAAACTGTAATCCTCACCAGCGAGGATTACAGTTTTCATATGGTGTACAGACACCCCGATTGGCCACACGGGGTGTCTGTACACCACCCGGAAGCGAACGCTTCCGGGTTTTAGCCGCAACTAGATGCCGTGATCACGTGTGATCACGGCATCTAGTCAACCCGGAAGACGCCGCCGATATAGTAGGTAGCGGCAAGTCTCTGCTGTTAGAAACAGCAGAGACTTGCCGGCCATGACGCCCGCCGCACCCGCGAGCGGGCGCCATGTGCCCGCATCGCCCCAGCGCCGTACATGTACGGCGCTGGGGGTGAAGGGGTTAAAGGGTTTCTGTCACCAGTTTTTTCAGTATGAATCAGGCTGACATTAGAGATGTGCTAATGTCACCTGATTCCAAATATATATCTGTTTTATTTACTGGTGCACCCATTTTTATATAAAATGAACTTTTATTTTATGCTAATAAGGCTCCTAGGTGCAAGGGGCGTTACCTCTGCTCCTAGAGGCTCTGTTGATTGACAGGACCAGGCAGAGAAAAAACGCTCAATTCACCATAGCTTTTAAGGACCTTCAATGATGTCATGACCATGTGATCAGTCACATGGTTTAGGAGGAGACAGGCTGTTTGTGTGATCCTAACCATGTGACTGATCACATGGTCATGACATCATTGAAGATCCTTAAAAGCTATGGTGAATTGAGTGTGTCTTCTCTGCCTGATCCTGTCAATCAACAGAGCCTCTAGGAGCAGAGGTAACGCCCCTTGCACCTAGGAGCCTTATTAGCATAAAATAAAAGTTCATTTTATATAAAAATGGGGGCACCAGTAAATAAAACAGATATATATTTGGAATCAGGTGACATTAGCACATCTCTAATGTCAGCCTGATTCATACCAAAAAAACTGGTGACAGAAACCCTTTAAAGTATAAGATAGCCAAGCCAGTATCTCAAAAAATACTGAGGTGTAGCATGCAGCTAATGTGATAATTAAAAAATAATGTTTATTGTCATTAGGATAAAAACTGAAGTTTGTATTAAACCAAAGTCATAAACGTGTGTTTCCAGAATGGATTAGTGAACTGGGGTTCAAATATTGTTCCTTTAATAGAATCAGAGCGGGGTCGCTACAACATCTCCAGCTGTCTGCCACACATGATTTTCTAAGCCCTACAGATATAAGTGAAGCACCCGCCATAAGAAGGGCAACCAATGAACTGGCCCTGTAACTTAATCCCTGGACCTGAACTAGTTTGCTCTGTATGCTGAGAACCGCTCTGGCTTGCACTCTACTCCCACCACTTCTTTTATTGCATTTACATTGTTTATTAAAGGGTTATTCCCATCTGGTCCCACTTAGGGTGGCCACCGGCTTCATCTCAAAAAGGAGGACATTTTCGGCCACACCCCCAATATGTTAAACCACACCCCAATCTGCTAAACCACACCCCCAATCTGCTAAACCACGCCCCCCAATCGGCTCGTACACCGTCACCCATCACACCTCCACTGGCTCTTACCACACATACACCCCCACCCCCACCACGTGAAAATTCAAGCCAGCAAGCCTAACTATAAAAATACCGCTCTAGTATGGTTAGAATAAAGAGGATTGTTCAGTAATTAAAAATAAAATATGGCAGATGGAAAAGAAATCCACAATTCTCAGCTGTTCCCTCCCTGCCATTGAATGCTTTGGTTATATGGCTGCAGTGGTGACGCCTGTGACACGCTGGACTTTCTGGCATCATTGCTGCTGCCACGTAAACAAAGACTGACAGGCATGTAATGGGCGAGTGTGCACATCTGTCATAGTGCTGGTGATGTGCACACTGATGGGCAGGTGTATGGCATGTGACCACTGCAGCCAGTTCTCAGCATTAGAGCACTGATTGGCTGCAGCAGTAACATACCATATACCGGCAGGTGACACATATCTGGATGGACATTACATTCACCAGCACCAGACATACCAGATGATACAGCACCACTTACCTCTTACATCCAGTGACGTCTTCCTGATGTAGATCTTCTCTTTTCTCATCTTCTCTATTTGGCCCACACCGCCATGACACTTCTTTCAGCTCCATCTTCTCTCTGCCACAAAGACATCATAGATTACCCACTTTTACTGTTATCCTGCTGCTGCCTAAAATACTGCACCCACTGTGCTCCCCAATGTCCCCAAATACTATACTGTAGATATAACAGTGCCATATAGGTAGGACCCCATATAGTCACCGTGCTCCCACTAATAATTCTCTCCTAGAGTGTCCCATTAGTAATAGTGCCCCAATAGTGATAATGCTCCACCAGTATCCCTTTTTAGCAGTAGTGCCCTCCATATTGTACTAATAATAGTAACACCCCCAATAGTACCCCTGGTAGTAGTAATAATTCCCCATAATAGAAACCATTTTCCCATAGTGCCTCCAGTAGTGCTCCCAGAAATAATAAGGACCTGCTGTAATGGTCCTCAAATCATCCCACTGTGCCCCCATCAGACCTCACATCAGCCCACTGTGCCCCCATCAGACCTCAGATCAGCCTGTAGTGCCCCCTTCAGACCTCAGATCAGCCTGTAGTGCCCCCTCCAGACCTCAGATCAGCCCACTGTGCCCCCATCAGACCTCAGATCAGCCCACTGTGCCCCCTCCAGACCTCAGATCAGCCCACTGTGCCCCCATCAGACCTCACATCAGCCCACTGTGCCCCCTTCAGACCTCCGATCAGCCTGTAGTGCCCCCTTCAGACCTCCGATCAGCCTGTAGTGCCCCCTTTAGACCTCAGATCAGCCTGTAGTGCCCCCTTCAGACCTCAGATCAGCCTGTAGTGCCCCCTTCAGACCTCAGATCATCAGATCAGCCTGTATTGCCCCCTTTAGACCTCAGATCAGCCTGTAGTGCCCCCTTTAGACCTCAGATCAGCCTGTAGTGCCCCCTTTAGACCTCAGATCAGCCTGTAGTGCCCCCTTTAGACCTCAGATCAGCCTGTAGTGCCCCCTTCAGACCTCAGATCAGCCTGTAGTGCCCCCTTCAGACCTCAGATCAGCCTGTAGTGCCCCCTTCAGACCTCAGATCAGCCTGTAGTGCCCCCTTCAGACCTCAGATTAGCCTGTAGTGCCCCCTTTAGATCTCAGATCAGCCTGTAGTGCCCCCTTTAGATCTCAGATTAGCCTGTAGTGCCCCCTTCAGACCTCAGATCAGCCTGTAGTGCCCCCTTTAGACCTCAGATCAGCCTGTAGTGCCCCCTTCAGACCAGCCTGTAGTGCCCCCTTCAAACCAGCCTGTAGTGCCCCCTTCAGACCAGCCTGTAGTGCCCCCTTCAGACCAGCCTGTAGTGCCCCCTTCAGACCAGCCTGTAGTGCCCCCTTCAGACCAGCCTGTAGTGCCCCCTTCAGACCAGCCTGTAGTGCCCCCTTCAGACCAGCCTGTAGTGCCCCCTTCAGACCAGCCTGTAGTGCCCCCTTCAGACCAGCCTGTAGTGCCCCATTCAGACCTCAGATCAGCCCACTGTGCCCCATAAAAAAAAAAAAAAAAATCTTACCTTTCCTGGGCTGCAGCTCTGCTCCACCGCTCTTGTCTCTTCACTGCCCGCACTGCACTGTCACCTGACTGCGTGCAGCGTCAGGTCAGAGTGCGCGCACTACGTCCTGACGCTGTACTGTGTGCAGCGCAGCCAGACAGGAAGACACCGGAGCGCAGGAGGAGCTGAGCGGTGAGTACAGACCCAGCTCCTGCAATGAGCGCTTCCATCTGTATTGATGGAAGCGCTCATTGCTTCCTGCGCCCCTAAAAAGGAGGACTTCTGGCCGTCCGTCCTGGCCTTTAGCCGGACGGAGGACCAGGAGTCCAAAAACCGGACTGTCCGGCCAAAAACCAGACGGATGGCCACCCTAGTCCCACTGCTGGGACGCGCACCTTTATCGAGAACGGAGCGGGGAAATGAATGGAGGGCACACTGTTCATGCGCAGCCGCCCTCCATTCATTTCTATGGGGCCGCCGAAAATAGCCGAGTGCTGGCTCAGCTATTTCCATCGGCTCCATAGAAATGAATGGGAGCGGTGGCCGTCCATGCTCGGTGCGCTCCCATTCATTTCTATGGGAGCAGCAGGGAGCTGCGCCTGGTGGTGGCCGGACCCTGGGAAACCTAGGTGGCGATATGCCCCCATTGTCTAAAATGGGAATACCCCTTTAAGGATATTTCTTTTTTTATAATAAATATCTGCCTCCTAATTTTATATAATTATAATAATATGGTATTCCTTTCCTATTTGTGTTTTGATTAAGGTAATCCTCACTAGGTAGACTGTGTTCCTCCCCCTTACTCCTCCTCCTGCTCCCTTTCTCTTATAAGAATTTCTCCATAAATAGTAGTTTTTAACAGTTATACAGTTCAAGTACATCCGAAGAAGGGACTGTGTCAGTGAAACCCGTTATGTTGTAGAACCAATAAAGCAAGATTTTAATTAAGCTGGAGGATCACTGAAGAGCTTGTTCTTCTCCTGTGGCACCTTTGGTCCCATGGTATCTATTTTCTCTGGTTTGCACGTCCAGATCTCACTGTAATTGTCGCTGGACACTGTCTGTTATATACCATCCAGATAATCTATATACGTTAGTATAGTGGTTGTGGCTTGTCACAACCCAATAAGGTGAGAGCAGGACCTAGCAAACTCCCCAGTTCACAGTAATCTAGCTGTACTATTCGCGCTTGGCATTCTTTTTACTAATATTTATCTAGGTACTATCAATGGCTTCTAGACTGAGATGGAAGTCAAAAATTTGTTCAAATTGGTAAAACAAATACAGAGAAAGAAGTTGCAGCCATTATCAAGTATTTTGGAAACTCTGGTCAACTGTATAAGTTCACCTATTCACTATGCACAAAAGTATCATATTTTTTGCTTTATAAGATGCACCGGACTATACGACGCACCTCAAGGTTAGACAAGAGAAAATTAGAAAAAATATTTTTTAGGTCCTCTTTGAAGGGAAAGTGGTTTTCTGGGGTTTACTGAAGTGGAGTGGTCAATATCTATAATATGTATAACTTTAGGGTGTAGCATAGGGGGGAATAGTTTTTGGTCAGCTCCTGTTAGCACACACCCTTAGTGTGTCACTTCCTGACTATTGTAACTACCAGCAATGGTACATGTGGTCATCTCATTAAATATATCTATCCAAATAAATATGTTTCCTATCATAGCTTTGTTGTCTGTTGTAATTATTTGTATGCGACACACACACACATACAGCTCTGTACACAGATATACACACTTATCCTTAATAAAAACTCTAATTTCCCTAGTGCTGGCTGTATAGTGTTCACGCTCTGGCTCCTCACGTTGATGACATCATCAAAGGTCCTTAAGCTGTACTTGGAGTTTTCATTTCCTTTCAGTACAGCTGTAGGACCTTCCTCCCCAGATGCTCTCCTGTTGCCACAGATCATACAGATCGGTGTCGGCAGGAAAAGAGAAGTGTGTGCAGATGCACAGCTTACTCACTGATCAGGCAAAGCAATGTATGTGCGCTCTACTGGATCATTAAAACAGCAGTCAGGTGGTCTGGCCATGCTGGATCTCCCTGACTGCCATATATAAGAGGCGGACAGTTTTTAGCAAGCACAGTCAGTGTTAGCAAGTCTCCAAAAATGGTTAGTATCACTGCCCCTTTACATTACACAAAGAAAAATAGAATGGCCGTAAACCATTGGATTGGATGGTGCTTAAAGGGGTTCTCCGGGAATTAAGAAAATGAAAATACTTAAATATTACTTCATTATAAATATATCATCAAATACCTTTCATTAGTTATAATGTCTCATTTTGTTCGGGGAGTGATCATTACGAAAAATAAAATGGCCGCCATCTTACTAGTCCACACAAAACCTGTCCTAAACTACACAGGAGGAAAAGTTAAAGAACTGCACCATCTTCCTCTCTTACTTGTCAGGGATTATGATCCTGAATACAGTTTAATATGATCTTTAGTTGAATCTCTGTAGGAATAAAGTTCATGAGGAGACAGAAGTACAGAGAGGATGTGAGGATGTAGTAATGAGCAGCAGCACTTGTGTGCACTCTCCATTACCACAGTCTGTCCAGTCCGTCCTCTCTGTACTTCATGTCCCCTCATAAACTCCATTCCTACAGAGATTCAGCTGAAGATCTTATCAGCTGTATTCAGGATCATAATGCTTGACAAGCAGAGCAGAGAGGAGGATGAGGCAGCTCTTTACCTCAGCGTTGTAAAGTAACTTGTCCTGCTGTGTGATTACGACAGGTTTTGTGTGCACTAATAGGAAAGCGGCCATTTTATTTCTCCTAATGATTGCTTCCCAGACAAAACGAGCCATTATAACTAATGAAAGGTATTTGGTAATATATTTATAATAAAGTAATATTTAAGTGTTTTCATTTTCTTAATTCCCAGAGAACCTCTTTAACAAACATCCAATGAGACGTGTCCCCAGTTACCGCCATGTAAGGGATGATTTACCCTTTCAATGCTGAGAAGACTCATAGTAGAGATGTTTTGGGAAAAAAATGTTTAGATACATTTAAGGGATTTGTAGCATCTGGATTAATGGCGTCTCTCATATGTTCTCTAATCCTGTCCTTAATCAAATAGAGCGGCCCACATAAACAATCTGGAATAAAGTTCAGTATACGTAGTATTACAAATAATGGATTGCTTTATTTGCTCTATTAGTTTTAAATGCATATACATGTGGACAAAATGTTGGTACTCTTCCGTTAAAACAAGAAAACCCCACAGTAGTCGCTCAAATAACTTGAAACTGACAAAAATAATAATAAATAAAAATTTACTGAAACTCAGCTAATGAAAATCAGACATTGCTTTTGAATTAAAGGAGTTGTCTCGCCTTGTACAGAACATTGCTATATACATGTATTTTGAAGCTAATGCTGTAATAAACAACGTACCAGTATAGTTCTGTTTTCCATATTACCTCTTCTCCATGCTGTCTGTCATTTTCTGTTCCTTGCAGGGGCGGATTGGCCATAGACCTTACAGGGAAATTTCCGGTAGGCCGATGCCCAGGGGGCCGCCCTTTTGTGCTTCCGGCACAAAACGGGGCCACTTTTAGTATTTTTTCCAGGGCCACTTTAAGTTCCCAGTCCGCCACTGGTTCCTTGATACACTGCTCATTTTTAGGAGTTACAGCCACCAGTGCAATTCAGCAGTGGTGGCCGCGTCTGCTCACCACACACAAAGCGCAGGACCTTTGGTGGCTGGGATCAGGGAGCATGCCTAGCCGCGCATGTGCAGTAGCTCTCCTTCCGTCAATGACAGAAGCCTTGGAGCTGTTCAACACAGGAAAAAGCAGGTAAAAGCATGCAGAGGGAAGATGTCCAGGACGAAAGGCTGTCACCTAGTGATGTATGACAGCCTGGGTTAGTCGTAGCGGTCATCTGCTGATAGAAGACAGCTGTTCAGGGATGTCAGTCTTGCTTTATTTTTTGTAATAAGAGTGCTGTGCAGCTACGTTCGTTCACACTATTAGGGCTCATGCACACAAATGTATTTTTTTCCGTTTCTGTTCCATTTTTTTTAAAGGTCCGTATTTGGAACCATTCACTTCAATGGGTCCGCAAAAAAATGGAACGGACACGGAACGAAAATACATTTGTGCGCATAAGCCCTTATCTATATATGCAAATATAAAGATAACACAGTGGAATTCGGAAAGAACACACTCCTGAAATTTGATCAGCCCTGGCAGGGAGAGGGATTACACTATCCCAGCACTACTTGCCTCTCCCATCAATCAGGGCAAGAGTAAACGCCCCCTGCAACTCTGATTAGTGGACCCTGTGAACAGCATGAGAGAGCAGAGATGAGACAACCCCTTTAAGGTTCAACAGAATAATTTGTGAAACAAAGTAATGAAACTGGCCTGGACAAAAATGATGGTGCTCCTAAGTTAATACCACTACAATGTCATATTTTCTGCCAAAACAATGTCTGATTTTCATTAGTTGATTTCCAGTAAATTTTATACTTATTATTATTTCAGTGAGCATTGTGGGTTTCTTTCTGTAACTGAAGGGTACCAACAATTTTGTCCACGTATGAATGTGCAACATAGACATCTAGTACCATTACACTTGAAAAAAAAAACACAGATTATATGAACCAGATTCTAGACATCTAATACTGAACTTGGAGAAAATAAGGAACCTAATTTATGTTGCCTTTTAGTAATTCTGATCAGTGAGGGTCCAATACCCAGGACCCTGGCTGATGAACTGTTTGAGAAGGCAGCAGCACTCTTGTGAGCACCGCAGCCTTCTTTTAGCTCACCTAGCAGAGTGCCATCCATTGCTGTGCTTGGTATGGCAGCTCAGGCCCATTACTTCTATGGGGTTGAGCTGCACTTAGGCCATGTGACCGTTGAATGCGTCATCACTCGCCCTTGGAAAGGCTGCGAGAAGGCTGTGGTGCTACTGAGAATGCCTTTGCCTTCTCATACATCTGATTGGCTGGGGTCCAAGGTGTTGTGTCATCTTGTGATGGTACAGTAAATATTTGTTACTTATCCTTTAGATGCAGTATTGTGTTCTTGACTAGATGTGGTAAGAAAGAAATGGTTTATCCACATATTGATGTACCTGTCTTTGATGCTACCATGTTGAATAAGGGATTGTCTGTCCTTATAATAAGCAATATTTTTGGCCCTATTGATGATGGCTGTGAAAGAGCTTCTATTAATCAAACCATCTTCAGTATATTTTTCCTGGTGTACATACAAATCATGGGTGGAACAATTTAGCTTCGCACATATAAACTCTCCCGATACACTTGAGTGTTTGGGGTAGCAAGATGAAGCATTCAAAAAAGTATTACCAGAAAAGGGCTTGTGATACATACTGTATGAGTAGCAATTTGTCCAGATTCTACATGAACTATTAACATCAAATCTAAAAATGTAAATTGTACTCATTGTGATAAATGTATCTAACAAACTCCAGTATGGTCAAGGATATAGTATATTATGAACTCAGTTGGTCGAAGAAGAAGTATGAAGCCACTCTAACTGGGACTGAGGGCATAACAATACACCTCCAGGAAAAACAAGAAAGAGGAACCTAGATCACATGGATTATCTAAACATCACAAAGTGGGAGGGAGAGGGAAACAGCCAATAGTACCACTAGGCACCAAAGCAGAGAAGGAAGCAGCCACGAAGAGTTGGGTGGTTGAATCTTTGCTGTTGAGGCTGCTTCCCACAGTACCAGTGAAAAAAGTGTCCCTCACAGTCCTTGCATACCACATAGTTTGTTGGATCTCTCTATGTCAGACCTGAGTTGTTTCCTTGTCTGTTAACTTATGGACAATAACATACCGAATGTGGCCCCGCTGTGTCACTTGAACAGCTTTAACTCCGGGCTATTCCTAGGGATATTATCTAAGTGGCTCCCCAGGTCTTCACCTTTTAACCCCTGTACTCTGGAGGGGGGAGCTGCAGGGGGACTGCCATGCTCTGGCCTGCAGGGGGAGGCATGAGGGTGGAGAGGATTGGAGTGGTGACTGAGGCAATGAGGGTGGTGGTTCTTACGGTGGCTAATCCCAACTGCAGCACTTTCTTGGGCCTCAATGGTAGAGAATGGAGAGGCACAACCCTTCTTTCCCTCACACCCTAGACCTTTGGGGTTTCCTGTCTGGTGGTGTTTGTGGTGTTCTTGATAAGGAAGAATGAGCAGTAGGGTGCAAGGCAGGAGAACAGGAGTGAGATAGCAATGGTCGGGTATCACAGACCAGGCTGGTTTGATTATAGGAAAATAAAGTCATCTCCTTTATTGAATAGATGACAAGAGTACAAATACATGCACGCACAGTCCAGGAGTATTTCACAGAGGAGGATTTTCTCAAAAGACCGTATATAGGAGGTAACTATTATGACGGTGATCAACCCTGAGTCTCTCTCTTTATAGTCACTAGCAATCTTCCCAAAATGATCAGGGTCATAAGGGAGATCAGGCAGAGGTCAGGTCAGCCAGTGAAAGGTCAATTCCAGAAGGCAGTTAGTAATGGAGGCATGGAACAGGCAAACAAACAAATGGCACAGCTTTGCAGGAAACTAGAACTTGCTTGGACACCTTCTCACAGGGAAGATGCCTTAAATACCCTAAAGGTGGCTCTGGGGAGCGAGAGGGTGCACACTCACTGGTCCTTTAAGAGCTGGAGTAAGTGTACATGCCTATTGGCAGCAAGAGGCATAGCTGGCAAGAAACAGGCCTCAGCCTGTGGATGGGAGGCACAGTGCTACTCCAGTAAGCGTGACCAAGCTGCTAGACACCTTGAACAACAGAACAGGTGAGCAAGGTGGGGGCCATGCCCACTAGCAGGAGAGGAGGTGGGGTGGGTATGGACCGCCGCTATAACACGTACATTGCATTAATTTTTGCAGCATTCCCCCTAAATTTTGCAGAGCTTCTGGTGTTTGAAAGGGAGGAGCGTGAACTCTGACAATTCTGTTAGCATGCTCTGTCTGCAGCTGAGAAGGACATAAGCACCCTTTAGAAGAATGACCACTCCAGATTACAACTACTAAGAACTGATAAAAGTCTGGAGTGGTTCTACCGTGTTTCCCCGATAATAAGACAGGGTCTTATTTCTTTTTTTTTCTCCGGAAAAAGGGTTAGGGCTTATTATTGGGGTAGGCCTTATTTTTGCCCCCACTGAATATATATGTCATTTTTGGCCCCTCTGAATATATACCGGTATGTCATTCTTTTTGCCCCCGGGCCCCTGTGCACACACAGACAAAAAATATACTTACCTGCACTCCGCTCTTCTTCTTCTCTCCTGTCACCCGGCATGCGCTGCATCATCCTGTCAACCAGCGTGATCCCGCGAGACCTGGCGCTGAGGTCACGTTTCGTGGGATCATAACAGGAGAGACGTCTTGCAGCGCCGGATAGAGTATGGGCATAGGTGTGTGCATAGGTAACTAACTGCGCAGCGCTGCGTACTATAGTTGCGCAGGTAGCGGCACCAGCAGAGAGGCCCTGACTGGCCATTAAAATCACTTGCGGGGCTGTGGGCGCCCCTCCTTTCCCCGCCGGGCCTGGACTGTAACCCTATTCTTAGTATATCCTCAATGTAACTAGGGCTTATTTTTGAAGTAGGGCTTATATTTTAAGCCTACTCCAAAAACAGGGCAAAATAGCACTAGGGTTTATTATCGGGGTAGGTCTTATTTTCGGGGAAACAGCTGTCTAACAAGGTGACCACAAGCAGCATTGCCCACCAGTTCCCAGATCCTGGGGATCCCAACATTCCATAAACATCGAGAACAATGACCTTAGATCTACAGAACTCCATCAACTCACTATGATTTAGATAAACCTAATGAGCATTAACCCTCCTCCCCTTGACACACATTATGAACTATTGTGGTGTCATTTGTATATCAGTCCCCTGATGATCTGGTGTACCCCACCAGGGAAACGCGTCGGGACATTGTGTGCTGTTTCTAGCAAGGGGTATATGTTTGACTAGGGCATCCCTTGTTTGTCCTTCCCTGACGAATTACTGGGCAGTCAAAACTATTAGGGGCAACAAGGGAAAGCCTCAGATAGTCAGGACCCTTTATAGGAGGTACTACCTCCCCCTACCCTTCCCTGTCTTCACTAGACAGAACAGACCCAGTACCCCTAGAAATAGGGTTTACTCGAACCACGTGACTACAAGAGTGGTAAGACTGCATATTTTATACCTGCACTGGT
Source organism: Rhinella marina (assembly GCA_900303285.1). NCBI lineage: Eukaryota > Metazoa > Chordata > Amphibia > Anura > Bufonidae > Rhinella > Rhinella marina. Next base: position 170,387 of record ONZH01012074.1, on the reverse strand, counting down.
GTATAGTTTGTGCACTTTTCATATTATTATGTTGATTTTGTGGGCAATATCATTTTTTAACTTTTAAAAGTAAAGGTTATGTTTTAAGCGTATACCCAATTTATATATATATATATATTCTTAGATTCAATGCATGGGTTCCCAAGGCGCCAGGTCCAGGTGCTATACTAATTTACTACGTGGACAATTTTCTTGTATTGATAATCTATGAGTATGGCAGGTTTTCTCTCAATTGGCCTAGATAAAGACAAATGGCTGACTGAGGCCAATGAGGTTTTCTCAGAAAAAGCATTCACTTTGAAACGTTATACACCATCTTTTAAGATAGCGTTTGAGGATCTGACTAAGGTATATAAAAAACAAATAGCATCATGGTGGGAGGTACAATCTTTGGAGAATTATTTAAAGCATAAAATTGTACCAAGGGGACTTCGGATCTCTCTTGTTCCAGCAGGTAGATGCAGGAGTGCACCCTGATGATTAAATGGGAGGAGGAGGCAACCAGGAGCTCTTTGAAGCTTATGCATTTGCTGCTGGAAGAGGAGAAAAACAATCTGAGCAAACTTGACACTAATCTTAAGGAACACATAGCCATTACGCAACAGTTTTTGCAGGAACCAGAATTTGTGAACAGAGAGAACGCATTAAAAAATACACTGGAAAAATTCCAGTATCACCTTAAAGAAAGAAAACAAAGACAGTTCAACCGGGATCTGCTGGACTTCAAAGAAAATCGTGTCTACTCAATGGTTCACAGTTCTGGTGCCCGTAAGAATGTGGGCTCAGACCTAACCTCTAGTGATACAGAGACCTCTGAGGGTGAGAAAGAAGGATCTCTACAAAAACAAAATAGAGGAAGGGGTAAACAAAGAGGGAGGAGTAGAGGTGGTCAGAACAGGGCCAATCAGCATTTTTTGGAGCAGGGGGCCCCATACCAGCTGCGTGCTTGCAGCCAAGAACGCCAGGGGAAGGGGGCCATGTAGCATCCTACAGTATAACACGGTACGCTGATGGGCCACATTGTAAAACTGACACCTCTCAAAATCAAATACTGAACCTCTCAAAGAAAACCCTTATGACCGATGAGGTTTCATTATTAAATAAGGGTTTATCTTATGTGCCGACCACAATGTTTAATTTGTTTAACTGGGCTAAAGACCTACATCTGTTTGCCCGAAAATTGCGATGGCATAATGGCATAAACCCTTTTTGCCTCGTCAATAAAAGGGAAAGTAGGGAACTGGGCGTACCACAGGATATCCTGCAAGATGTGAGATTGCTTTATTCCTTAGCTGATGCCTACCCCCCATTAGGTCAGGGACCATTTACTACATTGAAAAGAAAAAGTACTATAATGCCCCCAGTTGGGGATCCATCATGTATAGATGTATTTTTGAATCAAGTGTGTAGTGAACTGGAAAGTATTGTGAGAGGTACCCACTCCTTCAACTGTACCAGAAATGAACATCAAGCTCTTTTGCAATTACAAAAAGATAAGAGCATTATCCTTAAGCCATCGGATAAAGGGGGAAATCTAGTCATTCTAGACGTACCCCAATACAAAAAGATGTGCTGGGATTTGTTGAAGGATAGGAGTACCTATGAAAAATTAAAGTATGACCCTACATCTATTTATCAAGGAGAACTATCTGTAATTCTAAAGGAGGCACTTGATAATAAGATGATTTCCAAGGATGAGTTTGACTTTTTACTGTGCAAATACCCCATGGTGGCCACCTTTTATGGTCTCCCCAAGGTCCACAAGGGGGTGTTGCCATTAAAGGGGCACCCGATTGTGTCTGGGGTAAACAGTCTGACACAGAATGTTGGTATTTATGTTGACAATATACTTGCTCCTTTTGTAAAAGCTTTACCCTCATATATCAGGGACACCGGCGACCTGCTGCTCCATCTGGAAGGAATAACCATTGAAGATGATATGTGGTTAGCCTCTATTGACGTAGAGGCACTTTATTCCTCAATACCACACCAATGTGGGCTTATGGCAGTGGCAGATTTTTTAGAAACACGAGGTTGCCAGTTTGCACAGCATAATGATCTAGTGGTCAAATTGCTGGAATTTGTATTGACCAAGAACTATTTTTTGTTTGACGGGGTCTTCTTCCACCAGCTCAGGGGCACTACGATGGGGAGTTCTTGTGTCCCATCGTATGCAAATTTGCCTGGGCTGGGGAAAGGACCCACGTCTTCTGCGATCATGCCCCACCGCACATCGGATGTGTTGTGGTGTGGCATCGATTCATAGATTACATCTTTGTGATATGGAAGGGGGAAAGTAATCAGTTTAAAGAGTTGGTTCAATCACTCAATGCAAACGATTTAAATCTGAGGTTTACATATGAGATAGAGAAGATGTCCCTCCCATTTCTTGATATCCTTATTAGTAAGGGCAAAAGCAGTGAAATTAAAACTAACATATATCGGAAACCAACCTCCACCAACTCCCTCCTGAGGTGGGATAGCTGTCACCCACGACCCTTGAAACAGGGTATCCCGATAGAACAGTATCTTAAAAGAAAAAAAAAAGATAAAAAGAAATTGTTCCTCCCATGTAGAGTTTAAAGAACAAGCAAGGGACCTTCAACGCCGATTTTTGGATAGAGGGTACCCAGACTGGGCATTAAGGAAGGCGTACCAACGGGCAATTAATGTAGACCGTAATGAATTACTCTTCCCTAAGCACAACCCTGAGACAAATAAAATCATTCGTCTCATCGCCACTTATGATGAGTCGGCAAAAGAGGTTTATCAAATCCTCAGTAAACATTGGAGTACTCTGCAACTCGATCCAGACATCAAAGATGTGATTGCGAGTACCCCACAAATTACTTACCGTAAAGGGCGTAGCCTTAGGGATATATTGGTTCACAGCCACTACGTGGAAGCAGCAGAAAACCTGAGTTGGTGGCCCGAAAAAACAACTGGGTGCTACCAATGTAGTGGCTGTATGGCGTGCCCTTACATCAAAAGAACACGTTCCTTTATTGGCAATAACACCAGTAAGTCCTACCAGATTAAGAACTTTGTGAATTGCCGTACAAAAGGCGTTATATATAAAATCACATGCCAGTGCGGCATGGAATACATAGGAAAAACTACTCGGGAGTTACGGAGGAGAGTAGGAGAGCACTTAGGGGATGTGCGACATTGCAAAGACACCCCAGTGGCACAACATGTGGTGAATACACATGGAGGTGACACCTCGGTACTTAGTTTTATAGGCATCGAGGTGATACCACAGTCCATGAGAAGAGGGAATTGGGACAGGAAGATCTTACAACGAGAGTGTTGGTGGATATATGAACTTAAAACTGTCCACCCATTAGGGCTAAATGAACAGCTATCCTTTGGCTGCTACATCTAATTGATATTAATGTATACATGTCTGAGCAGTGGATGGGGATGCTGAGCAGATATATAATTGAGATATTTTCACATGCAGCCTCCTCATATATCTAGCTCCATATAAATTGACTTTTACTGGCTTTCCATGTATATGTGGTGCACTTTATGGACCTAAGTGTACAAATAATAATTAAAATGATTCAGCTCTTTTCCTGACCAGGTTGGTGCACCTCCTTATATATTAGGAATTAGTGTATGGGGATGGTGCGCTAGCAACGAAATTAGAAATGATTAGATCCTTACCATGGAGGAATATTTTTCCTCCTATGGTAATAGTATAAATAAATTCTGTGAGGCCATTTGTAATCAAATATCAAGTTTTACTTGCATGAATACTCATTCTTAGTGAGGGCAGATTTGCCCAGTTTACAGTGCTGACAGATATTTGGGCGCTGAGAAAGGAGGATCGGGGCGTGACTGCAACCCATATGTCACTCCCTCGGCTTTCCTCGGTACGGCCCTTGTTCCTTCGGCTGAGAGCATTGTTGCGCATGCTCACCGCTCTGGTTATGTAGCGGCGCACATCGGAACACCCGGGGAGCGTAAGTATCAAATCACAGCTTTGCGGGGGATAGGACAGCGTCACAGTGCTCCGAACATTATGCTTAAGGTAGGGATACTCTATTACCCACACGCCCGGTTTGAAATTACTCTATGTGGGCGTGTTACTACCTCCCCCTACCCTTCCCTGTCTTCACTAGACAGAATAGTGCACTTATAAGGGTTTTAATAGGGGAAGAGACCCAGTACCCCTAGAAATAGGGTTTACTCGAACCACGTGACTACAAGAGTGGTTTTATACCTGCACTGGTTTATAGTTTTATACCTGCACTGGTGTATAGTTTGTGCACTTTTCATATTATTATGTTGATTTTGTGGGCAATATCATTTTTTTACTTTTAAAAGTAAAGGTTATGTTTTAAGCGTATACCCAATTTATATATATATATTCTTTGATTCAATGCATGGGTTCCCAAGGCCAGGTGCTATACTAATTTACTACGTGGACAATTTTCTTGTATCACTATGATTTAGGTTTGGGCAAATATCTGAGAGCTAGAGATTGAGAGCTCCTCAGTTCAAACTGCAGGTACTGTATTTGTTTTATGTACCATTCTATTTAAGAAAAGAATACACATGGATTACATTTCCTGTTTTACACAGTGTTTTTTAGGGCATACTTGTCAACTTTTCATCAGAGCTATCCAGCGAATAATAGTGCTTTATCGAAATATCTTTAAGCATGTCCCTTTTACAGGTCATGCCAAAGTCACATCCTTTGCAGTGCCCCTTCACTATGTGTTTGGATGTTGGGCCTGTTTGATAATGCAGCCTTTATGCCACATATAGGGGCTGATATACGGGCGGTGCCGAGATGCTTCCACAAGTGCCTCTTGAGATTTGCCAACTCTTTGGAGTCTAGGAGGTCTTCATCTTTCCCTAGAGCCTCCTGGGTCTTCCAGGAGAGTTGGTAAATATTCTTTAGGGATCTAAAGGGGATAATGGGTAAAACCCTAGGGATCAGAACTTTGTTTATCTCATATAAAGCTCCAAATCCCCAACTTTTTCCTGCATTCATAAGGTTCGAAGATAACTTTCTGGTGGCCAGCAGCCACCACCAGGGGGCCCTCACTCCTGAAAGATTTATATACTTTAAAGCAAAATGTACAATTCTACATTCAGTGAGCTCCCCCTACTGGCTGCCAGAATTTTATCTAAAAGTCGTTGTCTGGGAATATATCATTTCTAACATTTGCTGGCAGCCTGCCTCCCTTACTGAAAGCATTATACTTACAGTATCTGCTCCACACCACTCCAGCCCTCCACTCTAGTTCCTACGTCTTTATCTTCCAGTCTGTTTTTTTTATTTTCTCCCTGGTATGGGTATAGTCACCTGATGCTTTTAAGCCAACTGCTCACTTCAACTATGATTTGTCCACAAGAGGGAATCCCTGCCCCAGGAAGCACTCTTCCACTATATTGGCTGTTCGAGTGCACGTCTAGTTATGGTCCTGACTCCACCTCCGGACCAATATCTTCAATATTATAGACAAATAGACAGCACTCCACTTTATGCAATGTGAACAACGAGACTTTTATTTTCTCAGCCGGACATACTTTTGTTACAATTCAAGGCAATGTTTCGGGCATAATGCTAGTCCTTCCTGTCACGAGGGAGACAAGGGAAGGTGCGCCCTGTACTGAATACCCCCCCGTTCTCTCCCTGCCTGCTTGCCTCAGTCGGCCCTAGGCGGCCGCGGACAACCACGGTGACGGTCCCTGCTCTGTATAAGTGCACAGGGAGGGACAGGGAACAATTGGAGAGACAAACACAGACGAAACAAACACAATATCAGAATAGTCAGCAAGCCGGGTCATACACAGGAGATAACGTCAATACCGGGGGTGAAGCAAAGAGAGGTCGCAGTCCAAGTCCAAGGTCAGGGTCAAACAGCAAATCAAACACAAGGTCGCTCAAGCACTGATCAAAGTTGTAACGCTAATCACAGGCGATTAGGGAGGACAACTAGTGGCTTTAAATAGCCCTCCACTGGGTCATGTGACGGGGCCAGCGTCACATGACCTCATCTGCATACCGAGCGCTGGCCAAACGTGACCAGCGCTCAAATATGCACCAAATTTGGTCATGTGGTATATAATAAATGTTCTGAGCGCTGGTTGCCCAGACCAGCGCTCAGATGTCCCCGCCTGCTCGTTACTAGGGGGACGGGGAGGACGCCGGACGCGCTGTATCAGTGCGCGTGCCGGACCCTCTCCTGTGAGTGTCATCATGGAGACGAGGACGCAGGATGCTCCGGCGCACTCCTGGGAGACCGGCGGCCGGCAGAGGGGAAGCGCGCCGCCGGCTCCCCGTTACAGTGCCCCCCCCTTCACGAGGGGCCTCCGGACCCTTAGCTGGAGGAACCGGCTTTTCAGGATGCTGTCGATGGAAACTCCTAACAAGTGCGTCTGCATGCATCCTGCTCAGCGGTACCCAAGATCTGTCCTCAGGCCCGAATCCCCTCCAGTGTACAAGGTACTGGAAGGAATTCCGGACTTTCCTAACGTCAATGATTCTATGAATCTCGTGCTCCACTTGTCCCTCCACCTCGACCGGAGGCGGGGGCAGTTCCTCTGGACCAGCGGGAGCAACATAACGCTTAAGCAAAGACATATGAAAAACATTGTGAACACGAAGGGAGTCAGGTAAACACAATTCAAACGACACCGGATTGATCACCTTGGTGATCCTGTATGGACCAATGAAGCGAGGCGCAAACTTATAGGATGGTACTTTCATACGTAGATTTTTTGTTGACAACCATACCATGTCCCCCACCTTGAAATTCACACCCTTAGAACGTCTCTTATCGGCCTTAGTTTTTTTAATCCTTTGGGCTCTTTCCAGGTTCGACTGAACCTGTGCTCAAACTGTGCACAGTTCCTGAGAGAGAGCATTGGCCTCTGGGACCGCCGAAACAGCTGGAGAAAAGGAGCCAAAGCGCGGATGAAACCCCATGTTGCAGAAAAACGGCGATACCCCAGAAGACGAATTCACACGGTTATTAATCGCGAACTCGGCCAGAGACAGGAATCTGGCCCACACATGCTGGTTATCTGCAACATAACATCTGAGATATTGCTCAACGGACTGATTAAGACGTTCAGTCTGACCATTGGTCTCCGGATGAAAGGCTGACGAAAAGGATAAGGAAATATCAATCTTCTTACAGAAGGCCCTCCAGAATTTAGACACAAACTGCACCCCCCTGTCAGAAACAATATTCTCAGGAACACCGTGTAGTTTAACTATGTGGTCCATAAATACGGAAGCCAAAACCTTTGCAGAGGGTAATTTACACAAAGGAATAAAGTGACACATCTTGCTGAATCTGTCCACCACTACAAGAATCACGGTTTTACCCTCAGAGCATGGCAAATCCGTGATGAAGTCCATGGACAGATGTGACCAAGGTCTACCAGGTATGGGTAATGGACGCAACTCACCCATAGGCCGAGTCTTGGGATTCTTGGACCTGGCACAAGTATTGCACGCAGTTACAAAAGCCTGAACATCTCTGGAGATTGACGACCACCAATACTGCCTAGAGACCAACTCCTTGGTGGCATTGATACCAGGATGTCCACATAAAACAGAGCTATGGCACTCACCCAGCAGTCGCAACCGCAAATGAGCTGGCACAAATAACTTGTCATTGGGAGTACCAGTGGGAGCAAGATGTTGTCCTGCCACGATTTCAGAAGCGAGATCAGATGAGGTAGCGGCTACGATGATGTCAGTTGGCAGGATGGGCTCAGGAGGGACGTCAGGAGGCTGATACGCCTGGAAACTTCGGGATAAGGCATCGGCCTTAATGTTCTTGCTTCCGGGTCTGAAGGTAACACAAAAGTCAAAACGAGTAAAGAACAAAGCCCACCTCGCCTGTCTGGGATTCAATCGCTTAGCAGATTCCAGAAACATCAAATTCTTATGATCCGTGAGGACCGTAATGCGGTGTAATGCCCCTTCTAAAAAATGACGCCATTCCTCAAATGCCCACTTGATTGCTAGTAACTCCCTATTACCAATGTCATAGTTTCTCTCGGCAGGAGAGAACTTGCGGGAGAAGAAGGCGCATGGCTTGAGATTAGTTAAGGTGGAAGACCCCTGGGACAGTACTGCCCCCACACCATCTTCAGATGCATCCACCTCAACTACAAATGGCTTATTTTGATCAGGCTGGATCAGCACAGGAGCATCAACAAAAAACCGCTTTAGCTTTTCAAAAGCTTCAATAGCTGCAGGGGACCAGTTGACTAAATCAGCTCCCTTGCGGGTCAAATCCGTAATGGGTTTGGCTATAACAGAAAAATTTTTGATAAATTTCCGATAGAAATTAGTAAAACCCAGAAATCGCTGGAGCGCCTTCAGAGAGGAAGGTCGCACCCAATCTACAATGGCCTGTACCTTACTCGGGTCCATTTTGAAGGAAAAAGGGGTGAGAATGTATCCCAAAAAGGTCACTTCCTGAACACCAAAGATACACTTCTCCCCTTTGACAAACAACTTGTTCTCACGCAACACCTCCAGCACTTGCCTGGTGTGGGATACGTGACTCTCCCAGTCTGTAGAAAAAATCAAGATGTCATCAATATAGACAATTACAAATTTTCCAATAAATGGTCTAAAAATGTCATTGACAAAATTTTGGAACACCGCAGGAGCATTACTTAACCCGAAGGGCATTACTAGGTACTCATAATGACCCTCCGGGGTATTAAAGGCAGTTTTCCATTCATCACCCTCACGGATTCTGATCAGGTTGTACGCCCCCTTCAGATCTAGCTTAGTAAACCAACAAGCACCCTGAACCTGATTCAACAAATCAGGAATAAGGGGCAGCGGGTACCTGTTTTTAACAGTAATTTTATTGAGTTCCCTGTAATCAATACAGGGCCTCAACCCTCCATCCTTTTTTCCGACAAAGAAAAATCCTGCCCCCATGGGAGAAACAGAAGGCCGGATGTGACCCTTGGCCAGACTCTCCTTGAGATAATCCCTCATAGACTGACGCTCTGGAGTAGAGAGATTATAGATACGGCCCTTGGGATATTTGGACCCCTCAATAATATCGATGGCACAATCATATTGCCGGTGAGGAGGGAGGAACTCAGTCTCGGACATGGAGAAAACGTCCGAAAAATCGTTGATGTACTCAGGTAAGAAAAGAGACTCAGTAGTACCTCCCAACTGCAATACAGATTTGCAACACTTGTCACAATTTAGCCCCCATTTTTCTAATTCACCTGTTGACCAATTGATTACAGGATTGTGGTCCTGCAACCAAGGTAAACCAAGAACTAGGTCAGCAGGTAAATTCTTTAAGACCCAAAAAACACATTTTTCGGAATGCGAAATCCCAACCGTCAGGGTCACACTAGGAGTACAGAACTCGATCCTCCCATTATTTAGGGGGGTGGAGTCGAGGGCGATAATTTGAATTACCTCCCTTAAAGGGACCATCGGTAAACCCACAGACTGTACAAAATCAAAATCAATAAAATTAGCAGCAGAACCAGAGTCAACAAAAGCCTTTCCAGAACCCCTGAATTGATCATATGCAATGGAGATGGGTACTAAAACCTTTCTCCTTACCACTGCTGGGGTTACCTTACTTCCCACCGGAGATCTCCTAGAGGGCGGAAGTTTTGGACACTGCTGGAGCCAGTGGTTCACCTCACCGCAGTAGAAGCAGGCTCCCTTTAAACGTGTTTGGTTTTTCAAGGTTCCTCCTAACTGCATGGACTCCTCCGGGACCTTGGCAGGAGGTGGACTCAGGGGAGGAAACTCAGGCAGGACGACAGCTTGAGGAGTACTTGATCGTTCCCTCTGTCTCTCTCTCACCCGTCGATCCAGCTTAATAGCTAAAGTCATGGTCGTCTCTAGGGAGTCAGGAGTAGGATAACTAACCAGAAGATCCTTGAGTTGGTCTGACAGCCCCACCCTAAACTGGCTTCTCATAGCTGGGTCATTCCACCCAGAGGAGACACACCACTTCCTGAACTCTGCACAGTAATCCTCTACTGGGCGGTTTCCCTGCTGAATGTTCCTGAGCTGAGTTTCTGCTACAGTGGCCCAGTCTGGTTCTTCATACAAAAGACCTAAGGCCTGGAAAAAGGCCTCCACAGACAACAGACATGGGGAGTCAGATGGCAATGAGAAAGCCCACTCCTGCGGATCCCCTTGCAGCAAGGAAATGATTATTCCTACCCGCTGCTGCTCAGAACCCGAGGAGTGTGGGCGTAAACGAAAATATAATTTACAACTTTCCTGGAAAGAACGGAAAGTTTTTCGGTTACCCACAAACTTATCGGGCAACCTTATATGGGGTTCAATAATGGAGGGAGCGGCTGTGGGTGCAGTTTGCAGCTGCTCCTGGTGTTGGATTCTCTCGGCCAGATCCTGGATCATCTGAGCCATGTCACCTATATGATCCGTGAGAACTCGCAACGGCTCCATTTAGTATGGCCTGTGATTCTGTCACGAGGGAGACAAGGGAAGGTGCGCCCTGTACTGAATACCCCCCGTTCTCTCCCTGCCTGCTTGCCTCAGTCGGCCCTAGGCGGCCGCGGACAACCACGGTGACGGTCCCTGCTCTGTATAAGTGCACAGGGAGGAACAGGGAACAATTGGAGAGACAAACACAGACGAAACAAACACAATATCAGAATAGTCAGCAAGCCGGGTCATACACAGGAGATAACGTCAATACCGGGGGTGAAGCAAAGAGAGGTCGCAGTCCAAGTCCAAGGTCAGGGTCAAACAGCAAATCAAACACAAGGTCGCTCAAGCACTGATCAAAGTTGTAACGCTAATCACAGGCGATTAGGGAGGACAACTAGTGGCTTTAAATAGCCCTCCACTGGGTCATGTGACGGGGCCAGCGTCACATGACCTCATCTGCATACCGAGCGCTGGCCAAACGTGACCAGCACTCAAATATGCACCAAATTTGGTCATGTGGCGTGGCCCAAAACCAGGTATATAATAAATGTTCTGGGCAACCAGCGCTCAGATGTCCCCGCCTGCTCGTTACTAGGGGGACGGGGAGGACGCCGGACACGCTGTATCAGTGCGTGTGCCGGACCCTCTCCTGTGAGTGTCGTCATGGAGACGAGGACGCATCCTGCGTCCTCGCTCCGGCGCACTCCTGGGAGACCGGCGGCACGGCAGAGGGGAAGCGCGCCGCCGGCTCCCCGTTAACACTTCCTCAGGCTGATACACATATGTGAGAAAAAAGGGGGAAGGGGGAAACAAGGGAATAGTAAATATATGTACAACATATTATATCTGCATACAAATAGCACAGCAAAAATACAAGAGTATATTGGGAAATATAATCATGATTATGGTATGGCACGTACATGATGAAGAACGATCAATGGATATCCCCCCCCCCTTTTTCTCACATATGTGTATCAGCCTGAGGAAGGGCTAGCATTATGCCTGAAACGTTGCCTTGAATTGTAACAAAAATATGTCCGGCTGAGAAAATAAAAGTCTCGTTGTTCACATTGCATAAAGTGGAGTGCTGTCTATTTGTCTATAGGAGTGTTTTTAATTGGCTAAAGAATGTTCAGTCTCCTTCCACGAGGGTGTGCACTAATGTGTCTATACAATTAGTCTATAATTACAACTTAATTACAGTACTATCTGATTGCAAACAGGTTTAGATTTCACTACTGGCTTGGTCATCTCCAGCTGCCTGCAGATGAAGTTGGACACTCATATAGATTTCACAAGTCCAGCATCTTTACACTCCTACAAAGCTTGAAAAGAGAAGAACATGAGAACCCCCAGGAGTAATTAGGCTGACACATGAACTAATCAAAAGCACATAGTGTGCTTAGTACATACTGCTGGGATTAGATTCTTATTTTAGGTATGACAAAAATAAAGAGTTTGCAGGCCAACAGTAAAGCAATCTTGTGTAATATTCTATGGAATCTTTCCAAGAAAATTATGATCCTTGTACAATACTTTGGATACTACTGAATACTACTCTGGAGAAGTCTGCTCATATTATAATAATTTTATTACAATTAGTGCTGCCATATGGAAGGCTCACTAAAATAATCTATAATAGACATTGAGAGATGTCTAAAATAATCTATAATAGACATTTAGAGATGGTCGAACCTATTGAGGTTCAGTTCAGGTTCGCAAATTAAAAAAAAAAATCGTATCAGACCTGAATCTGTTTGGGCCGAACAAAATTGGTTCCAATTGCCCTGTAAATTGGTATGTAACACCCTCTAGTCTCTAGGGCTCAGATTTTTTTGGAAAACATGTTATCTTTTTTTTCTTAAATTAATTTTTGCTTTTTTCCATGGCATGTGTTATGCCTTTTCATATTCCAAAACTTCCAAAATATGTCCCTTATCAGGGGAGCAGATGGTGTTTAACACCTTCCCAACATCCGCTGTACATGTACAGAAGATGTTGGGTCTTTAAAGATGGCTCCTGCTCCAGCGCGGAGCGAGCAGCATAGCTACTGGTACATGCAGTTTCATATAGGAGGCACCAGCGGCTAATGTCTGTGATTGGCGGACATTTAACCCCTCAAATACCATGGTCAAATGTTACTAGAGCGTCCGAGAAGGCAAAAACCCCTTTTGTTTTCCCCCACCGGAGATCGAGGAAAGCGCCCTGTTGTAATAATGATCCAGAGTCTGTACTAGGCTTCCAGCCTCATTATTAAAATATCCCAGTTCAGGCCAGCAGGTGGCAGCACTCAACTGGGTGAGTTCTGTACAGAATAATGAAACAACCTCCATTATTCTGTACAAAAAAAAACCAAAAAAAACAAAACATGGTCATTATCTCGTAAGAAAATGCCCATAATATTAAAAAAAGTTATCCCATATGGTGAATGGCATAACAGGAAAAAAAAAAAGGTCAATTCGCCATTTTTTCATTGCTTTACTTGGCGAAAAAATTTAATAAAAAGTGATCAAAAAGTCATACACATCCCAAAATGGCTATGGATTGCCCCTCAAAAAATGAGCCCTGACACAACTCCATAGACATAACTATAAAAAAGATATAGGGATCAAAATATGGCGATGAATAGAAAATAATTATTTTTCAAAAGTTATTTTTAATTTCAGTATTAGAACGTAAGAAAAACTATACATATGTGGTGTTGCCGGATTTGTATTGACCTGGAGAATGAACAGCACAAGTCAGTTTTACCGCATAGGGAACACTGTAAAAAAAAAACAAAAAAACCCAAAAAACGGTAAAAATAAAAGTAAAATTGTCGTGTCAGGAAAGGATTAAATACACACTTTGTTATGAGAAAAAAAATGTAAAAAGCAGTGGTTTGTTGGGACCAAGCATACAAAAATTATGACTTGAGGGGGACATAATGCCTGCCCATACACAGCGGTGTAGTGTGCGTTGTCAGCACTTGGGGCAAGCCATATATTGCACCCCTCTAACCTGTGGACACATTCTTTTTTACCTACCTGCAATCCTATATAACACCACAGATAACACAGTGATAACACTCAGAGTACAGATAATGAAACAGATGTCACCTTGAGTGTCCTTCTTCTCTTCCAGTGGGACACACAGCAGATGCGCTTCAAGAGAAAGGAGGCAGAACCAGCTTTGAGAGTCCTGCACATAACGTCCTGATGCTAGCTAGAGTCAGGATGACAAGGTCATTGTGGAAAGCATCGCTTATGCTCTGGGGCTTATGTTCTGGGGCTTCCCACCCCGGCAATGCACATTGAAAATTGTCTTCATTGTCGTGGTCAGAGGCCCTAGAATTCAGAACAAGCATAGTGTGACCTGAGGCCGGGCTGCAGCAGTGTGGGACTGCAGAGGCCCTCAGTGGCTTAAAGGGAGGGGCCAATTCTAGCCTTTCTGCTGACCCTGCTATGGAAAATTCTCAGTCCAACAACTCCCCCCGCCCTACTGGATTGACATGACATATTGTACATCTCTATGAAACATACAGGAAAATACAGCCCTGCTCATCATTTACATCCAGTGATGTCTCCTCTGATAATGATGCTCTCTTTCCTCATCTTCTTCATTTGGAGATCAGACTGCCTTGATAATTTGTTCCAGTCATGTCTTCCCCCTTTTTGTGCCCCAATATTGTCATCCTGCTGCTACCTCCAATACTGTGCCCTCTGTGCTCCCCAAAAACTATAATGCAGAAACAGCATTGCCATACAGATACTACCCCCATAGTAATAGTGCTCCCAGACTGCCTAATAGTGCCCCTACAGTATGCCAAATAGCAACCCCATTAGTATGCCCTCCATATTGTTCTCAATAATAATGCTCCCACAGCCCTCTTAATCTTAATAATGCCCCCATAGGGACTCTAGTAAAAATAAGGCCCCCTATAGCATACCTCCCAACTTTGGAAAAGAGGAAAGAGGGACACTACGCGCGCCGCAGCAAATGTTTTTGTATTAGGCCACACCTCTAACTCCGTCCAAAAATGGTTATAAAAATGGCCGTGTGACGACTGTTACTTAAACCGCCCTCACATCGCAATTTTTCGCAGCCATTTGCATATAGGTAGTGATGAGCAAACTTTTGTTTTCAAGTTCGGCGTACAAGGTTCGGGTATCTAATAATTCTGTTATGGATTCCGTTTCCACGGTCCATACGTTATAGTCCATTGTAACGGAATCCATAACGGAATTATTAGATAACCCGAACCTTGTACGCCAAACTTGAAAACAAAAGTTCTCTCAGCATTACCTATATGCTAAATATCACTCCCCTTCCTCCAGCCCCTCCAACATACAGTCCATGTACATAACATCACTATTAGGGATGAGCGAATTTCATATTTAGTAATTCGTGTTTGGGTTGAGGTAAAAGGTGAATTGCGTTATGGATTCCGTTACCACGGACCTGTCCATGAAGTAATTCTATGACGGAATTCATAACGGAATGCCTTTAGAGGCATTCCGTTATTCATTCTGTCGTAATAGAAATCTATGGGCTGCATAATGGATCCGTCCGGTTTCCGTTATGCTGGAATCCTCTCTTGTTCTGTCCCCCAGAATACACCACATGCCCCCCCTCACAGATTTACACCCCATAAAGCCCCCCCATGGCCCCCAGAATACACCCATATCTGTATTATAAACCCCTGTAATTGCACCAGACTCCACTACACTTGAACCCCACTGCCCTTGAGTGCTCCACCTGCCCCCTCATATATGACCTCCATATGCACTCCTCCCCAGACCTGCCTCTCAGATATAAGCGCCATAGGCTGCCCCTCACCTGCTCCCCATGAAGCTCTGTGTAGTCCAGGAATGCAGCACATCCTTCCTCACTGGGCTCCTGGCAGGCACACACAGCCCCTCCTCCTTCCATAAGCTCCTACAGTCGGGGTTTGTCATGTGACCATGAAGGAGCATATGACCAGTGACGTCACAGACCTCCTTCCAGCAAATCCATTTTAGACATCCCGGCAGATGCTGAACCAACTCCTCAGAGCTCCACAGCCACCCCCTCCTCCCCCAGATGAGGTTAGTGGAAAGTGGGGGAAGGAGGCTGAGGTGAAGTGGGGAGGGGAGAGCTCCTGCTTCACCATTTAATTAGCTGTCTCTGCGTCCTATGGAAGCAGAGACAGCTGAAAGCGGGACATACCTCCCCCCGCCCGGGACAGCGGGACAGCCACTGAAATCCGGGACTGTCCCGCTGAATTTGGGACGGTTGGGAGGTATGCTATAGTGTTACCAGCAGTAACAAGACCACAGTAGTAATAACGCTATTCTTTAAGGCCCACTATAGAGCCTATAGTAGTAATAAAGCCCCTATAGTGTCTCCAGTAGTTAGAATCCCCCTGTAGCAGCCCCAGTATTTATAAAGCCCCACTACACACCTGTAGTGTCACTACATATAATGCACCCCCACCCAGTAGTGCCCATATGTATAATGACCTCTGTATTGATAGTATATATAATGCCCCCTCTGTATTATCAGAATATATATTAGCTGCCTCTTTATTATTAGAATATATATTGGCCCCCTCTGTATTATTAGTATATATAATTCTTCCCTCTGTATTATTAAATACATATTGTCCCTCTCTGTATTATTAGAATATATATATATTGGCCCCATCTGTAATATTATAATACATACTGGTCCTCTCTATACAATACACCAGAATACAGAATACACCACATGCCCCCCTCACAGATTTACACCCCATAAAGCCCCCCCATGGCCCCCAGAATACACCCATATCTGTACTATAAACCCCTGTAATTGCACCAGACTCCACTACACTTGAACCATACTGCCCTTGAGTGCTCCACCTGCCCCCTCATATATGAGCTCCATATGCTCTCCTCCCCAGACCTGCCTCTCAGATATAAGCGCCATAGGCTGCCCCTCACCTGCTCCCCATGAAGCTCTGTGTAGTCCAGGAATGCAGCACATCCTTCCTCACTGGGCTCCTGGTAGGCACACACAGCCCCTCCTCCTTCCATAAGCTCCTGCAGTCGTCATTTCGGGGTTTGTCATGTGACCATGAAGGAGCATATGACCAGTGACGTCACAGACCTCCTTCCAGCAAATCCTCTGTATTATTAAATACATATTGTCCCTCTCTGTATTATTAGTATATATAATGCCTCCCTCTGTATTACTACAATATATAATGGCCCCATCAGTATTATTACAATGTATAATGGCCCCCTCTTTATTATTAGTATTTAATGGTCACCTCTGTATTATTAGTATATAATGGTCATCTCGGTATTATTAGTATATAATAGCTCCATCTCTATTATTAGTTTATATCATTCACCCTCTGTATTATTAGTTTATATCATTCATCCTCTGTATTATTAGTATATATAATGCTCCCTCTATATTATTAATATATATAGTTCCCCTCTGTATTATTAGTATATAATGCCCCTTCTGTAGTATCAGAAAATATAATGGGCCCCTCTTTATTATTACAATATATAATGGCCCCTCTGTATTATTCATATATATAATTCCCTCTCTCGCACACATCCATTGTGTCCTCAGTACTGCCTGCATTACCATATACATACATAAAGAACTAAAAAAATGCTCACCAGTGATCCTCTCTCTGTCGCTGCCTATGGTCTGAGTTCCGGCACCCTAGCGCAGACATCTCCCGGGACCCGATGCAGGAGGTTACGTAAAGTCCCCTGCTTTGTTCTACTGCCTCATAGGTTTCAGGTCTAGTGTCCTGAGGCTTAAAAGGCTGAACTGCAGGGATGGGAGACATATGCTTCTCCCTCCATGCTACACCACTGCACTTACAACATGCATACGTGTGATTTGTCAGAAGAAAAAGTGGCTTGTTGTGAACGAGCAGCAGCAGTACAGTGTAATTGTGGAAAGGGTAGGATATTAGAAGTACACAGCCAAATAGCAGCAGAAGCAGCATAGTATGGTACATACAAGGCAGTAGACTGGCTGTCTATGAGTGGTAGTAATAGTAATTGTACAGTAGTAGTGGCAGATGTGTAGCGTTAATAGTGGTGACAGTAGAGGATTAGCAGTGAGGAGTAGCAGCTGAGGTGGTGGCGGCAGCAGCCATAAGGTTCATGTTGTCAGGCAGCAGTATGATGCAGACAGCAGCATCCATCCGGAACACAATGATAGGCAGGCAGCGGCAGTGGCATGATGGAGGCAGTTGCAACAGCACGGGTCTGAGGTCCAGCCGCAGCACGTCAAACATGAGAGGCGTCTGGAATAAAACTACGACAGCCTGCCGGAGAAGGCTGCTGCTAGTGTGAAAGTAGCCTTACACAAGTCGTCAAAAGGTACAGTAGACTGTCTTGACTATCTGCCATAGTGCATGGTGAGAACTTAAAAATCCAGAAAATGGTATGGCTTCAGCAAGGCATAGTTGCTGGAACTGTTTTTTATTTAAAGTTGTATGGGCTGGATTTCTTTGGACTGGGAGACAGGTTGGTAGTGGGACTCTTTCAGTCCACACCCCACAGCCCCAGGTGAGGCCAGCTGGGTTAATCAAGCTGGGATAAATAAACCCTCTGTGTATGGGTCTGGGGAGAAGAAGTGACCCTACAGAGAGGGAAGCTTGGGAGGCTTGTGTGGTCACAGCCAGGAGGGCTGTTAGACCGCGCAGCTTAGTGAAGCTGGATCTCTCCCCTGGACTTATGTTTGGTGAGATGATCTGCTTAGGGTTGGAGCCTGAGACCCCATGTGTTTGAACTGGGCTTTAGAGATGAGTTTGGGAGAAGACCAATGTATTAGCTAGAGCCCAGATGGGCAGGTGTTTGTTTTTGGGTTATGTTTATGTTTCTGCTGGTGCTGAAGTAGCCATAATAAAGTACCATTTAAACTTGAACCCCGTTGTCAGAGGAGAAGTCTGTAACATAGTAACATAGTAACATAGTTTATAAGGCCGAAAAAAGACATCTGTCCATCCAGTTCGGCCTGTTTTCCTACAAGTTGATCCAGAGGAAGGCAAAAAAACCCTGTGAGGTAGAAGCCAGTTTTCCCCACTTTAGGGAAAAAAAATTCCTTCCCGACTCCAATCAGGCAATCAGAATTACTCCCTGGATCAACAACCCCTCTCTAGTAACTATAACCTGTAATATTATTACCCTCCAAAAATACATCCAGGCCCCTCTTGAACTCTTTTAGTGAACTTACCATCACCACCTCCTGAGGCAGAGAGTTCCATAGTCTCACTGCTCTTACCGTAAAGAATCCTCTTCTATGTTTGTGTACAAACCTTCTTTCCTCCAGACGCAGAGGATGTCCCCTCGTCACAGTCACAGTCCTGGGGATAAATAGATCGTGGGAGAGATCTCTGTACTGACCTCTGATATATTTATACATAGTTATTAGATCTCCCCTCAGTCGTCTTTTTTCTAAAGTGAATAAGCCTAATTTTGATAATCTTTCTGGGTACTGTAGTCCACCCATTCCAGTTATTACTTTAGTTGCCCTCCTCTGAACCCTCTCCAGCTCTGCTATGTCTGCCTTGTTTACAGGAGCCCAGAACTGTACACAGTACTCCATGTGTGGTCTGACTAGTGATTTGTAAAGTGGCAGGACTATGTTCTCATCACGGGCATCTATGCCCCTTTTGATGCAACCCATTATCTTATTGGCCTTGGCAGCAGCTGTCTGACACTGGTTTCTGCAGCTTAGATTTCTGTTCACTAAAATTCCTAGGTCCTTTTCCATGTCAGAGTTACCCAATATTTTACCATTTAGTATGTACTGGTGACTTGCATTATTCCTTCCCATATGCATAACTTTACATTTGTCAGTGTTAAACCTCATCTGCCACTTCTCTGCCCAAGCCTCCAGTCTATCCAGATCCATCTGTAGCAGTGTACTGTCCTCTTCTGTGTTAATTATGTTACACAGTTTAGTGTCATCTGCAAAAATTGATATTTTACTGTGCAAGCCTTCTACAAGATCATTAATAAATATATTGAAGAGAATAGGGCCCAATACTGACCCCTGTGGTACCCCACTAGTGACAGTGACCCAATCTGAGTATGTACCGTTAATAACCACCCTCTGTTTTCTATCACTGAGCCAGTTACTTACCCACATACAGACATTTTCTCCCAGGCCAAGCATTCTCATCTTATATACTAACCTTTTATGTGGTACAGTGTCAAATGCTTTGGAGAAGTCCAGATATACGACATCCATTGATTCGCTGCGGTCTAGTCTAGAACTTACCTCCTCATAGAAACTGATTAAATTGGTTTGACATGACCGATCCCTCATGAAGCCATGCTGATATGGAGTAATTTGCTTATTTTCATTGAGGTACTCCAAGATAGCATCTCTTAGAAAACCCTCAAACAGTTTACCCACGACAGATGTTAAACTTACCGGCCTATAGTTCCCGGGCTCTGTTTTTGGACCCTTTTTGAATATTGGAACCACATTTGCTATGCGCCAATCCTGTGGAACACTCCCTGTCAGTATAGAGTCCTTAAATATCAGAAATAAGGGTCTGGCGATGACATTACTTAATTCTCTTAGGATACGGGGGTGTATGCCATCCGGTCCTGGCGATTTGTCTATTTTAATCTTTTTAAGACGCAGCTCTACTTCTTCCTGGGTCAGACAGGGCACTTTTAATGGGGAATTTACTTTTATATTCTGCATTTCATCTGACAGTTTATTTTCCTCAGTGAATACAGTGGAGAAAAAGATATTTAGTAGCTTTGCTTTCTCCTCATCGCTCTCTGCAACTCCCCCCTCATTACTCTGTAAGGGGCCGACACCTTCAGGTTTATACTTTTTACCATTTATATAATGTGATTGCGACTAGAGATGAGCGAGCATGCTCAGCAGAGCATGCTCGAGTGCCATTTTTGGGTATTTGCGTACGCATTTTAAAATTCCTACGCTATTCATACGCATATTTTAATCTATACGCAAATGCGTACGAATTGCGTACGAATAGCGTACAAATTCAATTTATACGCTATTCGTACGCAATTCGTACGCATTTGTGTATAGATTAAAATATGCGTATGAATAGCGTAGGAATTTTAAAATGCGTACGCAAATACGCAAAAATGGCACTCGAGCATGCTCTGCCAAGCATGCTCGCTCATCTCTAATTGCGACCCTCTGAGAGAGAGCGATCCCTTACATTAGTAAAAAGGAAAGGGCAGTGAAGACAGAGAGGACTCCACTGAAAGCTTTCTCTGCGGCTGCAAGTAGGAGGACCAGGAGGAATGCTGTGACCCCTGGCTCCACAGCTTGGTGCCAGACTCAGAAGTCACCTCCACGTCATCCTTCTGCATGTTCGTGGGAAAAAGCACTAGGGATGAAGAAGAAGGATGCTCACATGATTATAAGAGGAAGTGGTGGGAGAGCTTGCCCTGATTTGCTCATAAGCCGATAGACAGCCTAGATGAGTCATTCAGTGCTGCATCAAGCAAGGATGTGCCAGTCAGTCTGTGTTGGGCTGTGAATGAGGTTGGATAGGTCTATGCAGTGTCTGACAGAAAACAATCTTAGGGGCATTGTACAGTCGTGTGAGGGACATTGAAGGGAAAGTTAGAAAGAAGTAGAATAGGGCAAGGCAGGGAAACCTGTCATCCAGGGAGTGAGAAGTGAGGATCTGAGGCTGGGTGTGCCTGGCAGTGGCTTTTAACTGCAATTACTTTCTTATAACACAGCTGCAGAACCTCAAAAGCAGCTACCTGCAAGAAGATTTATTTTTTCACCCAAATTAACAGAAATACTATTCAGAGGATATATAGCATTTGAAATCTCATTGAAAACACTTGACATAGTAGTCTGAAATATGTGTCAAGGTATTCTTGTTAGGTTTGGGAAAATAGCATATACCTGTGTCTTACAGTAAAGAAGGTAGTGGTTTAAATCTCTGTGAAAAATTTGAACTACTAGGCCAAAATACATGTTGGGGCATCATCTGAAGACAGTCCAAGTGTTGTTGGTGGTGGTGGTGGGGGGGAATAATCTTATATTAGGTTGACAACTTGTGATGTACTGTACAGAAAGCTTTTTCTGAATCTGCATCATTGAACGCACATAAGACATAAGGCCCAAATCTGTTATTGCCGCTGATACTGCATTATTTCCAAAGTCAATTGTCAGTAAGGCCCCATTCACACGACCGTATGAATGGGGCCGTATCTATCCGCAAAAATGCCGGAATAGATGCGGTCCCATTCACCTCTATGGGGCAGGGAGCCGCGGCACGGAGCTAGCTCTGTGCCACTGCTATTTTGAAGCATGTCCTATACTTGTCCGTGCGCACGGACAAGTATAGGCATTTTCAATGGGGCAGCACGGCGTGTGTTCCGAGCGCTGCAGAACACACGCCGGGCAGCCCCCGTATATTTGCGGGTCTGCAGTAATGCGGGCCCGCAAATATACGGTCGTGTGAATTGGGCCTTACAGTGCCTTCAGTGTGTTAGTGGAAAGGGAAGAACACAGGACCTGATGGGTTTGCTGGAGAGTATTACCTGACATTTTCGGAACAGTTAACACCACACCTGAATAGAGTCTTCAACTCAGCTATGGCTTCAGGCACATTGCCTGCAGAACTGCTCAAGGCAACTATAGTTACCCTCCCTAAACCGGGTAAATCCCCCACTGATCCGGCAAATTTTAGGCCGATCTCTCTGCTAAACGCAGATGTAAAAATTTATGCGAAAATATTGGCCAATCGCCTCTTACCTCTACTGCCCAGTCTTATACACGGCGATCAAGTGGGGTTCACTAAGGGGCGACAAGCTCCTGACGGTACTCGCAGACTTATTAACCTCATACATTGGGCAAAAAAAAAGCATGTCCCATCTCTGCTGCTCTCGCTCGACGCCGAGAAAGCGTTCGACCGCATTAATTGGTCTTATGCTTTCTCGGCCCTCGAGAGGTTCGGGTTCCAGAATAATGTCCTTAACGCTATTAAGGCGCTATATTCCTCTCCTTCAGCTCAGGTATTGGTGAATGGAATTCTGTCCCAAGCCTTCCATATTACAAATGGAACTAGGCAGGGCTGTCCCCTGTCCCCATTAATCTTCACACTGATAATGGAGCCCTTTGCGGCCATGGTGAGGAACTCTACAGACATTGCAGGTATATCTTTTTCCAATCAAGATCACAAGATTAATCTATTCGCGGACGATGTAATCCTACTTCTTTCTAAACCCTTGCAATCCCTTCATAATGTGGATAAACTAATAGGGCTCTTTAGTAAGGTCTCTTATTATAAGGTCAATGTACATAAATCACAAATAATGGCGTTGCAACTGTCACCTCACGATAGGAGGAGCATATCAGCCATGTTCCCCTACCAATGGGCGAATGATTCTATTCCATACTTGGGGATACACTTAACACCCACCACACACCAGTTGGTCAAAGCCAACTTTCCTCCACTTCTCGCCTCGCTAGATATAGAAATGAAAAGACTGTCCCGCTTTGAGCTTAGTTGGATGGGACGTATTATCCTCTATAAAATGCTTATATTACCTCGTATTCTCTACGTACTCAGGACACTACCTATACATATTCCACAATCCATCTTCCTGTCTTTTAAGAAACAAATGACATCTTTTATCTGGCAAGGAAGAAAACCTAGGGTGGCATACTCAATTCTGGTAAGAGCTAAGCAAAACGGGGGAATGGGACTTCCTGACTTACAAGGGTACTACCATGCATTCCTAGTAGATCAAACCAAACACTGGGTTCATAATGAGGGAGAAAAAATGTGGGCACGTGTCGAAGCCAAGATGGCAGGGGTTGACCATCTGGGATGTCTTTTAGGCATACAGTGTCATAGACAACTACACTCAGACACTCTCCCACCCACGGTATCTGCTTCATTGCAGGCTTGGAAGGCTGGATGTACGGGGATGGCCTCCACAGAACCTAAGACCAAAGTACAGGTCAGATTAAGTGCTTTAAAGGCATACTTACCAGACTTACCCCTGGATAAGTGGACTGCAAATAATGTAACCTTCTTGTCTGATATACTCACGGGGTCAGGGATACTACCCTTTCATGCATTGTGTGACAAATATGACCTACCAAGTTCAGAACAACACACTTATAACAGAATTTCATCCTTCTTGAACTCTCAGATCTCAACACAGATGGAGGTTCCTAATGTCATGAATGACATATTGCTGACTCCTAGCACTACACATCGGAAACTCACAAAATCCCTTTATAATGCTTTTACACATAACAATGTTTTCATGAAATCCTCAGCGATGCTAGCATGGGAAAAAGATCTAGACATGCAAATCTCAGACCGAAGCTGGCAACAGGCGGTTAGGAGGGCACACTCTTCCTCTAAGTGCGCGTCACATTGGGAGCAATATAGCAAATTGCTCTTAAGATGGTACTATACTCCCGTCAAGTTAGCTAACATTTTTCCTACGGTCTCCAATTGTTGTTGGAGAAAATGTAATGGTTTGGGAACTCTATACCACATATTTTGGGGTTGTCCAAAAGTACAGGATTACTGGACCTCCATAGATGAGTTAATTCAACGGATGGATCGCTCTAATCCTAAATTGACGCCAGACTCCGCCCTATTACTTATAGGATTGGATAAATACAAGGGACCTATGAGAACTATAGTATGTCATCTCCTGCACTCAGCCAAATTAGTAATAGCACGTCACTGGAAAAATCCAGACAGCCCTTCTATATCGGAGGCTATTGCAATTATACATACTAATTATAGATACGAGAGGGTATTGGCATATAGGTCTGGAACGCACAAAAAATTTCATGCTCAATGGTCCAAATGGACACAGATGTACCCGGTGTTAGTAGACCCATGACATGAACGTTATGCTTCAAAATATTTTCGTAGGTGACTGACAGAACGGATGACGTTGATGGTCCGATGCTAAGTATAAATATGGCACAATGAGAGCACCTGCTTCAGAACTTTTTGGTTTGATTTTTTGCACTTGTCCTATTGTCTTATCCATTTTCTTTTCTTTTTCATTTATAATACTTGCATCTGCAATTTTGCAGTGATTGGTCTCATCATTATAACTTTGCTTCGCACTAGAACCAATGACAATGCTTTTCACGTCATCCGCTGCCGTTATCGCACCACTTCCATTAAAGAATCTGATGTATGTACTGGCTTTGTGAAACAACTGTTGTTGTTGATGCGATTCCATTGATGAGCTAGCTTGCATTTGCAATGCAACAATTTTCTTTCTTCTCATGATTGTAATATTTCTCAAAACTAATAAAAATTATTTACTAAAAAAAAAAAAAAAGAAAGGGAAGAACATATTATTGTGCCTTCCTGTCTTTAAGTGTTGGGAGAGGTAGTATATGTCAGAGCTCCTACTCTCAAAAAACAGATCCAAGTTTCCTGTGAGACCATCACTTCAGAATTCAGAACACAGCTTCCAGAAAGCATCAGTGTGTCAATACAGTGCAGTGATCAGTGGAGATACAGCTTTACAGACACTGCTGCAGGTGAGAGACTATGACTCAGACAACCATCACCTAAACAATCACTAGTCCAGACTAAAATCAACCCTGTATCACAACCCTGTATTCTCTTCAATATATTTATTAATGACCTTGTAGAAGGCTTGCACAGTAAAATATCAATTTTTGCAGATGACACTAAACTGTGTAAAGTAATTAACACAGAAGAGGACAGTACACTGCTACAGATGGATTTGGATAGACTGGAGGCTTGGGCAGAGAAGTGGCAGATGAGGTTTAACACTGACAAATGTAAGGTTATGCATATGGGAAGGAATAATGCAAGTCACCAGTACATACTAAATGGTAAAATATTGGGTAACTCTGACATGGAAAAGGACCTAGGAATTTTAGTGAACAGCAAACTAAGCTGCAGAAACCAGTGTCAGACAGCTGCTGCCAAGGCCAATAAGATAATGGGTTGCATCAAAAGGGGCATAGATGCCCATGATGAGAACATAGTCCTGCCACTTTACAAATCACTAGTCAGACCACACATGGAGTACTGTGTACAGTTCTGGGCTCCTGTGAACAAGGCAGACAGAGCAGAGCTGGAGAGGGTTCAGAGGAGGGCAACTAAAGTCATAGCTGGAATGGGTGGACTACAGTACCCAGAAAGATTATCAAAATTAGGGTTATTCACTTTAGAAAAAAGACGACTGAGGGGAGATCTAATAACTATGTATAAATATATCAGGGGTCAGTACAGAGATCTCTCCCATGATCTCTTTATCCCAAGGACAGTAACCATGACGAGGGGACATCCTCTGCGCCTGGAGGAAAGAAGGTTTGTTCACAAAAATAGAAGAGGATTCTTTACGGTAAGAGCAGTGAGACTATGGAACTCTCTGCCTGAGGAGGTGGTGATGGTAAGTTCAGTAAAAGAGTTCAAGAGGGGCCTGGATGTATTTCTGGAGGGTAATAATATTACAGGTTATAGTTACTAGATATGGGTTGTTGTTGATCCAGGGAGTAATTCTGATTGCCTGATTGGAGTCGGGAAGGAATTTTTTCCCCTAAAGTGAGGAAAATTGGCTTCTACCGCACAGGGTTTTTTTGCCTTCCTCTGGATCAACTTGTAGGAAAACAGGTCGAACTGGATGGACAGATGTCTTTTTTCGGCCTTATAAACTATGTTACTATGTTACTATGTTACAGTAGACCTCTATATCTACAAGTGCCTGCAAGTGCTATTAAATTGTCATCCTATCTGCCATCATTCCTCCTCATTTGATGCCAGAGACTGCACTTTGTGCTTAATACTGCTGTATGTGCCACAAGTTATATTCTACACTTAGTAAAGAGAGACTGTTATATGTTTACTTCTGGCCTGATTTTAAATCACCTTTCCACTGCACTGCTCCGCAGGGAGCAACAGCCTGTGGAGGTACACCATGATAGCCCTTGTCAGGGCCACTACCACTCCAGTCCTCTGCACCAGCTCCTCAGGGACTTGCCACCGTACAGTGCATACATAATACTAACATACAGGGACCAATTAACAGCTCCATACATGTACAGTCTATCTTGGGACAACCCACTTAAAGTAGGAGACCAAGACAATTCAAATGAAAAGTCTTCGTGGTAAAATACACATTGACTAATTTCAGATGAGCATGTCACTGTGGAAAAAAAAAGTTAGGATATTTCTGCTGAGTATTGTCAACTGCTGATGTCCCTGACCCCAATGTGAAATTTGTCCCCAATGTTCCATAGTAAAATGAATAGAAAATAGCAGAATGCTGGTGAACTCTGTTCTTTAGAGTAAAAAAAAAACCATTGGTTTATTGATAAAACAATAAAATAGCATAGTAAAAAAAAAGAAGCTTCTGTAATGCATTTTGAAGGGGACCCCCCTTCTTCCTCAGGCACATTCAGAAGTTGATCTGGCCCCACTTTCCCCTGGCTAGTGAGTTTTTGGCAAGAGGGCCAAGAGTAAAGATGTGTTGAAGACTTCCTGTTAAGCAGGCAAAGAAAGAGGACCTGTTTCGTTCATTCGTTCTATGACCACATCAGCCACTTAACTGTTCTAGTTCTCACAGAGGTGACAATTTTTGAGCCAATTCAGCCAAAAGTTGAAGAGAAGAAAAACCTGTCCTGTGTTGTTTGGCAAATATGTACAATAAAGTGGATTACAGCTGAGTCACCACACGTAACCTTTGGAAGATATTATTACTTTTTCATGACCTCTCTATACTATCTTAAAGAGTGCCTGTAACCTCTCCTGACATGTTTATGTCAGCAACTACTTGTTTTAATAACAATTATGTGGCAACTATTCTTACACCTCTATGATGTGCCATTCTTTTATTATTCCTGCTAGAAGTTATGCATGAATTGCCAGCATTTTGCAATGAAGGTCCAGATGGGTGTTACTAGTTGGGAATATGGCCCTGCAAAGTCTGACACTGTCCAAATCAGTGCTACCAGTGTTAGACTGTCCAACTAGTAACACCCATGTGAACCTTAAAGGGGTTGTCCGGGCTTTTATTATTTGTCATCTATCCTCAGGATAGGTCATTAATATCAGATTGGGGGGGGGTCTGACACCCCTATCGATCAGCTGTATGAGGAGACGGCGCGCACAGTCATCAGTAGCAAAACCCTGCACAACCCCTTTAATGGGTTGTTCGGATTCAGAGCTGAACTCTGACATATTCCCATTTTGACCCAAACAGCCCCCTGATATGGGCATCGGAGCATTTCATGCTGGATTGTACAGGGCAAGGGTTGTTTGTTTAGATTTTTTATTCTGCTAGGTGGAGGCTTCGCCTAGCAGTGTTGCCAGTGACGCCACCGGCAGTAATGGGCAGGCTTTAGTGCTGCCCTAGCCTGTTTGGTGATTCAGCGCAGGGCAAGGGAGAGCATCGGAGCATGCTCATATCACAGGGGCTGCCTGGGCGAAAAAAGGGATATGTCTGGGTTCAGCTCTGAATCCGGACAACCCCTTTAATGGTATTGCTGCTCCAATATAAGAACATTATCAACCATTTAGAGTTCTGGAAAAGCCGTGTGTTGCAGTAGCAGCCATACCAGTTATCACTCAGCTTTCCTACATACAATTGTAAGTAATGATGGGAGAAGTGTTATATATTAGGGAATTTTGGAAGCCCTTCTCCTCACTGCCATTTCATTGCACCAGAACCTCCCATTTTGTGATACATAGGTCTTCTGACCTCCAGTGGTCAAATGCTTATGACATTTCCATCAAGTCAAACCTAAAGATCACCATAAGCCTCTTTACCACTAAAATGTGTTGCTGCCTAATTTCATTCTTGGTTTATTTAGGATCATCTCCAGCTGCCTGTGGTCTCAGTTGGACACACCAATAGATATCACCAGCCAAAGGTCTTTACACTGCTCCAGAGCCCGGAAGGAAAAGAACATGAGCACCCCCAAGAGTAATTAGACATCTACATTTGGATCTCATCCATATCCAGGAGATACAATGAACTAATTAAAAACACACATTCTTCTGCAAGTGCACACTGCTGGGATTAGGTTCTTAATTAGGTATATTTATGACATATAATTAAAGAGGTCTCAGGCCAGCAGAGAGACAAGTGTGTAAGATTGCGTAATATTAAATGGAATCTGACCAAGAACGATATAATCCTTGTGCAAACCCTGGGAGAATATTGTGAAATATTTGCTAACCTGGAAAAATACAGTAAAAGTAATATTCCAAAAATATTAGTAGTAGTTATATAGTGGGCCATGTCAGGTTCAGTAGATCCGTGTGTTGGTAGGAGAGGGGCTTATAGGACTCCGATTTTTTTGTAACCATACAATGTGCCTCGCTGTATTAGGCTGCCCTAAGTCATTGTCCCTCTCCTGAACATTGGAATAAACCAACCACAAATTTCTTTCTTTGGACATATGTGTTTCGGTTTTAGAGATAGAAGATATTAGACAGCGAATCCTAGTCAGAAGGAATATTAGGAGACTTAAAGGAAATCTGTCACATGATTTTACTGTATGAAAGTATAAGTATTGCCATGTTCAATAAAATACCATGTGTCCTGGAGTAGTCTTCATTCTTTGTTTCATGCTTTCTTTTCCTTTTTATTCCACTTTTTGTGATTTTCAAACAAGGTGCCCAGAGGGGCGTTAATATTGATCTAGGGAGCCCAGTAACGCCCCCCTCCAGTGCCCAGCCTGCCTTCTTACAGATCCCAAGCACGCCTTTTCAGGGCAGAAGTATCCGCCCACATCAGTACTGTTGGCCAACGCCCCCCCTCCGCTACGCCACGGCAGCTCTAGATGCCTTCCATACACTGCCGATATTTCGCGCAGGCGCAGTACCGCTCACAGTACTGATGTGGGCGGTTACTTCTGCCCTGAAGAGGCGTGCTTGGGATCTGTAAGAAGGCGGGCTGGGCACTGGAGGGGGGCGTTATTGGGCTCCCTAAATCGATATTAGCGCCCCTCTGGGCACCTTTTTTGAAAATTTGCATATCACAAAAAGTGGAATAAAAAGGAAAAGAAAGCATGAAACAAAGAATGAAGACTACACCAGGACACATGGTATTTTATTGAACATGGCAATACTTATACTTTCATACAGTAAAATCATGTGAGAGATTTCCTTTAAATGGGTTTTCCAGGCTCCACATATTGATGACCTATCCTCAGAAGAGGTCATCAATGTCAGATCTGGGGGGTCCGACACCTTGAACTACCATTATCAGATACTTCCTGTGGCCTCCAACACTGAAATGAACACTTTGAATTGAGAAAGAAGCACAGCTCTGTTCAAAGTGATGACCTGCAGCTCAGCTCCTGAGCTGATCCTGATCAACTGATCACACCCATCTGATATCGATGACTTATCTTGAGAATAGCAGAGCCTGGAAAACTCCTTTAAAGGGAACCTGTCACCTCCTTTTCTCAAAATGAGCTGTTAACAGTACCTTAAAGTAGAGCCGAGTGTCATCCTAATGTTGTAGTTGAAACTCAGAACTGCCGGATGAAAAGGCTGAAAACAGAACTTTTAATCTTGCTGCGCTGGCTTTCCGGTGTGGGCTTGAAGTCAAGGGGGCAGCGGCCTCCTTGCTTCAAGTCAAGAAAGCCACTCCCCACTTGCGCTTGACTGACAGTTAGCCGGGGTGCCGGGGACTGCGCGATCCCGGCACCCGGCTCTTCATGTTGCCGGCGCTTCAGTAGTCATTGCGCATGCGCCGCCTTACATCAGTGACCCCGTGCAAGGACGGCGGGCGCGCTCTCCCAAGCGCGCTCGCATAGTAAGGCGGCGCATGCGCAATGACTACTGAAGCGCCGGCAACATGAAGAGCCGGGTGCCGGGATCGCGCAGTACTCAGTCGCGCAACGCGCATGCGCGAGATTTCTGCGATCCCCGGCACCCCGGCTAACTGTCAGTCAAGCGCAAGTGGGGAGTGGCTTTCTTGACTTGAAGCAAGGAGGCCGCTGCCCCCTTGACTTCAAGCCCACACCGGAAAGCCAGCGCAGCAAGATTAAAAGTTCTGTTTTCAGCCTTTTCATCCGGCAGTTCTGAGTTTCAACTACAACATTAGGATGACACTCGGCTCTACTTTAAGGTACTGTTAACAGCTCATTTTGAGAAAAGGAGGTGACAGGTTCCCTTTAAGTCATTATCCAATCACCTATCCACAGGATAGGTGATAAATGTATAATCACGGTGGGTCTGATCACTGGGGCCCCTACTGGGGCCTGATGGAGATAGCCCAACACTAGAGATGAGCGAATCATCCAAAATTCGCTTTGCGAATCTCAAAAAATCTGGATTCGCTTCGCAGCGGACAATTTCCAAGATTCGTATAGAATCTACGAAGCGGTGAATAGATTCGCTCATCTCTACCTGTATTTGGCAGTTCCATAGAAGTGAATAGGTCAGTGATCACACATGCACACTACCATTCCATTCACATAGGTGACTCTGGGACCCCGGTTCTTGTGGTTGTTATGAGTCCCAAAGGTCTGAACCCATAAATGGGCTAACATACTTTTTGTTAAAACCATCTCTAACAGACAACAGGCTTAGTGGTTACAGCCAGTGCCAATCGTCATTATGACTCTGCCCCTTTGAGTGGAAACAACTCATTTTCCCTCTGGCTTGCATTGCACTCAACCTTCCTGGTGTTGACACACTGGTTCTGGCCTCCTCAAAGTGGCAGTTACGTAGATGGCCTTATCTGCATTTATTACCATGTATGCCTTTCCAGACAGTATCACACAATCGGCACAGCCTCTAACAGGTTGTGGTATCTTGCTTCATAACCACTGCGCACACTCTTATCCACTGGAGTGTCTCTGCCTCGAGACACATAGTATTGCAGTCAGTCTCTCACACCATATTGCTTACAGGCCGGCTGGTCCCTTTTACAGGCCTGTCTTTTTTACAGGCCTTTTCTGCCTCCAGTGTTCATGGACTAAGTGCCTTCTCCTCGGCTCTGGCTCCAAATTCTCTGTTGTATTTGGCTTCTATTGACCTAGATAAGCTCTGAGGTTTTGTACCCTTTGTTTTAGTACTGACCACCTCAGCTAGTCCTCGCAGGAATATACACTGGATCTCAGTACAACTGCATCCACCAGGTCATTTTTCCATTTTTTGTTTGCTACTCACAAAATGTCTGCCAAGACAGTCCAATTTATAATCTTCTACATGTGCATTTCTACAAACCAAAGGGCTTTACAATGGGAGTTCTCTAAGAGCTCTGCGTAGCACAGGACCTTATACTAATTGGGTTCACTTACCAGAAAGGTATTGCATCACCTCTTGTATTATCTAACTGTAATAGCAAAATTGCTCAGTAGATGGCAGCATCACCTTAGTGTTTACCCATACTTTCAGTACTTTTATCTATACCATAGAATGCACACACACACACACAAATAATAATAATACATCTAATCATTCTATGTCCATCACATCCTACCCAAGGTATATGACTCCCGCAGATTATCAGTACCCTGTAAAATTCTGCCCATTATATAATCACTATACAATATTTCAATGGTCTCAATAATTACATGACATCTCCCTCACAGTAGTGCCCATTCCATTTACCATTCCATCGTTGATATCTTAAAGCCAGTGTCCATAGTTAATCTCATATTATCACAGCACAGTATATCTTCATGGGTGTCAGCTACACGGCACACCTAAGTTTTGAGAGATATAACATCATGCATAAACATAATATAATACAAATGCTGGCATTATTTGGCTGGAATGATTTACAGTAGACCTAGTGGTCTAGAGTAGATTAGGGGTAAGCAATGAGTTCCCCCTAGTGGTGGACAAAAGAATTGCAGTTTATCCAGAACTTCTCAGAGGAGTTTTAGATAATAGGAAACCCAAGCACATCTATGATTTTTATGGCAATGAATGCCTCATACCTTTAAAATACTCCCAAAAATTTATAATCTAGGAGGGCATCATGGTGGATAATAGATGTCACGTGATCTCGAACTTTTTCATAGATAGTAAACCTTTATATAATATAATTGGGAGAATCTGTTCTGTTAATGTGTTGCCACTTTAAGACAAGTAATCAACTTTGGAAGTAACACTAGTAGCTTCAAATGACATGTCTTTGGATGGAGTGTGGCCAAATGGTGCCAATCAGTACCGCAAAAAGTGAGAGAAAAATCTGGCAGCACAAGAGTATTATTCAGTGCTTCTTTATTTTCTCATATAGTACAATGGACAGTACATTCAGGATGCGTTTTGGCCCATCTAAGCCTTTGTCAACCAATAACACACATTGTCAAACTCACAATATATACCAGAAAATCTCTAGGGTGGCACCATTTTTATTAAAAAGACAGGTATTTTGGATACATAATTTGGGAACATTGCACCCACGGGGTCTAAATAGAGAGTATGAGATTGGTCATTTGAGTAAATAGGGCAACAATTACTGTGTTCTCCAGGGGCAGACTAGGAACTGGAAATACAGTGCCCAACTAAAATACAATAAGGAAAAACAATAGGCGGTGCAGAGATAGTGGTGGCTCCCAGGCCTGGTGTCTGAAGACACCCAAATTCCCCTCTGCTAAAGCAGAAGAGAAAAAACTCATAAATGGCTCATGATAGTTGGAGCAGTATATTGCATATTTACCATTGTAGGTTTGTGGGAATGTTTATTTTTATTGGTTCTTTCCCTTTAATTATTCCTTTTTAATGTTGTGATATTGCTTGTAATGAAGTGAGTTAAGGGTGTATTAGACTGGCATATAGTCTGCCAAATCATCGCTAATGAGCGTTTGTATGAATGCTCGTTAGCAATGATCTGGCAGTGTAATACTGTGGAGGTTCATTGGGCAATCCCAACCTTTCAACAGGTTTAAAAATCATTGTTTGCTGATGGCAGATGTGCTGATGGCAAATAACTAATCAGTATAGGGACAAGCAATGGCATTAGCAATCACTCCTCCCCATATGACAACCAACTGCTTTCCTCCTGACAATCAACTGCTTATTATCCGCCTAATACAGGCTTTAGTGAGCATATATAGGACCTTATTGTTCTGAAGACCTTTAGGGGGGCTAGGAGGAGCCAGGAATCTAGAAAACGTCTATGCATGTAACAAAGAGCTCAGCTCACATTGGTTGGATGTCTTGTCACTATACTTCTTTGTATGACCATGGGCATCGACCAAATGCCATGTTGGGAATTGGTCAATTATCACTGCTTAGTAAACTTGTTTATGCACCTAAGCCTTGTCAAGCCCGCTTTATTTCCAGATCTCAGAATTCACGGTAATACAGGGCCAGGAATTTCAATTCACACATTTGTAGTAGGAGATAAACCCTAGGCACAGGAGTATGCCACCAACCAAGTGTCTCATTTAATTACATTTAATTTATTTAAAAATGTTGCAGTTTGTCTCTCTTTAATGGGGTCTACAGTCTACATCAAAACACTTCAAGCACATTCATACAAATTTTACTTAGATAAAAAGTAAAAAGTTCTAGAATACAGATTACCTTTTGGATTTTTATTAAAAATCAACACACATAAACTATGAAAATAATCATAGACAGCAAAAAAGAACAGATACACAATAACATATACAGTTTTATATCTTGTACCAAATATGGCAGCATCCCTTCTTTAGTATTTATTATAAAAAGGTACTCCAGAAAATCTGTAAACTTTTAAAAATATAGAAAAGTGAGACATTCCAGGCTTTTATTATACTGTATGCTCAAAGATTAAACTACATAAGCAACTTTTTTTGGTTACCCAACTGTTTTCCTGTCTTTCCCACTTGAACAGGTAAAAATACTATTTTTCTTACCTCAGACAATTCTTTTAATTTTATGTTTATCAGATTTCACAAAGAATTCTGGGATCAGTGCTATAACTCGGTATCAGATTATGAAGTAGCTCCCTATAGGTGGCACTAGAGAGATGATTTTCTGTTACAACCTTTTGGTTTAGAATTGTAAATTTTTATTTTATTATTTATTTCAGAATAATTTTGTTTATAGAACTGATTACCAGATTGTTTTGCTTCATTTAACTCTTGTATTATTATTACTTTTTTAATTTTCTATGACATTTTTAGACTGTGATTCTTTATTCATATTATTTTTGGCAGTGTCGCTCTGGATCATATTACATTTGGATGTTGTAACAGTAAATGGATTTTCCTGTAAACAGAATATGATAACCTGTCTAGAAAAATAAGACATCTTTTACATTTTGAAGCTGGGGAACATGATGGATTGACAAAGTCAGAACACTGCACAAAGCCTGATTGCTATTTGTAGATTGTGACTATGGATAGAATTCTTCACTATTTTCAGGTTTTTGGTGCCAAAAGATTATTCTTGGCAACTTCACTGAGCCTGTTCCCCATACACCCCAATGCTAATGGCCCCACTCATAAACTGTTTATATCTGGGGAAGTGATTGCATCGTAAGTCTGTTTCTCTTCCAGGCAAAAAGGAAATGAGTGTTTGTATTTGTGGGTATTTACGTTAACTATGAAACCTAAAGGGATCCAGGAGGTTCTCAAATCCTAAACAAATCTTTCTTAAAAAAAAAAAAAAGTAAATGTGTGGTAATGTAGTCATTTAAAAGTTTTGAACTATACTGTTATGTTATCTCTGATTATAGACCTATACCCCTTTCCCTCCAAAAAATGACCATAATATAAAATTATGTAACCTAAAAATAAGGTGGCCTCATACAGCTCCCCAAGAAGGCACTGCCAAAATTTTGGTCATTCTTCCAGGGCTGTCTGTCACTCTTGCACACATGCATGGCGACACTGGCACTAGTTACATCTGCCTGCTTTCAGTGAGAAAAAGAGGGACTCTATACATTACCTAGCCAGGCTCCACCCAGATGGGGAACATGGCACCTTACATTTGGGTGTTGCCATACAGAATGGGTACTCACTGCTCTCAACATGGCGTCTGCAGCTGGCGTTTTCTCCAGTGCTATGTTGCTTCGTTACTTTCTAGGCGTAAAGAAAAGAACCACCATTCCCCTCAACCTATACAATGTCACAATAAAGTTCAGTGGCTGAGTCACATGGGCTGTTCTGAGTGATATTCAGCCTACAATACACTGGCACATTAGACAGAGAGTTCATAGACATAATTATGTCTCTTTGCTGCCACCACTATTGGGAGCTTCAGCTGGAAAGCAAGTATTTTATCAACTAACTGCAGGAATATGAAGCCCTGACCCTTGTCGAGATATATCAAGAAATTAATGAACAAGACATTTTGGATCCGTTTAGAAGATTCATTGATTAACTGGTTCAAGGCTGGTGTATACCTGAGTCCAGGCTTGTTGAGAATCATTTACAGCTGACAACGGTTAAGATTCGATACTCTCAGGTGTGGATTGGACATAGACCCTAGAGGAAAGTTTCCTGGTGGATAGATGCCCAGAGAGCCACCCAAACTCTCTTCACGGCTGCCAGCCAGGAACATTATGATCTGATGCTCTAAGCATTAATTATTGCTGGGACCACTAGGAACTTACAGTATGCACCTGGCCAACATCTGCGGGTGTACTCCTGAACTTACCTGTATCACCATCCTCAGGACGGTGATACAGGTGAACAGGGGCGCACCTACAGGCAGGGGCGCACCTACAGGGGGGGTCCAGCGGGTCTGGACCCCCCCTAGAACCATAAAGAAATTTTTTTTTTTTTAATACCTCAGGGCCGCACCGCAATCGCCACAGGCGGCGCGGCCCTGGTTCGTTTTGCGGGCGGCAGCAGCGCTAAAGAGTAGAGGGGAGAGAGGTTTTTCTCCTACCTCTCCTCTGCGCTGCTGTAATGTCGTATCTGATTGGTGGAGAAGCAGAGGGCGGAAGCTGCTTCTCCACCAATCATTTCAAGCCCCCGCTCCAGAGCCCCATGTGACTGGCTGCCCGGCCAGTCCTTCCACCGGGCAGAACAGCCATCCAGCCGGACCTCGCTCCCGCCGGAACAGCCATCCGGCCAGCCGACCTCCTGCTGCAGCAAGAGAAAATGGTGAGTCTGTGCCCCCCCTGCCTTGTATTGTGCCCCCCCCTGCCTTGTATTGTGCCCCCTGCCCTGTATTGTGCCCCCGCCCTGTATTGTGCCCCCCCGCCCTGTATTGTGCCCCCCCTGCCCTGTATTGTGCCCCCCCTGCCCTGTATTGTGCCCCCCCTGCCCTGTATTGTGCCCCCCCCTGCCCTGTATTGTGCCCCCCCGCCTTGTATTGTGCCTCCCTGCCCTGTACCGTGCCCCCTGCCCTGTACTGTGCCCTTGTCTTTTACCATGCCTCCTGTACCGTGCCCTGTACTAGGGTTGCACGATATATCGAAAACTCGGTACGGTTTCGGTACCTAGTGTGGTACCGAAGCTCGATACCGAGTTTTCTTGCTGTCCGATACTTAGAACATGGCGTGCGCATCACTTTGATGCGGTTGCCATGTTCTAATATCTGCCGCGCTGCCAGGGGCCCCGCGCCCCCCTCAGATCAGCCCACCCAGGTCCCAGCCACTTAAAAAAAAAATCATACTTACCTGTTCTGGCCGCCGCTGTCCTCACTGGTTCCGCGCTCCACCTTCTTCCCTGGCGCGCACTATGACCTGACGCTATGACCTGACGCAGCGTCAGGTCATAGTGAGCGCCGGCAGGCAAGAGAGTGGAGCGGGGAACCTGAGGACAGCGGCGGCCAGAACAGGTAAGTATGATTTTTTAAAGTGGCTGGGTGGGCTGATCTGAGGTCTGAGGGAGGCACAAGATGCTGACCTGAGGTCTGATGGGGGCACATTGTGTTGATCTGAGGGGGGGCCACAAGACGCTGACCTGAGGTCTGATGGGGGCACATGGGGGCACATTGTGTTAATCTGAGGTCTGATGGGGGCACAAGACGCTGGTCTGATGGGGGCACAAGACGCTGACCTGAGGTCTGATGGGGGCACAAGACGCTGACCTGAGGTCTGATGGGGGCACAAGACGCTGACCTGAGGTCTGATGGGGGCACAAGACGCTGACCTGAGGTCTGATGGGGGCACAAGACGCTGACCTGAGCTCTGATGGGGGCACAAGACGCTGACCTGAGCTTTGATGGGGGCACATTGTGTTGATCTGAGGTCTGATGGGGGCACAAGACGCTGATCTGAGGTCTGATGGGGACACAAGACGCTGACCTGAGCTCTGATGGGGGCACATTGTGTTGATCTGAGGTCTGATGGGGGCGCAAGACGCTGATCTGAGGTCTGATGGGGGCACAATGTGTTGATCTGAGATTTATTATCCCTGTACAATGACATCACTGTGTTTATTAGCCCTGTACGAGGACATAACTGTGTTTATTAGCCCTGTACGAGGACATAACTGTGTTTATTATCTCTGTACTGTGACATCACTGTGTTTATTATCTCTGTACTGTGACATCACTGTGTTTATTATCCCTGTACAGTGACATCACTGTGTTTATTATTCCTGTTCTGTGACATCACTGTGTTTATTATCCCTGTACTGTGACATCACTGTGTTTATTATCCCTGTACTGTGACATCACTGTGTTTATAATCTCTGTACTATAACATCACTGTGTTTATTATCCCTGGACGGTGACATCACTGTGTTTATTATCCCTGTACTGTGACATCACTGTGTTTATTATCCCTGTACAGTGAAATCACTGTGTTTATTATCCCTGTGCGGTGACATCACTGTGTTTATTATCTCTGTACTGTGACATCGCTGTGTTTATTATCCCTGTACTGTGTCATCACTGTGTTTATTATCTCTGTACTGTGACATCACTGTGTTTATTATCCTTGTACAGTGACATCGCTGTGTGTATTATCCCAGTGCAGGAAGAGGTAAGTGGTCTGTGTTTGTTTTCTATTTTTCAGGGTCGTGAATGCAGAGGACTACGTCGGATTCGGTGGACTACGTCGGACCAGCTTTTTTTTTTTTTTTTTTTAATAAAATGGTCAAACAGGGGTCTGGGGGAGTATTTATTTCAATAAAATGTTTTATACTTGTGTGTGTGTGTATTTTTTTTTTTACAATACTACAGTTTTAGTAATTACGGCTATCTACAGACGGCCCTGATTACTAATACTGGGCTTAGTGCTTGCCGGTATGGCAGGCCAGCACTAACCCCAACATCTATTACCTCGGCACCCACCGCCACCAGGGGTGCCAGGAAGAGCCGGGTACCCGCAGGACTGGACCTTCTAAATTGACGGTCTGGCTCTGGGGCGGCTGCAGGCTGGTACCATTAGGCTGGGAAGGGCCAATAACCGTGTCCCTTCCCACCCTGGTAGTGCCAGGCTGCAGCTGCTGGTTGTATCTGGCTGGTGAAGGAAAAAAGGGGGGGACCCCAAGCCATTTTTTTTTTTCAAAAATTTCATTATTTAAAAATAAATGGCGTGGGGTCCCCCCCTTTTTTCCTTCACCAGCCAGATACAACCAGCAGCTGCAGCCTGACACTACCAGGGTGGGAAGGGACAGGGTTATTGGCCCTTCCCAGCCTAATGGTACCAGCCTGCAGCCGCCCCAGAGCCGGACCCTCAATTTAGAAGGTCCGGTCCTGCGGGTACCCAGCTCTTCCCGGCACCCCTGGTGGTGGTGGGTGCCGAGGTAATAGATGTTGGGGTTAGTGCTGGCCTGCCATACCGGCAAGCACTAAGCCCAGTATTAGTAATCAGGGCCGTCTGTAGATAGCCATAATTACTAAAACTGTAGTATTGTAAAAAAAAAATACACACACACAAGTATAAAACATTTTATTGAAATAAACACTCCCCCAGACCCCTGTTTGACCATTTTATTAAAAAAAAAAAAAGCTGGTCCGACGTAGTCCACCGAATCCGACGTAGTCCTCTGCATTCACGACCCTGAAAAATAGAAAACAAACACAGACCACTTACCTCCTCCTGCACTGGGATAATACACACAGCGATGTCACAGTACAGGGATAATAAACACAGAGATGTCACCGTACAGAGATAATAAACACAATGATGTCAAAGTCCAGGGATAATACACACAGTGATGTCACCGTACAGAGATAATAAACACAGTGATGTCACCGTACAGGGATAATAAACACAATGATGTCACAGTACAGAGATAATACACACAGTGATGTCACAGAACAGGAATAATAAACACAGTGATGTCACCGTACAGGGATAAAAAAACACAGTGATGTCACCGTACAGGAATAATAAACAAAGTGATGTCACAGTACAGGGATCGGCGTCTCGTGCCCCCATCAGACCTCAGGTCGGCGTCTCGTGCCCCCATCAGACCTCAGGTTCTTCTTTATTTTGGCGAGGTATCGTATCGGTATCGAACTCAAAATTCTGGTATCGTGACAACCCTGCACTGTACCGTGCCGCCCTGCCCTGTACCATGCTTTCTGCCCAGTACCATGCCTCCCTGCCCTGTACCGTACCGCCCTGCCCTGTACCGTGCCGCCCTGCCCTGTACCATGCCTCCTGCCCTGTACCATGCCTCCTGCCCTGTACCATGCTTTCTGCCCTGTACCTTGCCTCCTGCCCTGTACCTTGCCTCCTGCCCTATACCGTGCCCCCCTGTCCTGTACCGTGCCTCCCTGCCCTGTACTGTGCCATTTCCTTACTGGCATTTGGCACTATATTGGCATAATTTGGGGGCACTATGGGGGCATCTGGTGGCTCTAAAGGGGCATTTTGTTTACTGGCACATTATAGGGGGCACGATAGAGGAGATTGGCACTATGGGGCATGTGGTGGCACTATAGGGGCCTCATTTGGGGGCATCTGGTGGCTCTAAAGAGTCACTTTTTTACTGCCACATTATGGGGGGGCACTATGGCATCTGGCACTAAGGGGTAATTTTTTTCTGGCACATTATGGGAGGTATTATAGGGGAGAGCAGCACTATAGGGGTATCATTTGCAGGCACTATGGGGTCATCTGGTGGCTCTAAAGGGGCATTTTATACTGGTACTTTATAGGGGGCACTATGGCATCTGGCACTAAGTGGGCAATTTTTACTGGCACATTATGGGGGAGAGGAGCACTATAGGGGCATGTGATGGGGCAGTAAGAAGGGGCATTTTTTACTGGCATATTATGGGGAACACTATGGGGGAGAGGAGCACTATGAGGGCATTTACTGGGGCACTATATAGGGGTATTTTATACTGGTATACATTATTGGGATATTAGCTCAACTGTGGGCACTAAGCTGTGGTATTATTCTGAGCTTTGCTACTACTGGGGGGCTATGGGGAACATGATATCTAGTATGGGCACTATGGGGACATCATTACTACTAAGTGTGGTCTAGCAGATAATTATTTCTATTGGTGGGATTTTGGGGAGCACTGTTACTTTTGGGGGGCACCCTGGCATAATATCATTAGTCTAGGCGCAGTTATTTTTTAGAGCACTGTGTGCCAATAATTAATAAAGGGGGCACTATCTGTGTGGTAGTAGTAATTTCAGGGGACGGTTTCTGCAGTATAGTATTGGGGGAGCACAGCGGGCACAGTATTGGGGGTGGCAGGATGAGGTTTTCAGAAGATGTAAAGATGATGGAAATGTGGGAAACTAATGTCTGTTTGTATTTCTGCAGAGACGAGATGGCTGAAAAATCTTCATGGCGGTCTGGTCCGAATGGAGAAGATGAGGAAAGAGAACGTCTACAACAAAGGTGACATCACTGGATGTAACAGGTATGGGGCGCTGTGTAGGAGAGGAGATGCTCCGGCTCCTCCCTCTGCCATTTCCAGAAGGAGGATTCAGAGCTGGGTGAGGATGACCAAAGGGGGTCAGCAGGGCACAGGCAGGTGGCAGATGGTGGGGGGGGGGGACGCTCAGCCTGGAGCAGGATCTGGGGAGGGAGGAGAGTGGAGGATCTTCCTGGCTGTGTGTAGCCTGCTGTTGTATATTGTATAATGTGAAGCAGGCAGTGCAGCCAGGACACGTCCTCCCCTCTCCATATGATGTATAGAACTGGGCCTCAACCATATCATTTCAGCTGTAGTGTTTGTTGGGAGTGGTCTATTAGATATGGGAGGGGCTTTTAATAATGGGCGGGGCCTATTTTTCACCGCGGCCGCAACTTTACTCTGCTATTATGTCTTTAATGTATGTGGGCGTGGAGAAAAATAGCCCCACCCCAGTGGCGTAGCTACCGGGGGCGGCAGGGGGGGCGACGGCTCCGGGCCCAGTGACTCAGGGGGGCCCAGAATCAGGCGAATACAAGTGAGCGCTTCCATTATGGAAGCGCTCACTTGTATTTAGGGACCCCCATCAGACCTCAGATCAGCCCACCCAGCCACATAGGATTAAAATAAAAAACCTTACTTACCTGTTCTGCGCTGGGCTGCCCTCCGGTCCGCGCTCTGCTCTCTTCCCTGGTGGCGCGCACTATGACCTGACGCTGCACGCAGCGTCAGGTCATAGTGTGCGCGGGCCAGGGAAGAGAGCAGAGCGCGGACCGGAGGGCAGCCGCAGCGCAGAACAGGTAAGTAAGGTTTTTTATTTTAATCCTATGTGGCTGGGTGGGCTGATCTGAGGTCTGATGGGGGCACAGTACGCTGATCTGAGGTCTGATAGGGGCACAGTAGGCTGATCTGAGGTCTGATGGGGGCACAATACGCTGATCTGAGGTCTGATGGGGGCACAATACGCTGATCTGAGGTCTGATGGGGGCACAATACGCTGAACTGAGGTCTGATGGGGGGCACAATACGCTGATCTGAGGTCTGATGGGGGCACAGTAGGCTGATGTGAGGTCTGATGGGGGCACATTCTGCTGATCTGAGGTCTGATGGGTGCACAATATGCTGATCTGAGGTCTGATGGGGCACAATACGCTGATCTGAGGTCTGATGGGGGCACAGTAGGCTGATGTGAGGTCTGATGGGGGCACAGTAGGCTGATCCGAGGTCTGATGGGGGCACAATACGCTGATCTGAGATCTGATGGGGGCACAATACGCTGATCTGAGGTCTGATGGGGGCACAATACGCTGATGTGAGGTCTGATGGGGGCACATTCTGATGATCTGAGGTCTGATGGGGGCACATTCTGATGATCTGAGGTCTGATGGGGGCACAATACACTGATCTGAGGTCTGATGGGGGCACAATACGCTGAACTGAGGTCTGATGGGGGGCACAATACGCTGAACTGAGGTCTGATGGGGGCACAGTAGGCTGATGTGAGGTCTGATGGGGGCACATTCTGCTGATCTGAGGTCTGATGGGGGCACAATACGCTGATGTGAGGTCTGATGGGGGCACATTCTGATGATCTGAGGTCTGATGGGGGCACATTCTGATGATCTGAGGTCTGATGGGGGCACAATACACTGATCTGAGGTCTGATGGGGGCACAATACGCTGAACTGAGGTCTGATGGGGGGCACAATACGCTGAACTGAGGTCTGATGGGGGCACAGTAGGCTGATGTGAGGTCTGATGGGGGCACATTCTGCTGATCTGAGGTCTGATGGGTGCACAATATGCTGATCTGAGGTCTGATGGGGCACAATACGCTGATCTGAGGTCTGATGGGGGCACAGTAGGCTGATGTGAGGTCTGATGGGGGCACAGTAGGCTGATCCGAGGTCTGATGGGGGCACAATACGCTGATCTGAGATCTGATGGGGGCACAATACGCTGATCTGAGATCTGATGGGGGCACAATACGCTGATCTGAGGTCTGATGGGGGCACAATACGCTGATGTGAGGTCTGATGGGGGCACATTCTGATGATCTGAGGTCTGATGGGGGCACATTCTGATGATCTGAGGTCTGATGGGGGCACAATACACTGATCTGAGGTCTGATGGGGGCACAATACGCTGATCTGAGATCTGATGGGGGCACAATACGCTGAACTGAGGTCTGATGGGGGGCACAATACGCTGATCTGAGGTCTGATGGGGGCACAATACGCTGATCTGAGGTCTGATGGGGGCACAATACGCTGATCTGAGGTCTGATGGGGGCACATTCTGATGATCTGAGGTCTGATGGGGGCAGGGGACTGTTAGTTTAGTGATGTAAAAACTGGGGACAGGTTTCCTTTAACATAGGAGTCCCGTTGTTTTTTAATCCTATTACTCCTATATTTTACTGCATTATATGGTAGTGTATTTACAGTAGGGTATGTAGAAAGTCTATTGTACTGTACTTAACAGCATAGATGATCTAGCAGTTTATATAGTCATCTTTCTAATACAATATTATAACCACAACTAGTAGTATGTGCCTGTGAAGTTGGAAACGTGCGTTTGGGAAGCCAAGTGGGGGGCCCACTCAAGTATGTTTCGCCCCCCCTGTGCTGAACCTCTAGCTACGCCTCTGCCCCACCCACAAGACGCCACACCCTTT
Organism: Rhinella marina; assembly: GCA_900303285.1. Classification (NCBI taxonomy): domain Eukaryota; kingdom Metazoa; phylum Chordata; class Amphibia; order Anura; family Bufonidae; genus Rhinella; species Rhinella marina. The sequence goes on along the minus strand of ONZH01012074.1, from coordinate 126,581 downwards.
TTCCTTTTCGGACCCCCCCTAGAAAAAATTCCTGGGTGCTCCCCTGCAGGTGAATACTGTGGTAGGGGTGGCAGTATTTTGTACTGCACTGTGGAATTTGGTTCTGCCGGGGTGGTATTTTGTGCTGCACTACAGTATTGCTGGCTCTGCCTGCTTGTGTTGGTGCTGCCTACTCGTGTTGTCCCGCCTTCTGTCAATTTGGATCTGTCTACAACATAGGGCCACTTTTAGATTTTTTCCAGGGCCACTGTAAGTTCCTGGTCCATCCGCGGACAGTCTCACACACTTTCTTCAAGACCTGAGAATAAAGGACACTTACTGCATGACATGTGATTTTTAGAAGCCCCCTTCTGATCACAAGAAGTAGAAGCTTGCACATTCCAAGAAGCTGAGGTCATAATGTATTATGTGCCATATGTTTCTATAGGTCATTTTTGTAAGACTGATGATTGGCTTATTAACTCAGTATTCTTTTCTATGAGATTTTATTGGACGCTTTTTGAAGTTTGAATCACGTGTCTGTGCCTCAAGTCTTGCTCTCTAGCGGGCTGCATCTAATTGTGAACCGCCCGGCAGACTGGGAGACCTGAGCCTCAACCTAAATTATTTCCTAATGGCTTTCAAGTGATTTCCCTGACACCATATATATGGCACCCGCCACCTGGATATACTGAAAATGTAGTGTACTGCATAATATAAATGAGTGCACTGGAAACGTAACATGTATGTGGGAAGAAGCACTGACGTAATGCTGCCAACTAGTGACCGATTGTATTATTGCTGTTTTGAAATATACTGCTAGGTCAAACAAGACCTTTGATCACCTGATCTACTGTATAATGATTAAGGCCATTAAGATAAAGAGAGTACAGTAAAAGCACATGGCTGGAAGAGTATATGTAGAAGTACAGGCAAGCCACATGCTCACTAGCCTATGAGATTGCTTGATAGCCTGGTGAGATAGTTTCTCTGCTGGAAACATAGCCAGCAATATTGTTGTATGTAGCTAGCTAGCAGATGTGATTAGTACTATTCATAAGGGTACAGCACCTTAAGATCAAACAAATCACGGAAAAAGGTGCACTGCAACGGTAAATGCAATTGATAATATATGGCTAAACCCTCACGCTGATGTTAAAATGAGACTTTCGCCAATATATTCTTATATCAAGAACATACCGGAGCCCGAGCACCGCATCAAGGTATCTCAGTGTGGCACGGGACCTAAGGCTAACCTACCTATGCCGCATGGGCAATTGCGGAAAGAGCATACAGGCCGACACAAAGCGACCAGCTCCCAGTTACCTCCAGCGTGAGATCACACATCCAATGGGAGGAGGGAGGAGACTGTAAGTCCCACCTACCAATGACTCATGTGACTCAGGCTGCACAGGTGCACCAGAATGTTACCATAAGATTTAAGTCAAGGCACATTCAAACCTGGAGTTGCCACACCTCCAGGTGTAAATGTACAAACACAATCATGGAGAAAAAGTGGTCTAAAATGGCAGAGAAGTGTTCCAAACCCCATATGCTGTTGCGCACAACAAACCGGGGGAACAAATCCTGCACATGTGATCCGTTGCTAACAGCAATCCCCAGCAAAAATGCATACAATGGAGGATGCCTGCAGCGGACCACATGTACCACAAAAACATCCTACACAAGATGACCAATTGTGCGGATGTGACAATTTGTTCCCCCGGTTTGATATGCGCAACAGCATATGGGGTTTTGAGCTCTTCTGTGCCATTTTAGACCACTTTTTCTCCGTGATTGTGTTTGTATATTTACACCTGGAGGTGTGGCAACTCCAGGTTTGAATGTGCCTTGACTTAGATCTTATGGTAACATTCTGGTGCACCTGTGCAGCTGCAGAGTCACATGAGTCATTGGTAGGTGGGACTCACAGCCTCCGCCCCCCTTCCATTGGATGTGTGATCTCACACTGGAGGTAACTAGGAGTAGGTCACTGTGTGTCGGCCTGTATGCTCCTTCCGTAATTGCCCATACAACATAGGTAGGTTAGCCTTAGGTCCTGTGCCACTCTGAGATACCTTGACGCAGTGCTCGGGCTCTGGTATGTTCTTGATATAAGAATAGTGCATGCACCATGGGAGCGGCCATGGCCTGTATAAGAGATGGGTCTGTAACCAAAAACAGTCAGCCTGCAGCCTGTAAGCAACACTGTGTGAGAAACTTTGCGTAAGTGTATTGCGAACAAGGACATATTGTGTTTATTAAACAGAGTGTACAGTGGCTCTCCGAATCAATAATACAAATTGATTGGAGGTGCTATAAACCACTGGCTCAACCCTAGCCGTAAAAAAAATCAACTAATGGAGAAAAGTAAAAATTGTGGTAAGCACTCTCTGCAGCTGGTATTGTTCGTAGTGTAGTAAATGAACTGTATCCCTTGTTTCAGGTTGTGTAATAAAATACAATAAATTTGTATTGTAATAAATTATATACAAAACATTTATTCAAATTAGCACAAAATAACACAAGATGAAATAATAAAATAAGTTACCAGCACTGGTTCGCAAGGAAATTATACACATATATGTGGGTATAAAACGTATAAAAAAAAAATCCGCATAAAAATCCAAGAAATAAAAAATATATAAGGTAGAAAATAGGGGTATAACCCTTGAATGTGCACCTTTTGTGCAATTCAGCATCTATTGTGCGATTCAGCAAATATCAGCCGGATGATGTACAATTGAGTCAAGTCCCTTTGGGTATACCATTATATTATAAAGTTTCAAGTTAGAGTCTGGTGTGTATTGTTCCACACTGAATACGTTATATATTAAATATGGTTTCTTGTTACATATAGTTTCTTCTTGCATATAAATCCCTTTTTCAACAGTGGATATGGTTTATCGTTTCATATAAGTCACTTTTCCAACAGTCCGATTTCAATTGGCAAGTAATAGAAACGTTGTGCTGCTTTGCAAGTAAAAGAAACGTTATGTTGTTTATAACATGTAGTCCTTTATTTTCTTACGAGATATGTTATGTACATTACCACTCTTCAGAGGGTTGGTCCCCGTCCTCCTGGCGATCTCTGTGGGGCAGCCGGTGATGCGCGATATGCACCCGCACGGCGTCCCACGTGGGTTCCCGCCTCTCTCTTGTTGGCGCGAAATTCAAAGAAGCGCTTGATCCGGATCCTTACAGAGGAGCGGTATCTCCCAGGTGGTAGTGGTTTCAGACCGCTTTACTCCTGTGGATTATGGTCTTGCTGTAGAGATGTGTAGTAGCAAAAAAAGTCCTTGTTAGGCTACTTTCACACTAGCGGCAGTCCGGATCCGGCAGGTGAAGGGTGCCGCCGGATCCGGACTGCCGCAGGGACATGTGTGGGGCCGGAACCGCGTTCCGGCCCCACACATGTCACACAGTACCATATACAGACATACATACATACATACACACACACACATATACACAAACAGATACATACTTACATACTCCAGGCAGGCAGGCCGCACGTCTTCACGCCCAGGAGGCGCGCTGCTATGACGATTCCCCACAGCGCCCAGCAGAGGGCGCTGTAGGGAATCGTCATAGTGGCGCGCTTCCTGGGCATGAAGACGTGCGGCCTGCCTGCCTGGAGTATGTAAGTATGTATGTGTTTGTGGTTGTGTATGTATGTTTGTCTGTCTGTCTGTCTGTATGTGGTGACGGATCCGTCCTGAACTCCATTGAAAGTCAATGGAGGGCGGATCCGTTTACCATTGTGGTCACACCAAACGGATCTGTCCCCATTGACTTGCATTGGGGGTCATTCCGGATCTGTCTTGGTGCGGATGCCTGGACCGGAGAGAAAACCACAGCATGCTGCGGTTTGTTCTCCGGTCTGAAGACGGAAAGGAATGCTTTCAGGAGCATTCCGTTGTCTTCAGTTCAGTTTTGTCCCCATTGACAATGAATGGGGACAAAACTGAAGCGTTTTTTTCCGGTATTGAGCCCCTATGACGGAACTCAATACCGGAATTTAAAAACGCTAGTGTGAAAGTAGCCTTAGTTATGTGTAGGAACGTAATCAGAAAGTAATCAGATATGATAATATCCCATATGATGTGCCTTCTTAGTAGTCCACAAAATTAAACACCAAACGCGTTTCAGAGCTTAACAACTGCCCCTTCCTCAGTGGTCTGCGGACCTTAGTGTATGTTTGGGCACATATATATAAGGTAAATAGATCAATCAATGTTAATCAATAATACCGCCCCCTAATTAGGGGGATCCTTTCTTAAACGAGGACTGGCATTGTTATATCAAGTGGACTGAACTTTGGGCACTTCGGGTCTATTATCAATACCATTCACATAGACTAATTCATACATAGTTGCAATAGATGGGGATAAAACATAGATGGTAAATAATAGATTAAAATATAGTTAAATTAAAATAGAATAAAATAAAATAAAATTAGAATAAAAATAAAAATGAAAATAAAGGACATATTGTGACTGAGGAGAGTGTGAGCGATGGTTTTGAGTACATAGAAACTGCAACCTGGAAGTACACGTTCGAAGCTGTGCAGAGCAGGCAGTACTGCGGCAAGTGGCGAGATAGGAGTGGTGATAGCTGCAGATACAACCATCTTCATTGTTGTTACTCTGAGGAGACCAAAGTTAGAGTGTTATCATCCAGGAGTTCAGTGCAGCTCAAGCCCGTGGGAGAGTGAGTTGTTACCTCTTAACGGGACTGTATTACAGTTGCCTGTTTCCACTGAGACAACCAAGCTTATGTCCTCATTGAGAGATAGTAACAGCTAACCATGTTGCCTATCATAAAAACTAACCATTAAGCTTGTTGCCCCATGAGAGACCTGTAAAAATCACCTTGTTAAAGTTACATCTGTATCCACCTGATTTCTTCCACCATACCAGAGTGGGTACCACACATGGCACTCAGGGTCAAAAAGATTTTGTCTGTAAGATCTGATCTCCTTAAACCTTAGTCCAGTGGTCAACAACCTTCAGCACTCCAGTTACTGTGAAACTGCAACTTCCAGCATGCACACTTGCTTGGCTGTTTTTTTTTTAAACTCCCATAGATGTGAAAGGGGGATTCTGTGAGTTGTAGTTTAAGAACAGCTGGAGTGCTAGTAGTTGCTGATCACTGCCCTAGTCTGTGATGCAGAATGTAAAATGTGGTCTGGACATGTGAGTTAGGTCTAAAACTGAGAGAAGGGCTGGGTCTAACAGTAATGCAGTGCTCCGATATTGTTCAGCAAAATATGCAAGCAGGTAAGAACATAGAGAGACAGACATCACATTTGTAAGGGAAAGGTAGAGGTAGAGAGTGCCATATTAATCCAGTGCAGTTGGAGGAGAAGCAACCTGCAAGTATGACCTTTGGCCCTGATGGATAAGCTCCATTACATGAGATTCCAAATGAACAGTGGACATCGCACTTATATAGCTCTTGTGGAGGTGGACTCCTTAATTTGAGAAACAGAGCTATGTCTAGTGGCCACAGCATGCCTGTTTACCACCAGTTGTAGTAGATAAAACAGTAATCATAGATATGGTGTGCCATTTACTACTGCATGCAGTCAGAGAGGGCAGCATGAAGAGGTTACAGTTCACCTTCAAAGAGATTGTCTGGGAATGATTTAAGATGGCTGTCAGCAACCTCTCTTAGTAAGTGCGCAGGACTAGTTGCCATTACTTGCAGAACTGCCTGGGGGGGGGGGGGGGGGCTTGGTCCTTGCTTGCTAATTATGTGATCCTGCCAACGATATGCCATTATGGCTGAGCAGCCTGATAGGAAAACCTACCAATGGGTAGTATATGCAAGTGCAAGAGTGAGTGAATTTTAATGGAAATTAACCCAAAATCATGTAAGACATAGGTCCATTGCTTGGACCTCCTTTATAGGAGACAGAAATCTGGGGACTGCTGACCCATCGATTGCCAACACTCAAGGAGCCGGCTTTTGATGACTATGGTGCTAGTTCCTTCCCCAAGACCCCAAAGTTTTGTTGCCATTGCCGATTTGTCTCACAAACAGAAGTAGGGACATGGACCTGATAATGGACATAATCCAACCTTCCATCAAACACTTTCACTTACCTCCCAAATTGCACACTGATGTGTACTTAATCAAAGAGAACTTCTACATTTTATCCATAGGGATATAATCTCCTCCATCCTAGCAAATAAAATTGATTTATCAATCTTGTGACAGCTCCATGTGGAGTCTACACAGAATGTTGGATGATAATCTGGCACCAAAATCCAGGTGGCAAAATCCCAACCCAGAGGCAATGGAGCTATCATTTCAAAACTATTTCAAAGGGAGTCTGTCAGTTCCAAAATCACTTTGTAACAAAATATATTGCCTGGTAGGGCTGGCTCCACATACTAGAAACATAACTTTTACTTTTATTACAAAGTTCTGAAGTTCTGAACTCAAATTAGGTTTTAAGTGCACTGAAGGCATAGGTGCACCCCTTGGTGCACCAAAGCTCCACCACTTTCTGAATCCCTGTGACTGGAGCAGGCTACCTGTGCCTTGTCGTGTCTGTCCCTGAAATAAATCGTGTGCCTACATTATAAGTTCAAAGTTTGGCAGTCCACTGAGTGCCAACATAACTTGACTGCAAAAGGTATGTTTCTATTAAGTGGTGCCAGGCCCACCAGGCATTATGTCAGCACCAGTAGGTATAATGCCCACCTGTAGTGCCCCAGTAGGAAAAAAGCTCCTCTGTAGTGCCTCCAGTAGGTATAATGCCCTTTTGTAGTGCCTCCTGTAGTTATAATGCCCCCCTACATAGTAACCTCAGTGGGTATAATGCCCCTAGTAGGTAAAATGCACCTTTGTACTGTCCCCTGTTGTAATGCTCCCCTACATAGTGCCCCAGTACTATCTTCCCCCTGAAGTGAGCAAGAAAAAAAAAAACAAAATGACCACCTCACTCCCCCCAGTCGTTTGTGACATCTGTGGCCTAAGTTGCTGGCCTGTTTGCTCAGGCGGTTGTCTAGTTGGTGGAAAATACTTTTGGGCCCCTGGAAAAAACAACTCTTTGACCTAGTGACGCCCCTGCCTGACAGGAAAAGGGGCGGCTATGTAAGGGAAGTAGCAGTGGCGGTAGGGGATTCAGCAGCTGCAGCAATACAGTATGGAACATGATGGATGTGCAGGCAACGGCAGTGGCACGATTGGGTCAGTCATAAAAATGGCAGATCTATTCATAGGCATCAGACAGAGGTGTGTGAAAATCCTCACAGATCCATCCCTCATTTATTTGGACAAATGTGATGTTTTCTACACTTGTGGAGGACAAAGTTGTCTGCTTAGGTGTGACAATAATATGGGTCTTCAACACAGTGAAAGCCAGATATCCCTCAAAGGAAGGAAAACCAAGCAAAGACTGTGTTGAGACACACTGTGGCTCCATGAGGCTCCATTGTGTTTTTTGTAGCTAGTCTCCCTGAGATCAGTTATTGTATTTTTTTGAGTGTGACAATACCACACTGAATACCCGCTCTGATAGTACAGTGGAAGACAGTACACCCACAGCAAACTGGGCCAGTTCTGGCCACTGTTTCAGTTTGCCTGCCCAAAAGTCCATGGGATCAGGAAACCGAGTATGTGCTGGAAAAAAGGGCAAACTGCTCCATCATGTTTGTCACACTGATTTGACTGCTGTGGCTTCTGCTACTTATAATTGCAGAAACAGCAGTAAGTCAGTGACTCAACAGAGTACAGGGAGAGGTCTCCTGATCAGACATGTGAATGACAGGTGTCTGCTCTAGTAAAATCTGGGGCAATTTGTGTACAGAGCGCATTCTGGTAAGGTGTTCTTAGCTGAAATGCACAGACACTCTCCTGAACATGCCCATCACCTCCTGGAAGCCACAATACTTTTATAAAAAGTGGTGCACCACTAGATTGATCACGTGTGAGATGGGGAAAGAGCTGTCACTGTCTGAAAACGGTTTGTGTAAATTAAGTTAAATGAACTGGACTGACATTCTGCTGTTATCAGACTTCCATATTCATGGGAGGGGGAGTTACAGAGCCTGAAAAGGAAGTGAAGGATCCTCCATCTTAGAGGGAAGCTGAGAGAGACACTGAGGAGAGAATCCATTGGCATCCATGTGAGGGGATACCCTTCTGTTATCAGAGCTGCAGCAAAGTGAAGCTGGTCATGTCCAAGATCCTGATCCCATCTGCAGGATTGCTGCCAGGAACGCTGAGGAGAGCTGAGGACTAAGCAACATACACTGCGGTACCGCATGCTTGTTGGAGAAGTCTTTGTTCGATTCACAGTCACCAGCTGATGCAGAGCAGACCCGGTCGTACTGATCATGCGCGAACCTCATTACAGTGTTGCCACCTTACCAGACGGGGAAACATCCATTGGGAAATTTGCTGCTACTGTGAACCAAAACACATGCAGGTCAAAAACACAGAACAGGTGCAAATCTTTTGATTATTCCTTATCTCTGTGGGGGCTCCTCTTCTGGTTTTGTCTCACAGTCACAGATGGAAGTCACTAACCAAATCAATGAAGTATGAACTAGTTCTGATGCAGATTAGAAACTGATCTTCTGTGTGGCTTCTCTTGCCCAAGCTCATCTAAGACAACATGGCAACATTGCAGTTTACACTGAAAGGAGGGAGGAGGAGTGGAAGCAACAGTCTGCCCTGTTTCTGTTCAGGATGGGAGGAAGCCTATTGAAACAGATGTGGAGAGAGGAGGTGGATAAGCCTCTGGTGTGGAAACCAGACCGTCACAAACATGGATGTGTCAATAGGTCCTGGTTGCTTTGGTGCAGCATCAATGCTTCCATGCAAAACTTTGACCCAATGAGCCATAAAAGACAAGTAGCAGCCGTGGCTATAGCGCTGCTCCACATGTTCACGGTGCCATGTACCTTGCACAGGAACAGCCTGTGTTCTTCTTTTTTTTTAGAAATGATGAAAGGCAAGACAATTTAAAAAAAATCTCAATTGGACAAAGTAGAGCTTGCTGGTGGTGATGGTTTGGTATATGCAAGTATACTGGAGAGAATGGATTTTTTGGAAGACTACACAACGTTAAACAATTTTGGTGAAAACAAGGAACTGAAAGACAATTTTCATTAATTTTTTGAAGACAAGACAATTTTAAACATTTGGTGGAGACCAGAAAATCACAGACAGTTTTCATCAATGCATATTGGAGAGAATGGATTTTGGGGAAGAGAAGAAAATTTTTATCAATTTTGGTTAAAACAAGGAACTCACAGACAATTTTTGACTACATCCACATGTGACTGCATGAGTGAATTGGAATGTACCATTGTGGATTTTTACTTGCTTAGGACTTATTCAGACAACTGGATGAATGGGTCTGCATCTGTTCTGCAATTTTGCTGAACAGGTGCCGACCAATTCATTTCAATGGGGCTGCAAAAGATGCGGATGGCACACTGTGTGCTGTCCACATCCGTAGTTCCGCTCCACATGAACGCACACAGCCACAGATTCGACATTTGCGGGCCACAAAACACTAAGGGGCTGTTCAGACTGCCATGTTACAGATCCGCAAAAACACGGAAGCCGGCCAGTGTGTGTTCCGCAATTGGCGGAACACACATGGCCGGCACCCCATACAAAATGCCTATTCTTTTCCACAATTGCGGACATTAATAGGACATGTTGTATCTTTTTTTGCGGAGCCGCGGCACAGAGCTGCGGCTCTCTGTGATCTAATGCCGCCCATTGAAATGAATGGGGCCGCATCTATTCCACAAAATTGCAGAATAGATGCGGACCCATTCACATGGTCGTGTGAACGGGCCCTTAGGCCGTCTGAATGAGCCCTTGTAGAGTTGTACAGTACCAACAAAGTGAATGAACTGAATTAGCAATTTCCATTCACACGTGGCAGAAAAATCTCCAAACAGAAAAAAACAGACCTAATGTGCATATTATAAATTTGCAGGTTATCAATTTATACCATGGATTTTCAACAGTGCCTAGCATGTAAAATGACTAGGTATGCGCTAAAGCCCGCTGATCAGTGCCAGTGATGGCAACACTGCTACGTGGAACAGTCCCTGCTCTGCATGATACAGCACAGGTCACGAGAGAGCGTCGAAGCATGAAATGCTCCGATGCTCATATCAGAGGAGCTGCCTAGGTGAAAATGGTGAGCCCCTTTAACTAGTCAGTTTATGTAAAGAAATAGGCAACCATTAGGGAAGATATAACTGCAGCGTATGTGCTGCAAAAATGGAGAGTAGTTCACCCTCCTGACAAGGGACTGTTATAGACGTTCTTCTGGTCTGATCGGGCCTATCTGGTGAAAAAATCTCATCGACCTGCAGATGTTTGGCAGAGAAGAAACTGCAAATCCATTCCACAGCCAGCAGCAAATGTTAAGATACTATGTCTTTGTAATATGTTTTATGTGCACATATTTGACCTCTGCCTGGAGTTGGCTCTCTATCATTTCTTATAGCAAGAAAGTTCCATTCCTTAAGGAACAGATGGCTTAATCCAACCACATGTGCTCGTCACTGCGTCCAAAAAAGAAATTTACTGCTGGAGTTGCTTAGTCAAAAAGAGGCCACCTGAAAAGGAAAGTGCTGCAGAAGGAATAATAATATCAAGAAATTTACAGTAAATCTAAGATACTGGGGGACATTTATCAAAACTGGAGAAAACCTGGCTCAGTTGCCCATAGCAACCAATCAGATTCCATGTTTCATTGCTCACAGCGCCTTTGGAAAATGAAAGGAGCAATCTCATTGGTTGAAATAGGCAACTAAGCCAGTTTTCCTTAGCACAAGTTTTAATAACTGTCCCTATTGAGTTATCCAGGTATTTCTGTTACCCCACTAACGGGCATGAGCCATGAAGCTGTGCCAATTAAGTTTTGGCTGATGTCAGAGTATGGCCTGGGCTTTTGGGCTGATGGGTTCATGAACTGTTTAAGGAAGGGTAGACTGTAAGCAAGGGGGTTATAACCACCGTGTTCCCCAGAATTGTTCACATGCGATTTTTATCTGTGGGGAAATTTAAACCAGAAAGTGTCCCCTAACAATCCACATCCCCTGGATGAACAATTTGACATGCTTAAAGAGACATAGATATGAACAGAGACCACTTTCAGCATCTTCTGTGGCTTGTGGGTAATTTAAAAAATAATCCACTTGTTCGTTCATTTTCAGCCCACCACTTGGTCTATATATCAATATTTAGTAGTTGTAGACAATTACCTAATCCTTTACATAATTTGAAGAATAACATAGAGCCCTCTTCTTCCATTTACTTGTCTTAAGCAGGTTACGATTAAACCCATGGTTGAGATACTGGTGCTGTGGGGGGCGTGGCTTGGCAGCCGAGTGTGATGGCCGCTTGATTCTCCCGCTCCGGCACCCAGCGACTTTCCAAGCGAGTTTTGCCCCTTCTGAACCCCTGGTGGTGACCTACAAAAGACCTAACAGCTCTGCCAATATGCCGCGTGGCAAAAGATCTCATGTCAAGCAGGAGAAGTTGGATTTCTACTTCGATAAGGAAGCGGACCTGCCACAGTCGGGCCTTCCCGGGCAACCGCCATCGTCCGGTGGATCCTCCCCTCAGACCGTGCTGCCGCAACTACAAGCAGACTCCTCCAGCCTTCCACGGATAGAGACTGACTCTCCCACTCACCGCTCCTTGGCTTCTTGGTCATCCGCGGGCGGCGGCTCGGTTTCCCCCTCCCCGCCATCTGGGGCGCGGGCGCCATCTTCTCCTGACACGAGGAGACCAGAAAAGCAATGGGCTAAACTGCAAGCTGAAGCGGCGGCTGAGGTGAGCGCTACCCCTTCCAACACGCAACTCTCTTCGAACATATTGAGAGAGTTCTCAACCTCTGATCAGCCGGCATCTGGTAATTTACTTCCACCCTCTGTTTTCTATCACTGAGAAAGTTACTTACCCACATTATAGACATTTTCTCCCAGGCCAATTACTGTATTCTCATTTTATATACTAACCTTTTATGTGGTACCGTGTCAAATGCTTTGGAGAAGTCCAGATATACGACATCCATTGATTCTCCGCGGTCCAGTCTAGAATTTACCTCCTCATAGAAACTGATTAAATTGGTTTGACATGACCGATCCCTCATGAAGCCATGCTGATATGGAGTTATTTGCTTATTTTCCTTGAGGTACTCCAAGACAGCATCTCTTAGAAAACCCTCAAACAGTTTACCCACGACAGATTTTAAACTTACCGGCCTATAGTTCCCGGGCTCTGTTTTTGGACCCTTTTTGAATATTGGCACCACATTTGCTATGTGCCAATCCTGTGGAACACTCCCTGTCAGTATAGAGTCCTTAAATATCAGAAATAAGGGTCTGGTGATGACATTACTTAATTCTCGTAGGATACGGGGGTGTATGCCATCCAGTCCTGGCGATTTGTCTATTTTAATCTTTTTAAGACGCAGCTCTACTTCTTCCTGGGTCAGACAGGGCACTTTTAATGGGGAATTTACTTTTATATTCTGCATTTCATCTGACAGTTTATTTTCCTTAGCTTTGCTTTCTCCTCATCGCTCTCTGCAACCCCCCCTCATTACTCTGTAAGGGGCCGACACCTTCAGGTTTATACTTTTTACCATTTATATAATTAAAGAACATTTTAGGGTTAGTTTTACTCTCTTTGGCGATTAATCTCTCGGTCTCTAGTTTGGCTGTTTTTATTTGTCTATTACAAATTCATTTTTTTTCCTTATAGTTTTTCAATGCTTCCTCGCTCCCCTCCTGTTTTAGTGATTTAAATGCTTTCTTTTTGTCATTTATTGCTTTCTTTACAGTTCTGTTTATCCACATTGTTTTTTTCTTGTTCCTTAACCTTTTATTCCCATAAGGTATGTACCTCTTACAATTAGATATTAGGATGCTTTTAAAAATATCCCATTTTGTGGCTGTATTTTTATTTTTGAGGACTTTGTCCCAGTTAGTTAGGCCTATGGTCTCTCTTAGTTGGCTAAATTTAGCTTTTTTTGAAGTTAGGTATTTTTGTTCCTCCCTGAAGAAACGCTCTTTTGAATGACAGTTGGAAAGTTATTATATTATGGTCACTATTTCCCAGGTGCCCCCCAACCTGCACATCTGTTGTTCTGTCAGGTCTGTTGGTTAATACTAAGGCTACTTTCACACTAGCGGCAGCACGGATCCGGCACCTAAAGGGTGCCGACGGATCCGTACTGCCGCTGATACATGTGTGGAGCCGGAGCAGCGCTCCGGCCCCACACATGTTAACACACACATTGGAACAAGACACAGACAAACATACATACATACACACACATACATACATACTTACATACTCCAGCCAGGGACGTCGGCAGAACGTCTTCACGCGCCTCCTGCTCGCAGTGATGACGATTCCCCACAGCGCCCTCTGCTGGGCGCAGTGGGGAAACGTCATAGCTGCAAGCAGGAGGCGCGTGAAGACATGCTGCCGGCGTCCCTGGAGTATGTGCGTATGTATGTGTGTATGTATATATGTATGTCTGTCTGTATGTATCTATCTCTGTAGCCGGATCCGGAATGACCCCCCATTGCAAGTCAATGGAGGACAGATCCGGATTACTGGTGTGTCCACACCAAACGGATCCGTCCCCATTGACTTGCATTGGGGGTCATTCCGGATCCGTCTTGGTGCGGATGCCTGGACCGGAGAGCAAACCGCAGCATGCTGCGGTTTGTTCTCCGGTCTGAAGATGGAACGGAATGCTTTCAGGAGCATTCCGTTGTCTTCAGTTCAGTTTCGTCCCCATTGACAATGAATGGGGACAAAACTGAAGCGTTTTTTTCCGGTATTGAGCCCCTATGACGGAACTCAATACCGGAATTTAAAAACGCTAGTGTGAAAGTAGCATTAGTCCAGTATGACCGTCTCTCTAGTCGGGTCCTGAACCAGTTGGGAAAGGTAATTGTCTTTGGTTATTTCCAAAAACCTGTTTCCTTTGTGAGATATACAGGTTTCAGTTTCCCAGTCTATATCTGGGTACTTGAAATCCCCCATAATAACGACTTCATTATGTTTTGCTGCCTCGTCTATTTCATTTAGAAGTAGATTTTCTGTGGACTCTGGTATATTAGGTGGTTTATAATAAAGTCCTATTAGTATTTTATTATTGTTTTTGGCTCCATTTATTTCTACCTACAGTGACTCCACATGTTCATGTCCCTCACTTATATCTTCCCGGAGTGTGCGCTTTAGACAGGACTTTACCCCTCCCCCTCTCCGGTTTTGGCTATCCTTTCTAAACAGACTGTAACCCTGTACGTTAACTACCCAGTCCAAGAACCCAAATCCCTCCTTCCTACACCAGTTCTTGAGCCACTTGTTTACCTCCCTAATCTCCCGCTGCCTTTCTTGTGTGGCTCGTTGTACGGGCAGTATTTCGGAAAACACTACCTTTGACGTCCTTGCCCTAAGCTTATGCCCTAGATCCCTAAAATCATTTTTAAGGACGCTCCACTTACCTCTAACTTTGTCATTGGTTCCGATATGGACCATGACTGCTGGATCTTCTCCAGCCCCTCCCAATAATCTGTCAACCCGATCCGCGATGTGCCGAACTCGAGCGCCAGGAAGGCAACACAACATTCGACGATCCCGGTCTTTGTGACAGATTGCCCTCTCTGTACCACTAATAATTGAATCTCCCATTACCAGCACCTGTCTGGCCTGCCCTTCTCTCCTGGTCCCCTGCTTACTGGAGCTGACATTCCCCTGACTGGCAGAGGAAGTGTCTGGCTGCAGCAGTGCTCTCCCTGAAGTGGCATTCCTCTCATCTGCCAAACTTACAAACTTGTTGGGGTGTGTCAGATCAGGGCTAGCCTCCCTGGCACTTTTCCCTCTACCCCGCTTTCTAACTGTTACCCATCTGCATGCATTAAAAAAAACCCTGCCACCGGAGGCCTTACCTCCAAGAACTCCTTTACTGCCAAAACTGGCAAATTCCCGAACCGACAAGCTGACTCAACGTAATAACTGAACCTTTCCTTGACTGATCCGTTTTAGACTTTCTAATAGAAACCATAACGCAATCAGACAATAACTGAATATCAGACAACAACAACAATGGAGAACACGAGCGAACATTGGGAACAACCAACTCACTAACCATTAACACACCAAAAAATGCTACAACAAATGCTGACCTGAACAAATTAAACTCAAAAGGCGAAGAAGAACAATGACGCAAAACAGATACTAACCTAGATAATAACTCAACAGTAATAGGCCTGGGAACATCAGGAACAACATTTACACTCTTAAAACCTTTCAAAAATTGTTTAACCACAAAAGAACTATTTACCGGAGGAAGACCAGCTAACTTAAAAAAGAAAGACACCCCTGCCAACGTCTTCTGAATTGCTGAACACCCTAAACCTACCTTAACTAAACTACAAATAAATTCCATAATTAAACCTAAATTACAATCAAAAACATTAGCATTAATAGCTCTACAAAATAAAGACCATTTATTCCAGGATAAAGCATACCCATTCCAAGTATTATGCACCAAATTAGACTCACAGGTATGGCGGACATGGAACTCCCTCTTTCTCCGCATTTGGTACCAAGGCGTAGAATTTCTCCCACTGTGCGCAAGAAAGAGCGTCTGCTATTAAATTAGCTTTACTAGGGATATAAGTAGTTTTAAGCCATATATTCTTCAGTAAACAGGAACGAACCAAAAAACGAAGCAACTTCACTACTTCCTCATTATTGGATGATAAGCAATTAACAACAAATAACACACCTTTATTATCTGTATGAACCAAGACTTTTATCAGCAATCTCCTGACCCCATACTACCAACGATACCACCAACGGGAACAACTCAACCAAAACTAAGTTTTTAGTAACTTCAGCTATCTTCCAAGATTCGTGCCATGGCTCAGCGTACCACTGTCCCTGAAAGAATGCACCATAGCCCCATAAACCTGAGGTGTCAGTCACAAGACCTAATGCCTCAGCCTCAACAAACTCCTGTTGCCAAATGCTAGCCCCATTAAAATGAATCAAAAATTCCTCCAAAACCCTTAAATCATCCTTTAGTGATTTAGATAATCTGATAGGCGCAAATGGAGATTTGACTCCCCTTGTAGCCACATAAAGTCTTCTAGAAAAAACTTGACCAATTGGAATTACCTTAGAAGCAAAAACAAACAAACCCAATAAACTTTGCAGTTCCCACAATGTACTTTTCTTGACTGACAACATTCTTCTAATAAGGTCTAACAGCTTCTGCGCCTTCTCAACTGGAAGCCGAAATTCCATAGCTATAGTGTCAATAGTTATCCCTAAAAATTCAATTTTATAACAGGGTAAAACCGTTCTCTCTTCCATTAGAGGGATACCAAACGAACTACAAACTTCAGAAAAACGATTCAACAATTGAAAACAAACATCAGATTTAGGAGGGCCAATAAACAAAAAATCATCTAAATAATGTAACAAACCACCAATTTTAACTGAAAACATAGTAACCCAATGAACAAATGACGAAAAAGACTCAAAATATAAGCAAGATAACGAAAAACCCACCGGCAAGCATTTATCAAAATAAAACATTTCATCAAATTGGAAACTTAAAGGGGTTCTCCGGGAATTAAGAAAATGAAAATACATAAATATTACTTTATAATAAATATATTCCCAAATACCTTTCATTAGTTATAATGGCTCGTTTTGTCTGGGAAGCAATCATCAGGAGAAATAAAATGGCCACCATCCTATTAGTGCACACAAAACCTGTCCTAATCACACAGCAGGACAAGTTACTTTACAACGCTGACGTAAAGAGCTGCCTCATCCTCCTCTCTGCTCGTCAGGGATTATGATCTTGAATACAGCTGAGAAGAACTTTAGCTGAATCTCTGGGGAATTTACTCATGAGGAGACATGAAGGTCAGGACTGGAGGATGGACAGGACTGTCACTGTGGTAATGGAGACTGCATACAGTACAAGAGCTGCTGCTCATTAGCCACACCCCACAATCCTCTCATGTCTCCTCATGAACTCCATTCCCCAGAGATTCACCTGTATGCAGGATCATAATCCCTGACGAGTAGAGAGGAGGATGAAGCAGCTCTTTAACTCAGTGTTGTGAAGTACCTTTTCCTCCTGTGTGATTAGGACAGGTTCTGTGTGCACTAATAGGACAGCAGCCATTTTATTTCTCCTAATGTTTGCTCCCCAGACAAAACGAGCCATTATAACTAATGAAAGGTATTTCAGAATATATTTACCATAAAGTGACATTTAAATGTTTTCATTTTCTTAATTCCCGGAGAACCCCTTTAAACAGTTAAAATCATCTGGGCTGACTGGCAGTAAATGAAAAACCGCCTTTATATCCGCCTTGGCCACTAAACAACCCTGACCAAAACTATTGAGCAAGCAACAGCATCATCAAAGGAACTGTAAGAAACTGACCATAACTGTCTGTTCTATTCATCATTTAACGATTCTTTATCTGCAAAGGAAAAAAGATGAATTAGCCTAAACTAGCCGTTTTTTGGGAACCAGACCCAAAGGAGATAAGCGGAAGTTATGAAAAGGCGGATGAGAAAAAGGGCCAGCCACTCTGCCTGCTAATATCTCCTTCTCAATCTTAACCCGTAGAACTTCCTCATTTA
Organism: Rhinella marina; assembly: GCA_900303285.1. Classification (NCBI taxonomy): domain Eukaryota; kingdom Metazoa; phylum Chordata; class Amphibia; order Anura; family Bufonidae; genus Rhinella; species Rhinella marina. The sequence continues at coordinate 108,914 of ONZH01012074.1, read as the reverse complement.
ATTTAACTGAGCTGGATCGCGCAGGGCAAGGCCCTTTTTGTTTACATAATACACACTGCCGGGTGGAGGCTTCTGCCAAGCAGTGTGTTCGGTGACGTTACTGGCTCTAATTGGCCGGCTTTAGCGCTGCCCTAGCCATTTCACTGGCTAGGACAGCGCTAAAGCCCACCCATCAGTGACGGTGACGTCACCGGGCTCACCGCTGGGAAAAAGCCTCCGCCTGGCAGAGCCCGATTCGTCACAGGAACCGGGCAAAATGCCTTTGCCCTGCGCTAATTAGCGCAGGGCAAAGGAGGGCATTGGAGCATGAGATGCTCCGATACTCTAGTCAGGCAGGCTGCCTGGGTGAAATTAAGGGTATATCTGGGTTCAGCTCTGAACCCGGACAACCCCTTTAACCATAAACCCACGTCCTTACTACCCCATTTTAAAGAGGGATGGACTGCCAATTTTTGCTGAAATGTTTCGTCATACTGAAACCAAGCCAACAAAATGTGGCCAAAGGCCAAAGCGAACCAATCATACAATGCACATCCCAATATAAAAAATAAAGAGATATTTATTGGACAAACAACACACACATAGATTAAAAATTGTATACAATAGTCAAGTGCTAGTACAATACAGCTAGCACTAAAACAGGAACCACCTAGGTCAAAGAATCAGACCAAACATGTACAGTCCGGGAGTGTATATGAAACCCATATGAATACAGAAAATATATATCAAACAGATAAATGATAATGCAGCATCACCATAATATAAGCGATACCTGAACCCATGAATAAAGAGAATAGGGCCCCCGGATCAATATGGCATTCCTGAAAGAGTAAGGCAAGCACCCCACACGTATCGCCGGCACATCTGGCTTCCTCAGGGGTAACCATGGAGTGTCTGGATTGCCCTTAATATAGTTATGTAAACAATATAATTATAGATGAAAATGTAATAAATATAATCACCTGGATGAGAAGTAAGAACGAAAAAACAATGCTCCCGGCGTCCCCAGAGCGCAGCTGTGCAAGCGTAGGGTAGCGGAAGTGAGGTGGATCATGTGACAGGTTAAGCCGGAAGACGAGCGGGAGTGCGTTCCAGAGTGGAACGCAAATGCTCGCTCGCCAAACCGCAGTGATAGAGAGTGAAGTTAAGGAGGTGGGATAAACAGTCAATGTGTATGGACGAATCCAATATGTGTGCAGTAGTAAAGTGCAAAAAGTGCATATGTGCAAAAAATACTTGTGAGAAGGTAACATGATCCAAAGTAACCCCTATAAAGAAATTCATATGAATATAAAAACATGATCAAGTGACAAAAAAGTAATTTAGTAGTCATATGTATTAATAAATAAAAATTATGAATATAATTTATTGGCCAATAAATTAACAATAAAAAGATACCAATTCATGAAAATAATCAAATAATTAGTTACAAAAAGGCAATAGCGTAGCGCACAACAGAAAAAGCCAGAAGGGGGAAAAAAAAAAGGAAATAAACCATAGTCACACATTCATCAAGTAGTGCCATAAGAGGCAGCATAATGTATTCCCATGAATAATACAACTTTCCTTTGATAGTCCATGTAGAGGCAACATAACTTGTCATTTATAGTCCCATAGAGACAACGTGATTTGCCATTAGGGATCCCAAAAGGATGAAGATGGCATGCTCCATGTTCAAAGCAGATAAAAACATAGGTGAGAAACCAGATGATAGATGAACAATACATCCTCTCTAACTCCTATAGTGACGCCATCCTCCTCTCATAGAAACGGTGTGACTTCCCATTTAGGATCCAAATATAGACAAACTATGCTCCACGTCCAAACAGATGAAAACACAGATGAATGGCCAAAAGGTAAGTATCCAAATGGAAGAACTAGAAAGCCATAGAAATCACATTTTGTTGTGCTATTTGTTTTTGAACCAATTTTGCACTTTGCTACTTTGCTATATATTGAGTGTGCCCCCTTGTGTCTTTCTAGTCACTGAAACCAAGCCAAACCACCAAAATTGCAGTAGGCCTCAAGGATAGTATCAATATGCTGAAACAAACTGGAACACAAATGAGGATACTTAGATCCCAAAATAGATGCATAGATACAAAACGACTGGAGCCAATTATTGAATAATCTGGGAACAGCCCTTTTTCTATCTTCATCTGATTTTTCATCTGTCTTTTGTCTGTCTTAAATATGTCTTTTGACGCCGGGAGCAATGATAAAATGTCAACATACTCCCGCTGCCAAATTGTTTCTTTAACTGAATTAGACAGATGAAACCCAAGAGGAGAAACATCACATGACATTGCTTCTTTTAAACAAGACTCTGACACTGCAACGGCATTAGCCAAAAAATTTGGCCCACCCCCATCGGGGACAATAGCCACTGATGAGGGCCGGTCAGTCCAAATCGCAGCTGGTGAAGGAACCAATGCCTCAGTACTAGAGGCTGCACCTTTGGCTAGGTCAGAAAAGACCCTTGCCAAACCCTGTAAAAAAGAAAAACCAACACATATATTAGATACAAAGTTGGGAGGCAGCACAGCTTGCCTACATGAACTCTCATCCAAATCCTGCTCAGTCACATCTTCAGCAGGCAGCCTAGCTATCCCCTCAACACCAGGCTGTGAGACCAGCTGCCTTGGAGTGGACTGCCGGTGCCCACTTACTCCACGGCTCTGGTCCCTTGACGGCGAGTATGCCACTTTAGCCCTCTTCCTTCTTCCTGATGTGCACACCTCCGCTTCTTCATGACGCAGTCCTTCCTGCTGCCTCACTTCCGGTTTCAGGCTGCCAGCTCTCACTCCGGCGCTCCCGCCGCTGGTGATGTCCTCTGCACCACTCCTCCTCCTGGATCATGCTGACAGACACTTCTTCTTTAGCCTGAGGTACAGGCCCCGCCTCCTCCAGCTCCTGAGCTGCTACAGCCAGACATCTGCGCAGCCACTCCTCCCCTCCACAGGTTTCAGCTCTTTTGATTAGCTGGCTGAGCAGCTCCTCCATATCACCTCATGGGCTCCTGGACTCCGATCAGCTCTTCTGCCACCAGGAAACGCCGTTGGCTTCTCAGCTGTGATCACTGCCGATTCTTCCAGCCGCTGTCTCCTACTTCTCCGCCGGCAATCTTCTTCTCCTTCACCGCCGCTTCTTAACCCGCAGAGGATGGCACGATCTTCCTGCTTGGCTCTTCAGACACTGACAGCACTCCCCAGTTGAGTGACCTCCATAAATACCCCAAATTCCCGCCGAAAATGTCCACCATCCAATTCCAGCAGGAGTTAAAAATAGCATCTTGCCCAGCTACGGGTCAGCAACCATGGTGTCCAATCAGAAACACTGTCCTGTCACCGGCTAACCTTGACATACCTGAAAAGAATAATGATAGAAAAAGGGGGAGGATAATGCCAGCAATAACCGTGTCTCAGTGACACCATGAGGGACAAATGCCAAATTCCGGCACTGCCCCTATCATTACTGGGAGTAAAAGCAGTTCAGGCTATGGACTTATAGGGGTATTACCATCTGGGACCAGCTCCTATCTCCAGAACAGGGCCCCGATGTGAAGAACAGCACACTATGCATGCATGGTCACTTTCTTTGCACTGCTATGGGTCTACTGGAAATCAATGCTCAACTATTTTTGGAACTTCCATAGTGGTGAATGAAGAGTGGCCATGTACCGGGGTGGGCTCTCCATGATGCAACAAAGTCATGAACAAGGGAAGCAACTCAAACACCAGTTTTGACAAAACTGTATTTTTACTTAAACGTGGTCATGAACGCAACCACAAATGCTGGTTACACACAAATAAATTTACATACACCCAGCCAGGGGTTGGGGTCCTTGTGCTGTACAGCACGGCGGCCTCCGGTGAATGCTGGAGGTATTAGAGGTAAATTTACCTACTGGCGGGCTCAAATAGACCAGCCACGCCTTACCAGTTAATACCCTAGAGTCAGGAGCGATTATTTGTGTGTGTAATGCGGCCTAGCCTATGGTACAGCACATCGGTTTACAATCAGCATGTGCCTTAAGTGCTTCTCCTGCATACACTAGCCTGGTTTGAATTAGTTGTGACTGGGATGAGCGAGCATGCTCGGCAGAGCATGCTCGAGTGCCATTTTTGCGTATTTGCGTATGCATTTTAAAATTCCTACGCTATTCATACGCATATTTTAATCTATACGCAAATGCTTACGAATTGCGTACGAATAGCGTACAAATTCAATTTGCAAATACGCAAAAATGGCACTCGAGCATGCTCTGCCGAGCATGCTCGCTCATCTCTAGTTGTGACGCTTCTCAGTATTGGCACTTTAAAACGTGAAGTCCATATTAACAGCACTTGTGGCCTGACACAAACAGCAATCCTAATTAACTAAGGCTACTTTCACACTAGTGTTTCTATTTTTTGGTCTTGAGATCTGTCATAGGGTCTGAATACCGGGAAAAAACACTTCCGTTTTGTCCCCATTTATTGTCAATGGGGACAAAATGCAACTGAACAGAACAGAGTGCTCCAAAATGCATTCCATTCAGTTTGGTTGCGTTCCTAGACCGGAGAACAAACCACTGAAAGCTGCGGTTTTCTTCCCATCATGGGATGCAGAGCAAGACTTATCCGTCATGACCCACAATGCAAATCAATGGGATTGGATCCGTTTAATTCTGACACAATAGAAAACGGATCCGTCCCCCATTGACTTTCAATAGTGTTCATGACGGATCCGTCTGGGCTATGTTAAAGATAATACAACCAGATCCGTTCATAATGAATGCAGATGGTTGTATTATCAGTAATGGAAGCTAGTGTGAGAGTAGCCTAACTACAGGCCTGGTCTAAGTCTCTAGGATCCTAGGCACCAAAACTGTATGAGATGCGTGAATGATTAGTCTTACCGACCCGGGTCTTCTTTGTGTAAGCTGATGACAAGGGTTTCTACAACCAGCGTGCAGTGTCTGTGGCTTTACTTCTCAGTTCCCTTCTGAGTTCCTGGCAGCAGTTCCCCTTCTGCTGGACAAGATCAGGGTAATGGACACAATCCGCTTACCTTGGCTACAGCTCTGGTCCCTGAAGGATGCTCTCATGCTTGGATGTTGAGGGATTCTCCTTACACAGCTCCAGGATGCCTCTTCCAATCTCACCATAAGATGACTACTGCTGCCTTCCTCCCCAGGCTTTATAACTCCACCCCTGAGAGTTTTCAGCATCAGATGAATCTAGAAATGCAGTCCTTTTTAAGTATGCTTAAGAAATAGCGACCTTTTGTGGCCAAACAGCAGAATGTCAGTCCAAATCACTTCATTTCACAAAATGAATGCTGTTTCCCCATCTCACAGGTGTACACTTGAATTATAATGTATACTTGTTGCTAGCTTAAATTATAGTTAATCTTGCGGGTGTCGTAGGCTCCACCCTCTGCTAAGCTCCCTCCTTACATTGTACCTGCAAGTACAAATAATGTAGTAGAGGTTTCCTGCGGTCATATGTAACAACTCAGATAACACAGTAAGGCTACTTTCACATTTGCGGCATGGATTCCAGTAGGCTGCTGGATGGAAATTAAGACATGACTGCATTCTGAGAAAAATGCTGAGAAACAGCCGGACTACTACCGCTGCATGCTGTGGTTTGCGTCAGACTGATTCCCGGCATTCTCTGCCACATCAGGCAGCCGGATCTCCATGCCACAAATATGAAAGTAGCTTAATAACTCTCTGAGTATAAATAACGTAGTAGAGGCTACCTGCAGTCCTAAGTAACACCACAGACAACACGTTGATAACTGAGTACAGATAATGTAGTAGATGTCACATGCAGTCCTATGTAATGCCACAGATAACAAAGTCATACCCCTTTGAGTTCAGATAATGTAGTAGCTGATACCTGCAGCCAACACTACAGATAACACAGTGATAACTCTCTGGGTACAGACAGGGCCGTATTTAGGGTTCATGCTGCCCTAGGCACTCTCTGTGATGACGCCCCCCCCCCAACGTGACCCATTCCCCCACGCCCCCAAATAGTAGCATAGTAGCCTCTCCTCAGTCCCCCCCATCCCATAGTAGCCTCCTCCCCCCACAGTAGCATAGTAGCCTCTCCTTAGAACCCCCCACCCCATAGTAGCCTCGTTACCCCCACCCCCCATAGTAGCCTCTTCTCGCCCCCCCACCTCATAGTAGCCTCCCCTCGTTACCCCACCCCCCATAGTAGCCTCCTCCCCCCACAGTAGCATAGTAGTCTCTCCTCAGTAGCCCCCCAACCCCATAGTAGCCTTGTTACCCCACCCCCCATAGTAGCCTCCTCCTGGACTTATTACAGTGACCTACCCCCCCCCAACCCCCTGGATACTGAAAATGGTCCTCTACCAAGCCAATTAACCCCCGCCCAACTACCCCACCATCCCCATACACTCAACTACCCTCAGCCTGTACCCCCCCCACCTGCCGCTGGTGCACCTAGCTTTTCTGATGCCCAAGGCAAATATTGAAACACCCCCCCATGCCAAATTCTCAACCTAATCCCTTCCCTCCAGTCCTACCGTTAAAGGGGTTGTCCTCTTTTTACTACTAATGACCTATCCTCACGATAGGTCATCAATATCAGATTGGCTGGGGTCCTCCGGCACCCTGACGATCAGCTGTTTGAAGAGAGAGCAGAGCTCATATGAGAGCTGCTTTCTCTGCTCTGTTCACCTGCTCGCCATAGAATTTGCAGTGAAGAGCAGTAAACAGAGCAGAGAAAGCAACGCTCGTACTAAAAAAAAAAAGACAACCCTTTCAAAGACAGACTTGGAAAACATTTCATACAGCACTACAAAGCATACAGGGTCATACAGCCCCACATATGTACCTCTTACATCCAGTGACTTCTCTTCTCTGATGACGTTCTCTTTCCTCTTCTTCTGTCAGACCAGACCGCCATGGTGACTTCTTTCAGCTGTGCCTCGTCTCTGAAGAGTTCAACAAACAGACATCTTACTTTCCTACTTTTCCATCATCCTCTCACCTTCTCCACATCTCACCCTGCCCGCCCCCTATACTATACTGCAGAAACAGCCCCCCTGAAAATACTGGCACCACACAGAAAAACAGTACCCCCCTTACTTTTCAGATCAGATCCCCATATCAAACCCCAGATGAGACCCCCCATCTACAGACCCCCATTAGACCTCCAAACTCCCATATCTGACCCTCATTAGACCTCCAAAGCCCCAATCAGCCCCTCATTAGACCCCCAGACCCCCTATCAGATCCTCATTAGACCCCCAGACCCCCTATCAGACCCCCATTAGACCTCCAGACCCCCTATCAGACCCTCATTAGACCCCCAGACACTCAATCAGACCCCCCATTAGACCTCCAGACCCCCTATCAGATCCTCATTAGACCCCCAGACCCCCAATCATACCTCCAGACCCTCAATCAGACCCCTCTAGACCCCCAGTCAGACCCTTCAGGCCCCTAATCAGACCTCCTTCAGACCCCTAATTAGATCCCCAATCATACCCCCCCCCCTTCTGGCCCCATATCATACTCTTCTGGCCCCAATATAGAACTCTCCTTCTGGGGCCCATGTCAGACCCCCCCCTACCTTCTGGCCCCATGTCAGAACCCCTTTTCTGGCCCCCATTTTAGACCCCCCTTTCTGGTCCCCATTTCTGTCCCACCATTTCAGACCCCCCCCATTCTGTCCCACCATTTCAGACCCCCCCCCATTCTGTCCCACCATTTCAGACCCCCCCCATTCTGTCCCACCATTTCAGACCCCCCCCATTCTGTCCCACCATTTCAGACCCCCCATTCTGTCCCACCATTTCAGACCCCCCCATTCTGTCCCACCATTTCAGACCCCCCCAATTCTGTCCCACCATTTCAGATCCCCCCCATTTCAGACCCCCCCATTGTGTCCCACCATTTCAGATCCCCCCCATTCTGTCCCACCATTTCAGATCCCCCCATTCTGTCCCACCATTTCAAATCCCCCCCCATTCTGTCCCACCATTTCAGATCCCCCCCCTCATTCTGTCCCACCATTTCAGATCCCCCCCCCATTCTGTCCCGCCATTTCAGATCCCCCCATTCTGTCCCACTATTTCAGATCCCCCCTCCATTCTGTCCCACCATTTCAGATCCCCCCCATTCTGTCCCACCATTTCAGACCTCCCCATTCTGTCCCACCATTTCAGACCCCCCCATTCTGTCCCACCATTTCAGATCCCCCCCATTCTGTCCCACCATTTCAGACCCCCCATTCTGTCCCACCATTTTAGATCCCCCCCCATTCTGTCCCACAATTTCAGATCCCCCCATTCTGTCCCCACCATTTCAGATTCCCCCCCCCATTCTGTCCCCACCATTTCAGACCCCCCCATTCTGTCCCCACCATTTCAGACCCCCCCATTCTGTCCCCACCATTTCAGATCCCCCCATTCTGTCCCCACCATTTCAGATCCCCCCATTCTGTCCCCTTTTCAGACCCCCCCCCCCATTCTGTCCCCACCTTTTCAGATCCCCCCCCATTCTGTCCCCACCTTTTCAGATCCCCCCCCCCATTCTGTCCCCACCTTTTCAGATTCCCCCCCCCATTCTGTCCCCACCTTTTCAGATCCCCCCCAATGGAAGCGCTCGCTAGTATTCCCTTTATAAGATGCACTGCATCTTATAAAGGGAAAAGTTTAGCACTGGCATGGCCGCCGATACCCCGCGCCACCCGACAGCAGCACCCTAGCACACCCCCCCACCCCACCCCACCCCCGCGGAAATTTAAAAAAAAAAAAAAAAATTCCAGGATGTTTTTTTTTTTTTTTTACATCGTTATATACTCCTGGCGGGGTGCCGCCCCCCGCAACCTGCCGCCCTAGGCACCGTGCCCCCGGTGCCTAGTTGTTAATAAGGCCCTGGGTACAGACATGCCTCCCAACCATCTCGGATCCAGTGGGACAGTCCTGTGCAGGAGGCAGGGCCGGTCAGCAGTCAGCCTAGGCTCCGCCCCCTACATAGACCAGACCAGAGCAGCCAATGTCCTGCTGCTGCTGGGAAGAAGGTAAGTATGTGTGTAGTGTCCCACTAAAGTGTGTACAAGGGGACACTCCAAAATGTTTAAATAGCAATGTCATATCTTATGATAATGTCATTTATTTATTATGTATGTGAGAATCAATTTGTATGTGCTGGAAAAACCTTTTTGGCTGGGAGAGGTACGAACAGGATTACAATCTGTACACCATATACGAACAGGATTACAAACTGTACGCCATATACGCACAGGATCCCAAAACTGTCTGCGCCATAATTGAATAGGATTCAAAATCCTTTAGAGAATAAGCCCCACTTCAATTTCAAGAACTGTGTCGCATCTGAAGATTTATTTTTGCTGAAAAACACCTCAGTATACTTTGCAGAGCTTGTACTATTGATTTATTGTGTGGGCCATTTAAAAAGTGGAGTTTTGCACTTCATATCACTATTTTGCTGGACTTTGCATTTTTCTAAAAATGGCGCCCAACCGCCATCATTGTTGAATTTTTGCTGCGACATCAGCCCCAGAAGTGGGAAATTAAGTTAACACCCCCTTGAGAAGCGGGAAAGTTATTAAAAAAGTGCGTCACCATAGACTTGTATTGAGTGTCTGCGCCGTCCCCCTTATGCAAAGGAACCTAGGGGGCGTACCTTTGAGAGGGAGACCGCGCCCTGCCTGCATCGAGTGAGGATCAGAGCAAGATGGCCGAGAAACAGCAGCGCCCCAGTACCTCGGCGGGAGAGGAACCCCCAACTAGACTCCCGTGCTATGGAGGCCCCCGCCTGATAGAAGCCCTGAAGGCTTTCATTGTTGCAAAAGGACCCACCTCAGACCAGGTTGTGCCTAATCCTGGTACTGAAGATCCACCGACTATCCCTCCTGGGCTGACTACCGCATCAATGAATCAGCCAGTTTCTGAAGACCCCGACGTGCTGATGGAGGAAGCCGCATCCAGTTCCCCGCGGCACCGGGTCTATCAACCCCGCGAAATGGAGGAGAACAACGAACTTTTTCATGAGGCCTATTCAGCGAGCCTCGCACAGCAAAGATCCTATTGGTGCCCAGTGTCGTTTGACGAACCTGCAGAGATCCCTGCTAGGCCGGAGCCTATCCCAGCGGCCCAGACTGACCAGCAGGATCCCTCTGTAACATCATCTGGATCCAGTGGTACCCTGAAGTGGAGATCCGGGAGAGATAGGAATCCCTGTAAGTAGGCTGGATGACCACTACCTACCATCATTGACTATGTGACACTAAAAACTTATTATGTTTTGTGGGACTCCACTTGTTCTATTGTTTTGTTGTGGCAGTTCCCTAAGCCATTTAAAGAGCCCACTACTCCTATTTTTGAAACCTATTCCAGGCTGGTAAAGCCAAAAGACAAATACATCCAAGTTGCACCTTTTTGTTTGCGCCACATTATTCCCTTTTTACCCCCTTTTCAGGTTATTTAAAGGGACTAATAATAACCATATGTTATGTAACGTTCAAGTAACGTACCCAGAAAAAACATTTTCTGTGTGTTATACAATCATCATGCCAGTTCACCTTTGCCTTGGAAAGACTTTACTACTTTGACATGGACTATGTGATCTACCCCTATGATTACTACGCCCAATTTTGTCACCGTCAAGCACAGAAGTTACGACGCCCCTTGTCACTTATTTGCGGTGTGAGCCTCAAGAATATATATTTATTGCTAATATATTAATATTTATAATGCTATTTTAAAAAAATGCACATCTATTGCACTATTTTATATACTGCTGAGTATATATTTGAAATGTATGTGTATTTGGTGCATTTTTCTACCTTTTCAGGAGATCTTCGTGTCAAGTATAAGCCAAGGGCGGCTTATGTTAAAGCAGGGGGGGATGTAGTGTCCCACTAAAGTGTGTACAAGGGTACACTCCAAAATGTTTAAATAGAAATGTCATATCTTATTATAATGTAATTTATTTATTATGTATGTGAGAATCAATTTGTATGTGCTGGAAAAACCTTTTTGGCTGGGAGAGGTAGTAACACCTTTACACCACTAGATGGTGCTGGTCTGCTTTTATATAAGGCCCAGCAACCAGTTAGGAAAAAGAGAGTTGAGATTAGTCAGAGCAGAGAGAGAAGAAGCAAGAGAGGAGATGTGAGGAGAGGAGGAACAGAGGACAGTGAAGTGAGCTCAGTTAAGAGGAACCAATTCATTGTACAGGAGGAGAAGTGGAAGAATCCCACATTTAGGCTGTGATACCCTATGACATTGGCCACGTCAGGATATCCACAAACCAAGCCACTTGCACCCTGAGCCTTTACTGGAAAGCAAGCCTGACAGAGATAAGCGACCTTCACGAGGTTCAATGGACTCTGCCAGCACCTATGTGGTCAAGAGAAGCCTACGGCGCCTGACTACGAATTCAGCAACCCAGGCACCAAGTTGTTTTAGGCCTACATTTTGTGTCCCTCTGGGAGGTGTAGCCAGCAATTTACATTCAGGAACCTGCTGGAGCAGATGTGATTCCTGCCCACAGAGTATCCTAGAAAGGAAAGATATATATATATATATATATATATATATATATATATACTCCAGAGCCAGGGCTAGCTACAGAGGATCCCACTAGGAGAACGAGTAACAGGAGATAAGCACGGAGCCTAACTAGCCACCACTGTACCTTCCTCATACCATCCAACAAGGTTCATTACAGCAAAGCAATATACCAGCACTTTATCAATTGTGCCATCCATTTCAAGGCATTAAGTAAAAAGTCACCTTTGTTTAAGTTTTATACCTGCCTCCTCGTCATTACTTCTACCAAGGGTGTGTCTACCTTAAGACACTGGCGTCACGAAATAACCAGGACCCTGCTGACCGACACGGTAAAAATCAACACCAAGGGCACCTCGCCTCACCATCCAGCGGAGTCCTGTGTAAAGAGAGTGCCCCGAGGGAAATCGTGTCCACCCTCCATGCAACTGCACACTGGCCCAGGGAGGTTACATCTAACCATGAGTAGAACCATCGGCTACACCGTGTTCCCTGTGACAAATTCCCTAGACTCACGTGCCCCTGCCGTCCGGTCCACTGCATGTGGTGTTTATTTTTTTTACTTTCTGTGAGGGGCACAATGTAGGCATATTACTGAGGGGCACAATGTGGGCATATTACTGGAGGGCACAGCTGGGCATATTACTGGGGGACACAGCTGGGCATACTTCTGGGGGTACAGCTGTGCATATTACTGGGGGGGAACAATGTGGGCATATTACTGGGAGCACAGCTGAGCATAGTTCTGTGAACACACAATGTGGGCATAAATACTATGCAGTGGCCTGAAGGGGGAATAATTACTATGTGGGGGCATTAAGGGGACTGGGTGGGGTTAGGTGTATAGTTAGATTTTGGGTGGAGTTAGAGGCGTGGCCTAGTGCAGAGAAAATTTGCCGCGGAGTGCAAATAGGGTGGCCACCTGCTTCATCTCAAAAAGGAGGACATTTTTGGCCACACCCCCAACATGTTAAACCACACCCCCAATCTGCTAAACCACGCCCTCAATCTGTTAAACCACGCCCCTCATCCAGTAAGCGCCTGGCAAAAGAAAAAAAAAGAGGAAAACCTAAATTAATCAAATTGTAAATTAACCATAGGACCCCTATAAACACTACTAGAAATATTTAGCCACAAGTGAGAGGGGATAGTAATTATGAACCCTTTTTTTCAGTCCACCACTGATGCCCACCATGCCAAAGTGCCAATCCCTGATGCCCCCATAGCAAAGTGTCAACCGCTGATGTACCCACAACCATGCGCCAACCATTGCAAAAGTGCCAATCCCTGATGAACCCACAGCAATGTGCCCACCACTGATACCCCTATAGCAAGGTGCCAACCACTGACACTAACATGAAAGTGCAAGTCACAGATGCCCCTCAGCAGTTATGCCCTGGGCTGGGCACTACATCACCTATATAAGCAGACAGCAATACAAAACATACAGAGTAAGGCTACTTTTACACCTGCCGCACCACGATCTGGCAACCTAATCCAGCAGAAAATGCAAGGAATCGGCTGGACCCAAACCACAGCATGCAGCAGTTTGTGTCCTATTGATTCTCTGCATTTTTGCCAGATTATGGGGCTGGTGGGCATTCTGCATCCAGCAGTGCTGGATCCAGTGAATTCCAGCAGGCTGTTCTCTGCTGGACCAGCCTGCCAGAATCACTTAGCTAGATGTGAAGGTAGCCTAATACAGTGCCCCATACCTCTTACATCCAGTGACTTCTTCTTTGATGTAGACATTCTCTTTCTTTATCTTCTCCATTCAGACCAGACCGCCATGATGATTTCTTTCAGCCATCTCTCGTCTCTGCAGAGTTTGACAGACATCTTAGTTTTCTACTTTTCGATCATCCTCCCACCTTCTTTTCCATCATGCACCCCCAGTAACAGATATACCACCTGAAAATACTAGTTACAAACAGATAGTGCCCCTTCAATAATTATTTGAACAAAATGCTCTCCATAGTGCCTCCCCTTAATGAGTGCCAGTATATAGGGTCCCAGTAGATGCCTCCTTAGTGCTCCCCCCCCATTTCTCCATAGTGCCCCCATAATGTGTGCCAATATATAGGGCCCCAGTAGATGACCCCATAATGCTCCTTTCCCCCGAATTCTCCATAGCGCCCCTCCATAATGTGTGCCAGTATATAGGGCCCCCAGTATATGCCACCTCATATGTGCCAATATATAGGCGCCCTAGTATATGCCACCTCATATGTGCCAATACATAGGCGCCCCAGTAGATGCCCTCCATAGTTCTCCTTCCCCCCAATTATCCATAGCACCCCCATAATGTGTGCCGGTATACAGGACCCCTAGTATATGCCCCCTCATATGTGCCAGTATATAAGTCCCCCAGTATATAAGTCCCCCAGTATATGCCCCCATAGTGCTCCTTGCCCCCCTCCTTTTCCATAGTGCCCCATAATGTGTTGGTAAATAGGGCAGTGCCCCCCAAAGTGCCAGTTTTTGGGCCCCCACCCCCTTTCTTGCCATGGTATACTTTAAATAATGAAAACAATAAACACTTATACTTACCTACATGACACTCTTAGTGCAGCGATGCAGGCCTCTTCTGGCCTGTGTCCCGCTCTGTACGGCTGAGGCTGAGGCAGCGCGATGACGTCATCGCGCACCGCCTGAGCCAGCCTCTGATAGGCTGCAAGCCTAGTGCCTGTAGCCTATCAGATGAACAAGCAGTGGAAACGCCTCTCCCCTGCACTATTCATCTGTATCGCTGTCCTGAGGACGGCGATACAGATGAATATAGATGAGCGCTTCGTTTCCACGATATGTCTGCCCCTGGGACGGCAGAAGAAAACACCTAGGACAAAAAAGGAGGACTTCTGGCCGTCCGTCCTGGCCTTGCGCCGGACGGAGGACCAGGAGTCTAAAAACCGGACTGTCTGGCCTAAAACCGGACGTCTGGCCACCCTAAGTGCAAAGCATGCCGCACGTCTCCCTCTTTGGTGGTTTGCAAAGTTGGCAGGTATGGTACAGATATTGAAGTAGATTGAGCCCTGCACATAGTACTGCAGGTACTAAGCGGGCACCACCTCCTGGCATCAAAATATTATGAGCACTGGTCTGACTCTGAGATCGGGCCTGCGGCGGTGAGCGGGCCTACAGAGGCCCTGAGCTGAGGCACTATGGAAGGGAGAACACTGCTATCTATTCTTTTAGGACCAGGTGGGAGTATTTAGGAACCAGGCCCTTCAATCAAGAAGGAAGGGAAGATGCTGGAAGAGGAAGCAGGAGAAGCAAGGGTGCACAGAGTGGTTTGGGCCTGCCTTAACTGCACTTAACTGCTCAGTTGAATATGGATTAAAACCACTTTTCTCCAGAAAGAAGCAAAAGACTGCTAAGTGAAATATATTATTATATTCAGCTGAGCTAGCCTACAAGACTATAGCGCTGAATATAGCACTTT
Organism: Rhinella marina; assembly: GCA_900303285.1. Lineage (NCBI taxonomy): Eukaryota > Metazoa > Chordata > Amphibia > Anura > Bufonidae > Rhinella > Rhinella marina. The sequence continues at coordinate 93,910 of ONZH01012074.1, read as the reverse complement.
AATTGCACTCATCACAGTGGTTAGTGATGGTTAGTGGTCAACACTGCTGCCCTTCAGCGCTGGGGTCCTGGTTTCAGATTCAACCAAGAACAACATCTGCATCGACTATGTATGCTCTGCTGGTGTTTGCATGGGTTTCCTTCCACATTCCAAAGAATTTAGATTGTGAGCTTCACTGGGCAAAGCAAGTGATAATAATATCTGTAAAGTGCTGCAGAAAATTTCTGGAGTAAAATAAAAATAGATGCCACCAGGTGGCAGCGTTAGCCACTTTTTAAATTCTTTTTGAATTGACCATAGCAACTATAGCCAACAAACTTTTCAACATGATGAAGATATAATTGGGGTCCACCTTTCATTTTCCAAAGGAGCAGTGAAAAATGATAGGAGGAATCTGATTGGTTGCTATGGGCAACTCAGTCAGTTCTACTTTTCACCAGTTTGATAAATGACCCCAAAAATGTTTATATTCTGTTTGGCATCACTTTAACCCATTAATTAGGGTTTCCACGTTAAATTAAAAGTTTCCAAGCAGCAATAAATATACTAAAATAGCAAACAAAGTAATACTTGCCATTTTTCTCTCCTCCTGCTTCCCACATTGCGCTCTGGTCCTGCGGTCCTGACATTGTCCTCCTGGCTACAACAGTGATGTCCCATACACACAGCCAATCACTCTTCTCAGCAGTATAAGGGTTCAAGCACACAAGCGAGTGCGTGTGCTCAGTGCTGGGGAACGCAAATAGCAGTCTGCAATGCACGTGAACCGTCTGTCTGCATGCCATTTGTGGATATGGACCCATTGACTTGTTTTATTTTTTTGCGGTGGGGAGGCATGGACTGAAATCCCACGGAAGTGCTTTGTAGTGCTCCCGTGGAATTCCGATTCGTGCCTCCATTCCATATCACTCAGTATCTTGAGGATTGCAGACCCATGCAAGTCAACGGGTCCGCATCTGTAATACCCCAGAGTGGTATTACCATTCCTACACCCTGCTACTGTCTCTAATGGGCTAACAGAAATGTCATCCTATATTTATTTCCAGGTCCTTTACACTGTGCATTTCTAATATTGTTATGAAACTGTTCATGTAAGGTGCCTGGTTTACCAGCAGGTGGCAGTGTATATGGCAGAGCTATACTTAGACAGACTGGAACTCATCATTCGCTTCTCCACTCCTTGGGCAGAAGTGGACCAGTCCGGCTTCCTACCAAAAAGGAAGGTTTCCTGTTTAGACTCCATATTGGAGCTGAGAAGACCTGAAAGAAGTAGTAGCAAGGGGAAAGTGTTCTCCGGCTGCAGCAGGAGTCTCTCCAAAGGGAAGTAACTCATAGAGCCCCCTGACTCCTTGCTACTTACTGAGTGTCACGAGGGGGACAACAGCCCAATGCACCACAATCCAGGGATACCAAAACCAACCAAAGTCCAGTAACCAGACCCAAGCCGAGTTTAGCACAGCAGAGAACGAAAGCAGAGTTATCAAGTGTGCCTGCCAGTTTATGCCAAAGCCAGCTGGAATCAAAGCCTGAATATTGTTTGGATGTTTACCCAAGTAAATCTGTTGAACTCTATCAACAGAAAGAACTGTGCCTCCGCTCCACATCCAGGGCCGCCATCAGGGGGGCACAGCAGAACCTGCTGTGGGGGGCCCGGGCAGATTCGTCAAGAAAGGGGGGCCCGGGCCTCTGGCAGCTGTCTCTGCGTCCATAGGACGTAGAGACAGTTGCCTGTTGCAGGAAGGAGCAGACAGCCGAAACCGGCTATCTGCTTCTTCCATCCTCCCTCCTGTCCCCCCGCAGCTCCGTACCTCCCAGGCACTCCTCAGGTCTCGGCGGGGGGCGGGGCCGGCTGGCAGCATAGGCCCCACCCCCTTCAGACATGAGAAGAAGATCTCCTGCTCTGATGATGCTGGCCCTGCTGCTATGAAAAAGGTAAGTATAATTTATTTTTTTTTAACTTTCTGTACACTGTGTTTATTATCCCTTGACTGTGACATCACTGTGTTTATTATCTCTGTACTGTGACATCACTGTGTTTATTATCCCTTGACTGTGACATCACTGTGTTTATTATCTCTGTACTGTGACATCACTGTGTTTATTATCCCTTGACTGTGACATCACTGTGTTTATTATCTCTGTACTGTGACATCACTGTGTTTATTATCCCTTGACTGTGACATCACTGTGTTTATTATCCCTGTACTGTGACATCATTGTGTTTATTATCCCTGTACTGTGACATCACTGTGTTTATTATCCCTGGACTGTGACATCACTGTGTTTATTATCCCTGGACTGTGACATCACTGTGTTTATTATCCCTGCACTGTGACATCACTGTGTTTATTATCCCTGTACAGTGACATCACTGTGTTTATTATCCTGTACTGTGACATCACTGTGTTTATTATCCCTGTACAGTGACATCGCTGTGTGTATTATCCCAGTGCAGGAAGAGGTAAGTGGTCTGTGTTTGTGTGTTTGTTTTCTATTTTTCAGGGTCGTGAATGCAGAGGACTACGTCGGATTCGGTGGACTACGTCGGACCAGCTTTTTTTTTTTTTTTTTTTAATAAAATGGTCAAACAGGGGTCTGGGGGAGTGTTTATTTCAATAAAATGTTTTATACTTGTGTGTGTGTATTTTTTTTACAATACTACAGTTTTAGTAATCATGGCTATCTACTGACGGCCCTGATTACTAATACTGGGCTTAGTGCTTGCCGGTATGGCAGGCCAGCACTAACCCCAACATCTATTACTTCGGCATCCACCGCCACCAGGGGTGCCGGGAAGAGCCGGGTACCCGCAGGACCGAACCTTCTAAATTGAGCGTCTGGCTCTGGGGCGGCTGCAGGCTGGTACCATTAGGCTGGGAAGGGCCAATAACCATGTCCCTTCCCACCCTGGTAATGCCAGGCTGCCGCTGCTGCTTGTATCTGGCTGGCGAAGGAAAAAAGGGGGGACCCCACGCCATTTTTTTAAAATTATTTAATTATTTTTGTAAAAAAAATGGCGTGGGGTCCCCCCTTTTTTTCCTTCGTAACTAACCTTATATATAACTTTATTTTATGCAATACTAAATGGTCTATAAGTGATTTTTTGCAATGTACTGTACACAAAGTTCAGGGTGGGGGTCTATAGTGCTTTGCAATCTGTAAACCAGTACAGTCTCCTGCACCAGTATGCTATGTAGTGCCTTTAGCTGAGCAGAGCGGTCACTAGCAGGAATAGCATAGAATGTGTTCTGCAGAGCTCCTGTGAAGAAGGTGTGTGGTTCTGTGGACAGTTCAAAATTATTTTTGTATTTGTGCTTTATTTTTCTCTTTCTGCCTTCCAAGAGCCATAACTTTTTAAATTTTACTGGAAAACAGGAAAAAAAAAATCTTTGTGGAGTGAATTTGAAAAAAAAAATAAATAAAATACCAAACCGATTCCGCAATCGTTTTTTTGGTTTAAAATGTTTTTTTTTTCTTTTTATCACCATATTCTGACACCTATAACTTTCTTATATTTCTGACTATAAAGCTTTGTAAGGGCTCATTTTTTGTGGGGCAAGCTATACTCTACTCTCTATAGGTGCCACCTTGGGGTACATATAATTTTTTGATGGCTTTCTGTTCAATTTTTTTGTGGACAACGCAACCAAAAAACAAGTCAGCCATTTTCACTTGGTTTTCCGTTATAGCGTTCACCACATTTTCAGACGCAGCAACCCAAATTCAGTTTATTTTTTATTGTTTATTTTTATATATATATTATATATATAAAATTGGGAAAAGGAAGGTGATTTAAATTTTTAATAAAATTTTTAATACCTTTGATTGGCTGTACCATAGACTGCAATACAATACAATAGAATATTATTATAGTCTAAATGATTCTTGCAAGCTTTCTATTAAAGGGGTTATCCTGTGATTAATGCGAAAAATGGAAATCATACATAATCTATTTTCTAACAAAGCCAGAGCCATCCGTGTAACTCACATGGATCCAAAGATCTCTCCATTGATTGTTCCAACTGTTTTACTATATTTATTTCAAGCTGGCAGCTTAGGTGGTGTGTCCTTTCTCAGAGGCTGTGTCCTGTCTGCTGCAGCTGGTGGCAGTTGAAGGATGGAACTGAGCATGTGCTTCCATCTCAGTGAGCAGGACAGAGAACTTAGAAAAAGAGCAAACAGCAGGTGGTACTTTACAAATATTTCATTGAATAACTCGGTAGCTATCATAAATTTTCAATTACATGCAATTACAAAGGTATTCAGATCCAGGTGCTGCTTTGAAAACTGTAGAATATTATTCATGGGACAACCTTTTTAAGCCCTGCCACAGGCTGAGCTTAGCAGGCCTCCTATTGTGGCAGGTGGCCTTGACAAGGCCCCAGGTTGCTATAGTAATCAATAAACATCCTGACATTTTGCCATGGGGTGCAATCGGTAGACAGGGAAATCCCCCTCTTTCTGTTTAACCCCTCAGATGCTGTAGTCACTTTTAACCACAGCATCTGTAAGGTTAAATGACCAGGATCACAGTTGTCGCTGATGACAGTCATTGCCGACAGATGTCAGCTGTATCACTCAGCCACCACCCTTTGTGTCTGGAGCAAACTGAGCTTGTGATCCTGCTCCCTGCACCCCTTAGCCACAAATGTTGTTAAAGTAAGTGATTTTATGTTAATGAGTTAAAAAGGCTGTCAATTCCTAGGCCAGACAATCTCTTTAACTCCTTTAAAGGGGTATTCCCATCTCACAAATGTAGTTTGTATAGTTTGATATAGCCATAACAATATTATCACTAATAGAATGTATTTATATAATATGCACTGTTTAGAAGATTTGCCTATTTGTATATCTATTGTACCACACACATCAGTCATGTTGTAGTGGTGGCCGGCTTGCTCTTGTTCAAACCCGCTCTGAGGTAACTGCTGTATTGTGAACGCACATTGCATGAGCATGCCCAAACACATCTTAGGGTACTTTCACATCTGCGTTTTGGACACTACCAGTCCAAAACGCAATGGTCAGGATCCGTCCAAAACGCAGACTTTATAAACGGATCCTGCTCCATAGAGATGAATTGATCTTGGAACAGGATCAGTTTCTCTGCGTTTTGGAAGCGCAGACAGAAATGCTACACCCTAAGATGTGTCTCCGCATGTTCATGCAATGTGCGTTCACAATACAGCAGTTACCTCAGAGCGGGTTTGAACAAGAGCAAGCACTACTACATGGCCACTACTACATGGCCGCTGTGGCCATTACTAGGGGCAACGGCCTGACTGATGTGTGTGGGACAATGCCTATACAAATAGGCAAATCTTCTAAACGGTACATTTTATATAAATACATTCTATTAGTAATAATATTGGTATATATTGGTGTGAGATGGGAATACCCCTTTAAGCAAAGTCATGTAATCTGTGCCTAAAACAAGAATAACACCTTGCCCCATTCCTAGCCACTTGCAATCCCCACAGGAGCAGAAAATGGTTTGGTCCCGTAACTACTGAGGCCAATTACAGGCCTCAGTGGTTAATTCTGCTTGAACGATACGTCACAGCACATGTCACTCCTCCTTGCTGTCTTCACCGGGGTCTTTTGTCACTCTTTCACCCTCTGTATTCATCTTTTGGCACAGATTCCTGCCAACTCCTTCTGCTCGGCACAGACTTCTTTCTTCTTCTGCTGGTGTTCTTGCTGAATACTCTGCCACTGCTTCCTGCTTCACCTCTTGTAAGCATCTACTCGGTCTATATTAGCTGCCAGTCACTCTTCACTTGCTGCAGCAGCTGTCTTTTATCTCACCTGTTCTAAATATTTATCACAAAACTGGTACTAAACCTCCTATTGGCAGGACATATATAGGGGAACGCTTCCCACCACTGCTATCAATCTACCAATCAAAAGAGAAGTCTTCCCATCACTAATACTATTCCACTAATCAGTTATCACTTGAGAACAGGCAAGAATCAGGAACCTGCTCAGACATTTTGTACCTTTGACATGGAGGTGACCCCATGCAGGTAAGTCCAACTAGTAGATAAAAAGAGAGTAGAGAAAAAATAAAACAAGGGAGTAGAGAAAAATTGCAGGACTAAATAACAATGTCACTATGTGTCCCCAAAGCTAAACATTCTGCAGGACTCTTCTCATTCTAAGCGCTCATACAGACGAAAATATGTGTATTACAGTCTGCAAATTGCGGATCCACAAAACCCGGATACCGGCCATGTGTTTTCCGCATTTTGAGGAACGGTATGGCCAGCCCTATGATAAAAATGTCTATTCTTGTCAGCAATGTTTTGCAGGGCTGCAGAAAGGAAGTACGGATGAAGTACATGGTGTGCTGTCCCTATCTTCTGTGGCCCCATTGAAATGAATGGGTCTGCATACGTTCCACAAAATTGTGGAAGTGAACACAATCATACGGTAGTGTGAATGGGCCTTAAAGTGGAGTCTTCTTACTTGTCACCTCCCAGTTATCAATATTACCTTCTTCACACCATGATGCTAGTCCTGCCACATGGTAACTCTGTCCTTGATAACATTATTTTAGTACTCCAGAATAGGGTACTGGCAACTGTTCTTGTTATGTTTTGTTATTTAATGCATTGTACAACCCAGTATAGTTTTGCATGAATCTGTTGGGGTTAACCATCCTGACTCTGCCCCTGCAGGAAGCTAGGAGAAACTTGGGTCCACCCGTAGCTCAGTTAGTAGTGTGCTATTGGAGGAAGTGAGAGGAAGCGATATGTGCTTATTCATCAGAGTACTTGGACATAACTCCAGAGAACCAGTATTATTGAGAGATCCAGAGGAAGAAAAACATCTCTACTACACACCACTCCAGGAAAATCGAAAGAAAAGAATTAGGTCTGGAACCTGTATGGCTGGGCAGTCGAGTTAAAGCCTATTCACACAACCATAAGATGTCCATGTAAATGTCAAGACTGCATTATATGGGCACTGGCCATGTCAATTCCGTATCAAGGATGTTGACCCACTGACTTGAATGGGTCTGCAGTCCTCAAGTTATGAAGCGGTGCTGAGGAACGGATTGGAAGCCCACAGAAGCACTTCCATGGGCTTTTGGGTCTGTGCCTCTGCACTGCAAAAGACAGGACATGTATATTGCAGATCACCGACCCATTCAAGTAAGTGTGTCCGCGCCACAACGCAGGATTCACATGGCCAGTGCCTGTTTTCAAGGAATTCAAGGAATGAGGCATTAGTAAGTTATTTGCTGATTAAATGGGTTGTGCATGAATGGGGATGGACCTGTAAAGGAAAGATGATTTACCTGCTTTGAGGCACTGAAGCACTGATTTCCCACTACTTCTCCTCCAGGCCTGTGGTGCCACTGGGCTCCCTTGGTGTCAACATCTGGTTTGACATCGCCAAAGCCAATCACTGGCTTTGGCAGAGACCGACTCCCCTTGAGCCTTGTTACCATTTGTCATGATGTAAGGGGAGCTGGTCACCCCCCCCCCCATTCTTTCACAATCCCTTTAAGACTGATAGAGACTTTACTATAATGAGAGGGACATTTTTAAAACACCCTTCACACTTAAAGGGTTTCTGTCATCAGAATTTAGCCTACAAAACCGAGTGTCATTTGCAAATCGCAAATGACACCTGATGACAGAAAGCCTTCTTTTATAGAAATCTGTACAGTACTTTTTGTTAAAATTGCGTTTTTATAATATGCTAATTAGGCCCCCTAGGTGCAGTAGGCGTGAACCCTGCACCTAGGAGCGGCCATAATAACGCCCCTTACCCCTCCTCCCTTGGGTTGATTGACAGGGCCGGGCAGCCATCTCTTTCGTCTCCCGGCCCTGTACGATCGCGAACTCCCGCGCCTGCGCATTGCGATAAGCAATCCGCGCATGCGCATTGATGAAGCCGGGACCCGGGCCGCCGCCGGCTCTCAACGCGCGTGCGCAGATTGCTTATCGCAATGCGCAGGCGCGGGAGTTCGCGATCGTACAGGGCCGGGAGACGAAAGAGATGGCTGCCCGGCCCTGTCAATCAACCCAAGGGAGGAGGGGTAAGGGGCGTTATTACGGCCGCTCCTAGGTGCAGGGTTCACGCCTACTGCACCTAGGGGGCCTAATTAGCATATTATAAAAACGCAATTTTAACAAAAAGTACTGTACAGTTTTCTATAAAAGAAGGCTTTCTGTCATCAGGTGTCATTTGCGATTTGCAAATGACACTCGGTTTTGTAGGCTAAATTCTGATGACAGAAACCCTTTAAGACACAGTCTGGCCCACCGTCTCTTAATCCTGTACAACTCGGCTGGGAATGACAGCCACCAATGCTAGTATAATATTGCTGTTCTTAGATTCTGCAGAGAGAGAGAGTGAAGGAGTACTACAATCTCCATCCTGGCCTATAAGCATGCCTGGGTGCTTATGTGTGAGTCAGCCAGACGTTAGTGCAGAGTGAAAAAGACTACTTCAAAGACACTTTTTGGCCAGTTATTCCCTGTGCAGCTGTGAGAATTGAAACATCTGCTTTTCTGTGTAAGGCTAATTTCACACTAGCGATTTTGCTGGACCCGGCAGGGCTCAGCAAAAACGCTTCTGTTACTAATAATACAACCATCTGCATCCCTTATGAACGGATCCGGTTGTATTATCTTTAACATAGCCAAGACAGATCATTGAAAGTCAATAGGGGACGATCCCTTTTCTATTGTGTCAGATTGTGTCAGAGTTAAACGGATCTGTCCCCATTGACAGATCTGTCTTGCTCCGCATCCCATGATGCTTGCTGCGGTTTGTTCTCCGGAATGGGAATGTAACCAAATGGAACAGAATGCATTTTGGAGCATTCCGTTCGGTTCAGTTACATTTTGTCCCCATTGATCTCAATACCGAAAACAGAAACGCTAGTGTGAAAGTAGCCTAACATCCGGCCCATTACAAGTAAGACCTGTCCATTGCAAGTAAACCTTCTCCTGCACAACTGCCTCATCATTGCTTTCTGCACCAGAAGATGTTATCGTCACAACATCAGGGACTCTACCTGCTCCGCAAAACCATCAACACCAAGGACACCTCAACCGTCATCAGGTAGGAGGATCCCAAGAACCAGTTTGTGCCTTGAAAGGAAAAAACGGTGCGCCCTTCCCATCACTGCACAATCCCAGGGAGCTTCTGAACCGTGAGTACAACTATTACTATAGCCAGGGGTGCACCTAGCCTTTCTGCTGTCTGAGACGAAATCTGAAGTGGCGCCTCCCCCATGCCAATTTCTTAACCTAACCCCTTCTCTTCAGTCCATGACCCTTCAGCTGCCACTCTCTTGCCCCTACGTGGTTCTGCCTGAGGCGATCGCCTCACCTGGCCTCATTGGTAGTGCACCCCTGACTACACCCATCTGGCCAAGTCTGCACTCACCCACTCCCCTGTGGCACGCAGCAGATTGCCACTCTGAATAATTATTGCATCCAGAGCCACTAGCACTCCAAGCCTCCACACCGCTCTGGCACGGCTTGTGGCATTATCACATGAGTAAACTGGTTACTGCCCCATTACAAGATGAGCACACTCATCTCCTGCTGCTCCTGTCACAATTAGCACATTTTGTATGATACCAAAGATTATATCCAAATGAATTCTGGAAGTTGGGGTACATTCCCATTAGAGTTTAGGGAACTCCGGTAGTCTTTTCCAGCAGTGAAGATGACTGCTACAGTTACTGTATTCAGCATAGGGGGCACTATCATGGCATCTAACGGGGAGCTGGTCGGTGTCCGGTTTTCTAAATGCATATCATGAGAGTCATGTCAACCTGCACATCCCTTATCTACAGCACTACTGCCTTTATAATTGTAGCCCTATAGAAGAAAAGTATGAGATAAGGACAAAGACTTTTTGACCTTCTAGAGGCAGAAAAGCTGCAGGGTGACTCAGCAAAATGTTAGGGCTCGTTCACATCACCGTTAGGGCTTCCGTTCAGGCTTTCCGTTATAACATCGTTATAACGGAAAGAAACGGAATCCCTAGGACGGACATCAAAACGGACACCTTTAAGAGGCATTCCGTTTTGATCCGTCATAATAGAAGCCTATGGCCCTGCATAACGGATCCGTCTGGATGCCGTTATGCTGGACGGAAAACAAAGTCCTGTCGACAGGACTTTGTTTTCCGTCCAGCATAACGGCATCCAGACGGATCCGTTATGCAGGGCCATAGGCTTCTATTATGACGGATCAAAACGGAATGCCTCTTAAAGGTGTCCGTTTTGATGTCCGTCCTAGGGATTCCGTTTCTTTCCGTTATAACGATGTTATAACGGAAAGCCTGAACGGAAGCCCTAACGGTGATGTGAATGCACCCTAACTGTGGAGCAACGACGTGGCTGATTCAGCAATCAGTGTGAACTATTGTCTATAGCTGGGGTGCTAAGGCTGTCTTCCCTCCCTCATTCAATTCTAATGATTAGGGCACATGACCATATCTGTTTTGCGGTCCACAAATTGCAGATCCCAACCATATGCACACTGACTTTTCTTCCCTCCTGTAGAAATGTCCTATCTCGTCTACAAAATAAACAAGAATAGGACATGTTCTATTCTTTCTGAAGAGCACACACTCCGTGAGCAGCCCTATTGAACTGAATGGGTCCACATCAATCTGCAAAAAATGCGGATCAGGTGTGGACCAAATGTATGGTCGTATGCAGGGGCCGTATCGGCAGCACAACCCTGATGGAGACTACTGCCTGATAATCATGCATCTTTCATCGTGATGAAAGATGCAAATCAGCAGACAAACGAGCGATTGCTTTATCTGTTGTTTATCTGCTGATCGGCGGCACAACTAGGACGCCTTCCCTTGTGGCAAATTTTGTCCCAGAAAAAACTACTATGGCTGAAAATCGGGTCCACTCACCTGCATGATGCTTTCAGAAATCCATGTGCTTCCCCCCAAAACAACCTCATTCAGATAAATGGAACTGATTTTCAGTCACAGAAATTTTCTATAACAAAATCAGCTATAATTGGCCCAAAAATTGTGTAGTGTAAAAGGCCTTAAGTGGCAGCATTTCCTTTTCTGCCACCCTGCCTCCTATTCATAACTGAACACTTTCCGTCACTGCAGAGTATGGTGCTCATTAATTATTACCGCCTCCTGTCCACAGTTATAGGCTATATCTGTGTGACAGGTACCATTCAGTAACCAGTAAATACCGTCTCTTACTATGGGGGGGAAAGACACACATTGGTCTAGACTTTAACAAGCAGACACTTTTCTTGTGATTTAGCGCTTGTGGTGATTTAACAATTGTAACTTTTTTATTTTTTGGGCTAACAAAATATATTTTGTGTGTGTTTTTATTCAAAGGAAACACAGTCGCAGGGAAAAACAGCTCTGTGTGGGGGCATTTTACACAGGCAGAGCTGTAGCTGCAGCTCCTTTATGCCTGAGGAACCTGGCGATCACATGTCAGTCTTCTAGTGTAAATTATTATAAATGTGTCTAGTTGAGGTATCTCCAACCCTTCAGCTAAAAAAATCATAGAGAATCATAGAGATGCCAATTTTGTGAAATACCTCATTTGCTCCAAAAATTGTGACTGTCATTTTTTTGTCATACATCTGTCGTTCATCTTCCCAATGTGTATGCTGTAGATGCAGGAACTTTCTAGAAATGCTGGTGAATGTGACTTTGAACAGAGCTCTATTATCACAGCTCTGCAGAATGAATGTTCAGTCTCTCATACATATTGCATTCCAGGCAGATCATTGTCTATGTGTATATGGTCTGTTGGTTTATGGTTTTATTACTGAAATAAGTTACTTTCTGATATGCATTGACTCGAAAGGCCTCCATACACATAAGAGAAAAGTTGACTGAACCTGGTGGGACAAGCCAACTACAGTATCTAAAGCTGAGTTGGCACTTCAGTTATTTGGTCAGTTATTTTCACTAGTTATTGTGAGTCAAAACCAGGTGTGGGTCCAATACACAGAACAGGTGAATATCTTTCTGTTATACCTTATGTTTGAGTAATCTTCACTATGGGTTTTGGCTCAGAATAACTGATGGAAATATCTGACCAAATAACTGAAGTGTGAACTCAGCCTTATGTGTATGAAGTCTCCTGATGATGATTAAGCCATTCAAGGTCTAATTAATGATGAAGGATAAACATACTGCTTTAAAAAAAAAAAAAAAAAAAAAACTGTGCTGCACCTGTCGATTTTACAATTCTGGGCAACTATTAGAAGTTTGCAGCAACTCTTTTAATCAAGACTGTATTTTCAATTAGGCACTGGAGGTCCAGTGCCTAGGGTGTCGCCCTGCAAGGAGGTGGCACGGAGAAGCAGTTGTAAGGTGTGTGGGAACTAAAGTCAATGAGGCAGAGAAGGAGAGCAGAGTGAGATTCTCTTCCCACAAGCAAAGGCATCCCACTAAGGAGGACTGGAGAGGAGTCACTGTGTGATTCGCCTGTCTTTGAGCTGCCTCACTCTCGGTACCTCCATTCTTTCTCACCATTCGCTGTCAGTACAGCCCAGCACATGGTACTTGCTGCTGTTGTCAGAGCATCTCCTCTGGTGTCAGGTGCTTTGTGCGGTAGCAACCTGGGAGCAAACAGTACAGGTCAGTGCGACCTGCTGGCACAGGTCTGGTCAAACCAATAGTCACAGTCACTGTGCCTCGATATCTCATCTTTAGCCCCTGCACTCTATGCCCTAGCATCAGGTCCCCAAATAACCTTCTTCAGACCCTCTTAATCTATTTGGGACCCCCATTCATGCAGCCACTGCAATCTGCTATCTAGTGCACTCACTGTAACCAGTGGTGTACATAGAGAAGTAAGGACCCCATAGCAAAGATCAAACCAGGCCCCCCCCCCCCACAGGACAGAAGGGTTTCTGCCTAAACCCTTTTCAATGACCCTTGGGCCATTTTTCCACTGCCTAATTTGCTATAAGTTGTTCTTTTAGAGGGTAGAGTCCTGACCAAGTTTTCACCTCCAGTAGAAGAGGAGATAATCCCAACTAAGACTGAGCCCCCTCTTGCCCTGGGCCCCATAGAAGTCGCATGGTCTGCCACAATGGTAGTTACGCCCCTGACTGTAACCAATGCATTTTTACCCTTACACTCTATATGTTCTTGTGTCGCATTAATGTTATACTCCCCAACCTTCCAGTCCATTGAATTAACCTTGGTTTCCAATGTCTCCACTCCAGCTCAGCTCAGGATCTTCCTGCACCCCAATATATGACTTCAACTCCTCTGCCACACTCAACCACGATATCTTGTATCCTGTACCCAATATACCTATTTTGACATCTACCACCCATATACCTCGTACTGTTATATCTTTTAACACCATTCCCCTAATATATTCCTGCACCCAAAGGTGCCTAACAGTTTTCCCCTGTTAACTAACACCCTCTAATCAATCTAAACTCTAAATTTTGTACTCCCAAACCTTTCTAACCACTAACTACAGTTACCCCTGGGCTGGTACCTACCACTCCTAGTGCAGTGAGTCCAGGAGAAGATATCAGAAGATGGGATAGGAGTGATGGTAGCAAGAATGGTGATCATAGTCAGTACTCACTCTGATGCTCCCCTGGGCCATGAAGTGATGGGAAGGGTGCACCTTTCTGCCCTTATGGGCACACCCTGGTCTTAGGTTCTCCTGCCTGATTGTGATTCAGTGTGCATTCAATGATAATGAATTGCTAGGTGCAAGGCAGTGTCCCCTGCAGTATGGATCCAATGGTGAGGCCGTTTGGCAGTATAACAGTTTTCTACTGAAGAATTAAAGGAGTTGTGCTGGATTCTAAAAAATATCATTTAACCCTTTAAGTACCAGGCCCATTATTGGTTTTGCATTTTCATTTTTTCTTCCCCACGTTCCAATAGCTATTACTTTTTTAGTTTTTGTTCACATAGCCGCACGATGGCTTATTTTTTGCGTGACAAGATGCATTTTTATGGCACCATATAATTTACCATTTCTGTTATTGAAAAACAGAGGTTTAATTAGAAAAATACCCACATTTCCACCAAGGTTTTTCGGGTTTTGACATTTACGGTACCCTAAATTGACGTGACATTTTTATTCTGCAGCTGAATATGAATCCAGCAGTACCAAAGTTGTGTATTTTTTTAATTTTTTTTACTACTTTAAAAAAAAAATAAAAACCTTTGAAAAAAATCAGACTTTTCTTAGCATCGCCATTTTCTGAGAGCCATAACTTTTTTATATTTTCGTTTACAGAGCTGTATAAGGACTTGTTTTTGGCATAATGAACTGTAGGTTTTATTGGTGCCATTTTAGTGGTACATACGACTTTATGATCACTGTTATTAAATTTTTTGGGGGGACAAGGTGACTAAAAAATGTGTGTTTTTAATTTTTTTTCTGTTACAGCCTTTACCGGACAGGGATTTTTAATAAATATTTTAATAGTACAGACATTTTGGACGTGGCGATACCTAATTTTTTTTAAATTGTATATATGTTTTTATATGTAAAATTGGGAAAGGGGGTGATTTAGACTTTTAATATTTTAATGTTTTTTTTAAACTTTTTAAACTTTTTTTTTTAACTATTACCCCCTTAGAGGGCTGGAACCTGGGATCTTTTTATCTCCTCACCTATTCACCATAATAGAGATCTATTAGGGTGAATAGGATTTCTACAGTCTTCTGAGCTATGCCTCGTGCATAGCTCAGTATTGAGAAAGCCATGGCAGGCCTGGATCACTTCAGCAGCGTCCAGGTTGCCATGGCAACCAATCAGAGCCCCGCGATTTCACTGCGGGGGCTCCAATCGGAAGGCAAGGAAGGAGCCCAGGCACACCTCCTGCTAGTGCCCAAGCCCAGCCTCATGCTGGGAGCAGGGAAAAGGGGCAGATTTATGGCTTGAATGTGATGTAGGAGTCGTGCCTGGGCTCCTTCCTGCAAGAGTGACGCCCCTCCAGGCACCTTACTGGCTGGGATATCAGGATTGATCTTATGGAAAAACTCTGGGGTTTTGTACCACCTAGTTAAAGGGTTTCTGTCATCAGGATTTACCATAGTAAACCGAGTGTCATTTGCAATGTGCAAATGACACCTGATGACAGATATGTATTTTTTATACTGCTCAGTAAAGTAGTTTTTGTGAAAATTCCGTTTTTATAATATGTAAATTACCTCCCCTAGGTGCAGTAGGCGTGAACCCTGCACCTAGTAGCGGCCGTCATTCCTCCTCCGAACCCTCCTCCGTAGCGTTGATTGACAGGGCCAGGCAGCCAGCTCTTTCGGCTCCCGGCCCTGTTTGAGTTCCAAATCCCGCGCTTGCGCACTGCGATCAGCAATCCGCGCAGGCGCGTTGAGCCACCGGCCACCCGTCTCCCGGCTTCCTCAATGCGCCCGCATTGCTGATCGCAATGCGCATGCGCGGGATTTGGAACTCGAACAGGGCCGGGAGCCGAAAGAGCTGGCTGCCTGGCCCTGTCACTCAACGCTACGGAGGAGGGTTCGGAGGAGGAATGACGGCCGCTACTAGGTGCAGGGTTCACGCCTACTGCACCTAGGGGAGGTAATTTACATATTATAAAAATGGAATTTTCACAAAAACTACTTTACTGAGCAGTATAAAAAATACATATCTGTCATCAGGTGTCATTTGCACATTGCAAATGACACTCGGTTTACTATGGTAAATCCTGATGACAGAAACCCTTTAAGAGCTTATACGAGTTTTCCTGTATTTTAATGCATCTATTAAATCCATGAGAGTGGGCTAGAATGCTTTTTCTGGATCAGTAAGAGTGGTCTTGAGCTACCTCTCCCAGGCGTCCAAGAAATATAATTGCGGGGGTGATGAACTGTTTATATAATAAGGATAGGATCTTTCTAGGTGGCTTTCTCCACCTATAACAAGGTTCTATTTAAAGAGCAGGGCAGTGTAACAAGTCTGATGTCTCTACGGAAATCTAGTAGGTGAAGAAATGGGGTATTTTGCACCTGAGGGAGTTCCAAGATTTTTCCCCAATCCAGTGTATCATCAGGTAGGGAAATGTCTCGTAGGGGAACATTATATAATAGGGACCATACTCCTGAGGTCTCAGTGATACCAGGAAGTATATGGGCTTGTAAAAGGGCCAGAGGCGTATTGGGATGAGGGAATTGGAGGTCTCTCATCTTGTAAAGACCCGACCAGACTGCTAACATGCCTTTCAGCATAAATGAGAAAAAAGGGTCTTTATGGTGGTAAGGTCGTAGTCCCCAGATCACCATCTTCTCCTTTCTGGATAAAAGGAATCTTTCTAGGTTTGAGCAAAGATCCCTGGGTTGTGGAGAAATCAAGGAAAAGCCTCTGTCCAATTGCACTGCTTTGTAGTAGAGTTGTAAATCAGGAAGACCAAAGCCACAAAATCTTTTCTCCCTCGTGAGGAGAAAATAGGATATTCTGGGGGATCTCCCGTTCCAAAGGAAAAAGGAAAATAGTCTGCGGACCTCCAAGAAGAAGGTGGTGGGTAACCAAATAGAAAGAACCTGTAGAAGGTAAAAGAATTTGTTCCCTCTGTCACCATGGGCATAGGCTTTGAACTTAGCTCAAAGTAATGTTTTAGCTGAAGTGACATTTAGTAGATTCTTGAGATCAGTGCATAATTTCAGTAGCTCTTGGGCCGTGGCTTTGTTCTGTTTGTGTGAAATTTCTAATTTAGAGATCTGGGACAGGAGAGCATTAAGAGCTGCAGAGCGTTGTTTTTTAATTTTAGAGCCTAGGGCGATAAGTTCGCCCTGAACTACAGATTTGTGTGCTTCCCATACAATAGAGGGGGATGTATGGTCAGTGGTATTGAATTTAAAGTATTCCTCCAGAGAGGAAGTGATCTACGTAACATGGGATGGATCTGCAATCAGCGTTTCATTTAGACGCCAGTTCCATTCCCTTTGGGGTAGATCCTTCAGGAACAGATGGAGAAAAAACGGAGCGTGATCCGATAAAGTGATATTGCCAATTGTGGCTTTGTTAGCAAGTGCAATATGGGCTGAGGATAGGAATAGGTATTCCAGCCTGTGAAAGCAGGATTTTGCGTGAGAATAGAAAGTATAGTCAATAGTTGACGGGTTAAGAGATCTCCAAATGTCAGTGACCCCCAACTCCCTCAGAGCCCTCCTAAGCTTAGCCAACAATGAGTAGGAAATACAAGAGCTTTTGGAGGAGTGACCTTCTGGGTCTGCAATGGTGACAGAGTGTTTAAATGGCAGTTGCTTGTGAATAGCAATACTGACTCCTCTACTGGCGAAGGTATGTGTGCTATGAAACCATTGTGAGAACCTTTTGGGAGGAAGGTTAGGTATCTTACCGGATTTGAAGTGGGTTTCTTGAAAGAATGCAATAGATACTTTATCTTTTTGTAGAAGTGATATAATCTGTGACCGCTTCCGTGACTCATTCAGACCTCTTGCATTTAAGGAAGAAACTACAACAGAAACCATATTATTGAACACCGATATATCATATCAGAGCGTGGGTCCCTCAAGAATATTGACAGAGAGGTAGAAAGAAAAGAAGGATAGCGCAGGAAGGAAATGGGAAATGGAGAATAAAGAGGCAAAAATACAAATTCTGACACAGAACTTTGAATACAAAGCCAGAAACAAGATAGAACAAATGCTCTGTGGAGCACCCGGGGCAATACAAGCTGCCCCCATTGACACCATGAGCAGCTAGTTTCCCAGGAGGGGGGTCCCACAGAGCGTCTAGGGGCCGATAATCGACCATTAGACCAACAGTAATACCAATACAGGTAAGAAACTGGTCAAATCTCAGCTTAAGGGTCCATACATGAAAAATTATATATGAGTACATGGGAATTGGTAAGTATAAACGTAATCCCGTAGGATAACATAAATTAACAGAACAAGTAAAAAGTAAGAAGTACCAACAAGTAGTATAACGGTGAAGAGATATCTTATGAAAAACTCCTGCACTCCCATTATCAGTAGGAGAGGATCTATGATTCCCCACAAAGCGTCGGGGGAACAGGAAAAAAGAAAAAATAAGTATATAACCAGGCAGTTCAAGTAGTAATCTGGCGGCAACTCGATTCCACACTTGAAGACACTCTATACAGTACATGCCTCAAAATGGTGCCCATAGGAAGGGCATGGAGATGTCTATATGATGTGAAGAGGCATAAAGAGCACCAAGGGCCGTGCATTAGGTTTGCACAGAATTTGTGAAAGTGGCCCGATGAAACCAGATATAGATAACTGGGATAATAAACGCTGACAATGGAAAGACTCACTCTGGTCTTGGGTTTTGCATATCGGTCCCTCTGGGCCTTTCCAGTTTTCCCTGGTGAGACCAAGTGCCACGTATCTGGTTGAGGAGGAGTGGGTAGAGGGTTACCTTGGTTGGCTGGCATCCAGGAAGGTATGTCGATCGGCACGATCCCAATCGTGTCCCAAGCTGATTTCAGATCTTGTGGGGTCCTTATGGTGACTTGTCTTCCATTTTTCACAATGGCAACGCCAAAACGGTAGAGCCATCTAAATGGCGTATTGTAGTGGGCGTAGCATACAGTGCTTGGCCAGAGTTGATGGCGCCAAATTCTGGTAAAGCAAGATGTCTGCTTCTTGATACTTGAGAGGGCCGGATTCTCTGCTGCTTTCAAGATGTCAGCTGTTTCAACAAAACTCAGGAGTCCACAAATAATATCGCATGGTGGCTCGTTAGTTTTAGGCTTCGGGCGCAGAGCCCTGTGAATTCTTTCAATCACCACTTGGGCCGCTCTGTCAGGGCCTAGTAATGAAGAGAACAGTTCTTTTGCAGCTGTGGGTAAGTCTTCTGGGACCATCAATTCAGGTAGGCCGCGAATCCTCAGATTACGCCGCTGGCTGCAGTTTTCCTGATCTTCCAGCTTGAGAAAAGCCTAGTTAAGCAGCGTTTTATGTGTCTGCAAGGCGTCACCCGTCTTCACTCCATAAGATAATATAGCTTCCTGGGTAGTTTCCAGTGCTACTACCCTGTGGCCCAAATGATGTAGATCCTCTTTGATATCAGCGAGTTCTTTTTCAAGAGAGCTGATTCAAGAACATCCTGTAGAACCGATTTAGATATAGGAGGGTCTCTCCTTGGTGGTCTACGATCCGATGCATCTGAGATGCTGCCTGCTTCGGAGAGCTCAGTGTTGGACTGGGGCGCGTTATCCGGCGCCATCTTGGCCCCGCCGGAGCTGGCGGGCTGGATCTTCTTTTTCAAAAATTTCTCCAGGTCTGGTTGTTTTACCCGGGTGGGAGTGGTTTCGGCTAGGTCCCTGTGCTTATCTTTGCCAATTTTCCCCACGTTGGCTTAGTTGGGGAGCGTAATGGAGGGAAATGAATCCAGTTCTTAAGAGGAGCTCAGACACATGCGGCCATTCAGCAGTGTGGCGTGGCTCCGCCTCCTGTCAGTGTAAACTTGTATGATTCTATTCCTTTAGGTATGAGCGACCGAAAATACACTGGAGATGTTCTGCAGATATTCTGCAGAACATCAAGTTTTGTTTCTGTGATCATTGCCACATCTGGGAGCTCAGCCACATGCTAGATGTGGTTCTCGGCCTTGAGTTTGGAACATTCTGGTCTGGCCATAATATAAAAATGTAAAGACAAAATTCTCAGCCTTGGGTTAGAAATGGAGAAACAAGATAATGTGCGTTATGTAAAATTGGCCTGTTGTTATTCCCCTGTATATAAACTTACATGCAGTTTTAATAAAGTGGAATCAACATGGAGTATACTTCCTGTCTGTGTCTCTAGTTATTCTTCCAGCTGGTACTTATCAAGTATGCAAGATAATTTGGATTCACTGTGACAATCTGAGTAAGAAACCTCGGCCTTCCCACTCACCGCCTCATATGCGACGTACCCACAAGGTGGAACTCCACCGTGCACATGCTGGAGAGACTGTGCAAGCAGCAGCAGGTGATAGTGGAGTTTCAGCTGCAGCATGCATGGGTTTGTCACTCTGTGGAACAGCACCACTTCGCCATTATCAAGTGGGCCTCTATGAGGGATGTGTGTGCTGGGTTGCGCTGTTTCAAGTACTCCACCAACATAGCCAGCGGTGATAATGCCATCATCAGCATTACTATCCCACTTCTATTTCTCCTTGAAAAAACGCTTCAGGCGATGATGGATGACGATGTGGCACAGGAGGAAGAGGAGGGGGGAGAGGGATCATTCCCATGGTTATCAGGTCAATCATTCAAAGGTGGCTCGGAGGGTAGGTTCCTGCAGCAACAGTGGGCAGGTACACAACTGTCCAGCTAGGGCACGGTTTTGGAGAAGGATCCGTGTTCACAGCAGAGTGGCACGCAAATCAGCTTGCAGGCATCACTGGAGCATGGCTGGGGGGGATATAGAGGACACAGACGATACATCTCGCATGGAGGATGCCTCTGGGCAGCCTGGCACACATGAGCGACTACATGCTGCAGTGCCTGCACAACTAGAGCCGAGTTTCCCCAATTCTAACCAGTGCTGATGTACTGGGTGGCCACCTTGCTGGATCCCACTAAAAGGACAACATGCAGTCCTTAATTCCATCACTGGAGCATGATCGGAAGATGCATGAGTACAAGTGCACACTGGTAGATGTACTACTGATGGCGTTCCCACCTGACAGTGGGAGTTCAGTGGAAGCACAAGGGGAAGGCAGAGGAGGAGGAGGAAGACGTCGCCAACGCAACTGGGGAACTGCCAGCGCCTCAGAAGGGAGGGTTAGCATGGCTGAAATGTGGAAAAAACTTGTCAGCATGCCACAACAGCCAGCACCTCCATCTGACACGGACCGTCTCAGCAGGAGGCAGCGTTTCAGGAACAGTACGTCTGCACACGCCTGCATGTACTGACTGATGGGTCTGCCCAGACATTGGATTCAGCCAGTTCCCTCCAGTTCTCCAGATCCGGTTGTTAAAATTACAACTGGATCGGAGAACTGTGTTACCGGCTGATTCACTTCCATTGCTTCGTGCACCGCTGATAGTTTAGCTCCTTAGTTGGGTGGTATGTATACATGATGTATTTATATGTGTGTACCATATATGTGGTGTATTTATGGGTATGTGTGTTGCATATATATGGTGCATATGTAAACATGTGTCGCGCCGCCACATGTCTTCCATTAGTAGGAAACCGGTTGTTAAAAATTTAATTCCCACCTCTGGGTCTGCCCCATTCAACTTCTGGCTCTCCAAATTGGGCACATGGCCTGAGTTTGCCCTTTATGCCTTGGAGGTGCTGGCTTGTCTTGCGGCTGGTGTATTGTCCGAATGTTTGTTTAGCATGGAGGGGGGAGGGGTGATCACAGACAAGCAGATCCGCCTGTACACAGCCAACGTGGACAAGGTCACGTTCATTACAATGAACCAGGCATGGATCCCACAGGACTTGTCTGTCCCTTGGCCACAGTAGAGAAGTATACCGGCCACACCCAGCCATTGTTATACTCCAGCACACTTTGTGGGTTCCTTTTCCATTCCACAATGTTTTGGGGCCTACAGTAACCAAAAAACAAAGGGAAAAAAATGTAAAAAAATAAATACATTATTTAAATTAAGAACAGCCCTTTTGCATCTGTCTAATAGTAGTAGGAGAGGAAATTACGTATGTGATATGTTTTTATTTTTATGTCATTTATGTTACTTTAACCCCTTCGCGCCCAGCGCCGTACATGTACGGCGCTGGGGCGATGCGGGCACATGACGCCCGCTCGCGGGTGCGGCGGGCGTCATGGCCGGCAAGTCTCTGCTGTTTCTAACAGCAGAGACTTGCCGCTACTTACCGCCATCGGCGGCGTCTTCCTGTAAGCCTAGATGCCGTGATCACACGTGATCACGGCATCTAGTTGTGGTGGTGTACAGACACCCCGTGTGGCCAATCGGGGTGTCTGTACACCATATGAAAACTGTAATCCTCGCTGGTGAGGATTACAGTTTTCAAAGTGCAATTCTTATTCTGGCCACTAGATGGCAGGTCAGGATAAGAAATGAGCAATTCATGGATTTCTGAGTCTATAAAATCCATGATTGCTCATAAAGAAAAAAAAAAGCCACAATATATCAGCCCATATTTGACCTTTCAAATAGTAAAAAAAAAATAAAAAAAATGTTAAAAAATATATAAAAAATAAAAAAGATATAAAAGTTCAAATCACCCCCCTTTCCGTATAATTAAAAAATAAATACC
Source organism: Rhinella marina (assembly GCA_900303285.1). Lineage (NCBI taxonomy): Eukaryota > Metazoa > Chordata > Amphibia > Anura > Bufonidae > Rhinella > Rhinella marina. The sequence continues at coordinate 71,701 of ONZH01012074.1, read as the reverse complement.
TAAATAACAATAAATATAGACATCATGGGTATCACCATGACCGAAAACGCCCGTACTTTTAAAATATTAAAAAAAAAATTCAATACGGCGAATTGTGTGGCGGAAAAAAGCGTCCAAATGGCGATTTGCCGTTTTTTGTCACTTTTTTTTCTAAAAAAAAATTAAATAAAAAGTGATCAAAAAGTCATACACACCCCAGAATGGTATCAATAAAAACTTCAGATCGTCCCGCAAAAAATGAGCCCCCATACAGCTATGTACACATAAATACCAAAAAGTTATAGGGGTCAAGATTTGACAAGGAAAAAAAAAAAAAAAAAAGGGCAACATTCTAATTATTTTATCACTATGAAAACGCAGGAAAAACTATACATATTAGGTATTGCCGGATTCGTACTGACCAGTAGAATGAGAGTAGTGGATCAGTTTTAATGCACATCGAACGCTGTAAATAAGAAACCCGTAGAACTGTAGCGGAATAGCGTTTTCTTTGCAATTTCACCCGGTTTGGAATTTTTTCCCGCTTCCCACTACACCATATGCAATATTAAATGGTGGCGTTGGAAAGTACAACTTGTCCCGCAAAAAATAAGCCCTCATACAGCTATGTGAACAGAAAAATAAAAGAGTTATGGCTGTTTGAAGGCAGGGAGCGCAAAACGAAAATGCATAACCGAAAAAACCTCTGGGCGCGAAAGGGTTAAGTCATTTCCTGATCCACATTTGTTTGCAGAGCAATTGTACTGCTCTTACCCCCATTTTGGATCCTTTTGCAGGCCTCTATCCCTTTCTAAGACTTATTTACAGCCCTTTATTAGGTTGTAATTCTCTGTATTCCTGGCCAGCAGAGCTGAAGGTGCTCTGGCTGGCAGGGCACGTCCTTCCCTTAGCATGGGGTAACTAGAACTAACCGATTCTAACTGGTATCCACCCTGAAGGAAGTGAGAACAGTCCACTTCTCTCCAGCAGGGGGCCAGAATGGTAAAGGGAAGTTCCATTCTGAGTAAACTATATTGTAGCTCTGCCTTCTTTTGCTGCCACCTGCTGGTACACCAGGCACATTACATAGTAAAACAGTTGCAAACATTATATAGATATGCACATTTTTGCAGGTTCTGGAATAAGAATGCATAGATTAAATTTGGGTTAGCCAACATGGGTAGTTGCAGGGAGTAAGAGTGGTAACACTACTCTGGGGTGTTACACTCCCATAGAAATGAATGGGAGCGTACCATGCATGCGTGGCCACCACTCCCATTCATTTCTATGTAGCTGACAGAAATAGCCGAGTCAGTGCTTGGCTATTTTCGGCGGCCCCATAGAAATGACTGGAGGGTGGCTGCGTATGCGCAATGTGCCCTCCATTCATTTCCCAGCTCCGTTCTTGTGGGACCCGCATCTATCAGACAATAGGGGCATATCCTAGCGATATGACCCCATTGTCTGAGATGAGAATAACCCTTTAAAGCAATTCTGCTCACAATTGACTTCTCTAGCAGACATTTGCATAAGCATCCAGAAATAGGGGTGCAACACTTTCTCCTGTTTGATGTAGCCACAGGGTGGACCCCATCGTCAGTCTAAGCTCTGCACCTTTTGTACAGGTTGATGTACTCACAGTTAAAGTTACTACAGGTTTCCATGGAGGTATGTAGTATGGTGGGCATACATGGATTCTGCCTTGTAAGCTTGTTCAGGGCCAGAAACTTAAAATTCCTTAACAATGGAATGCTATTCAAGTATATAAAGTTCTTTTTTTTTTTTTTTACCTTCATCTGACTGGTACATAATCAAGGGCTGGCTGTAGTCTAAGCGCTGACACTTTGCATGTTCTCTGCTCACTTCTCTGTCTAGACTCCATCTATCAAGAGAGTGTAACAACAGCCTATCTACATAGTTGTGGATGTAGATACAGCCTAAAAACTCCCTGGATAGCACAAATATATGAAATGCATATGTTACACAAAAGCAGAGCTTTAGGCCCCATTCAGACGACCGTGTTTCACGGCCGTATACGGGCCGTGAAAGCACGGCCTGTGATGCCCCAGAGGACGGGAGCGCACGGCGTCATTGGTTGCTATGACGCCATGCGCTTCCTGAGGCCGCCGCCGTACAGTGAAACAATGTACACGCCGTGACATTGTCAGCATCAGTGCCTCCATAACAGAGTCAGGCACACATGTTAGATGCATACCTCCCAAGTGTCCCTCTTTTGGAGGGACAGTCCCTCTTTTTGACCCAAGTCCCTCTGTCCCTCTTTGATCCTTAAATGTCCCTCTTTTTGACCTGGGGAATTAATGCATAAAGGTGCATTCAAAAATTTACTAAATTGCTCCTTACTAAAGTGTTTGTATGGTTTCTACCTGTATATTAGACCAGAACTTCATTATTTGGTGCAATTTGTACCTTTAAAATATCTATAATCTGATGATTTATGTGTTAATATTTATATGGACATTGAAACGCAAGAAAAAAATTGCCGCAGGGGCTCCAGTAATTATGATTTGGGCGGGGTTAGAGGCGTGGCCTAGTGCAAAAACAACTGCCATGATACGCGCCACACATATTGTCCCTCATTGCAATTTTCAAAAGTTGGGAGGTATGGTTAGATGCATTGGGCCAGGGCCATAGTGGGTGTGAGAGTGAATCATAATTTGTTTGTGTCAGGAGACTGGAAGGTTCCACCCAAAGCAGCTGCCCTCCCTCCCTGCTCCCTCTCTGTGCACATTTCCACTTTTCCTCTCAGGGTAGCCAGACCAACTTCTCACTTCACTTCTGAAATTTTTGTACAAGTTGTGTACGCTAAAAGAATTTAACATTATAAAACTGGCGTAAAAGCCTTTATAAATGTCCCTTGAAGGGTTCATGCACACGAATGTATTTTCTTACCGTGTCCATTCCGCTTTTTTTGCGGACCATATGCGGAACCATTCATTTCAAAGGGTCCACAAAAAAAGGAAAGTACTCCGTGTGCATTCAGTTTGTCCGTATTTCCGTTTTGAAAAAAAATTGAACATGTTCCATTATTGTCCGCATTACGGAAAAGGATAGTACTGTTCTATTAGGTGCCAGCTGTTCCGTTCCACAAAATACGGAGTGCACACGGACGTAATTCGTATTTTTGGCGGATCCGTTTTTTGCAAACCGGAAAATACCTTTGGTCTTGTGCCTTTAAGAGGCATTCCGGTTTGCTCCGTCCAGGACTACTTTTTCCGTCATGTATAACGGAAACAAACAGAACCGTTATGTACCCCCAAAAACATTCCATTTTTCATTCCGTCCTAGGATTCTGATATATAACCTATAACGGAATTCAATAACGCCGATATGAACCTGGCCTTACCAGTGTTGAAAGGATTGTGCGGTCGTATAAAACTATATATAGACATAATTATGTTATCATTAAACAATTCAATTACTAATACAGACCTCTTTTGGAGGGACAGTTCCTATTTTGGACCCTTTTTAAAAGGAAAACTGCCATAGTTGTTCATTACAACCAATTATAGCTCACCTTTTATTACTTAACGTGTTCTGAAAAAATTAAAGGTGAGTTCTAATGGGTTGCTATGGGCAACTAAGACAGTTTTCCTGTTAGTTTTGATAAATGAGGCCCAATGTGCCCATACTTTGAAGTTAGTCAAGGGGCTTCTAGTTTCATCACTGCAGGTGCATAGAGTGCTGCACTGCTATCAGTGTGTCTCGAGTGATCCTGTCTCTGAACTCTGTGGCCTGCACTCCTGAAAGTACAAAGCTCTTGCTTTAAGCCCTCCTACGTCCTGTGTAACTGGGCAGGACTTCTATGCTATGGCATGGTGTCCCATCTGCTGACGGTGCACTACAACTAGCAGGTGCTTAGCTAACTTCAAAGGACAGACAAGAATGCACCGTCTAAGGGGCCGGGGCTACAAGTGAAGGAAGTCACACAACTGTCATGCCATATCAGTCATAGTTACAGGATTACATCATCACAAATCTGGAAACACTTTATTAGTAGTCATTGAATTGTTTTATGATCTGATTGTTAACATGGTTTTATCTGACTGTACAAACCAAGGGAATGAGTCATCAAAAAATGACCTATTTCTTAAAGCATGTTTTTAATACATATTTATATACATATTGATATGTTATTTTTAATTTTCAATGTCAATATCTATATTTAACCCTTTCTACCCAGGCCTTTTTTCACCTTCCTGCCCAGGCCATTTTTTGTGGTAATGTGGTAATAACTTTTGAACGCTTTTATTTATCCCAGCCATTCTGAGACTGTTTTCTAGTGACACATTGTACTTCATGACAGTGGTAAATCTGATTCAATCTATTTCATCTTTATTTATGAAAAAAATGGCAAATTTACAAAACATTTGGTTACTTTCAAGACAGATAGTAATACCTCATAAAATAGTTATCAATCAACATTCCCCATATGTCTTCTGTATGTTGCCATAATTTTGTAAGGCTTAGACTTAGAATTTTAGAAGCAATTTTTCTGATTTTTAAGAAAATCTCCAAAACCATTTTTTTAAGCACCAATTCAGTTATAAAGTGATTTTGAGGGGCTTACTGTCAGGATTCGGGGGCGCTGCAGCCCTCCAGCGGATGTTGGGCGGGTGAGGGCGTTCCCGTGTCCTGACGCTATGCGGCGCTCATCCCGAGTGCAAGCCAGAAAATCCTCTTGTAACACTTAGGTTCCTTAAGGGTTAAAGGTTTGGCTAGTTTTGCTAGTTTTACTGGCAGGCGTCCCTGCCAGTAATTTTGGTCCATTCAGGGTGTGGCTGGGATCCATGCTCCTATCACGCCTTGGGGCTGGGACTCTAGCCACTATTTAGTTTCTCACTTGCCATTTATCTGTGCCTGATATAGAGCCTTGTGCCTAAGCTAGCTACTCTGTGTTTATCCGGTATTCCTGTGACGCTGAACCTTTTTCCCTGGTTTCTGTTACTGTTACCTACCTTTTGAGTTATCCTCTGTTTATTCCTTGCTGGGTTCCATTACCTTTTACCCCTTCAGTTCCTGACCTGTTTAGGGTTGTTCCTGCTTGTGTTTTGTTTTGGTTGTTTGTCTCGTGTTCCACTTTCTTCAGTGTAATTGCAGTCTTCGGTTGGGGCCGGCCTGTTAAGGAGCCGGGTTCCCCCAAAAGACAGGGACAGTGGTTTGGGAGGAGTGTCAGGGCCTCACTTTGTCTGTGTCATTTGTGTTCCCCTGACCTACTCCTCACACTTACATAGAAATAGAAGCCACCCATAAATGACCCCATTTTAGAAACTACACCCCTCAAATTTTTGAAAACTGATGTTACAAACTTTGTTAACACTTGAGGTGTTCCACAAAAATTAAAGGAAAATGGGGGAGAAATTTCAAAATTACATTTTTTGCAGGTTTTTTATGTTAATCATTTTTATTTATACTCACAAGGGTTAACAGAAAAAATAAACCCCAATATGCATTCAGTTGAAATAAATACCCCATATATGGTGTTAAACTGCTGTAGGGGCACATGGCAGTAGTCAGAAGGAAAGGAGTTTTTGGAGGGCAGATTTAGTTGGCACCATTTTGTATTTGAAGAGACCCTGAGGTACCCATACAGTGGAAACCCTCAAAAAGTAACCCCATTTTGGAAACTACAACTCTCAAAAAATCTATTAAGGGATGTGCTAAGCGCTTTGACCCATTGGCGTTTTATGGAATTTAGAAACACTTGGCTATGAAAATGAAAAATTTCATTTCTTCCGATAAAATGTTGCTTTAGCCCCAAATTTTTCATTTTAACAAGGGGTAACAGGAGAAAAAGCCCCCCATAATTTGTTACCCATTTTCTCCTGAATATGGCAACCCCACTGTGGTGGTAAACTGCTGTAGGGGCACATGTCAAGAGTCATAAGGGAAGGAGCGCCATATGACTTCTTCAGCACAGATTTTGATAGATTGATTTATGGGGGCTATTGGTTTTTATTTTTTGGGCGATTGTCTTGTGAGGGTTCATTTTTGTGGGATGAGGAGACATTATCATTTTCTAAGTTGAGGTGACAAAAAAATGACCGTTCTGTCACTGTTTTTATTTATTTCTTTTATTAGTCTATTTCTTTTATTTTTGATCGGCCAGGTGCAGCTTATCTATTCTTTCCTTGTACCTCTGCACAGGTTACAGAACATGCCTAGAAGTCACTAGACCATTCTGTCTGTGGACCATGGGGCAGCCGTTAAGCAATTTTCTTAACCTGTTCTAAATGCTGTTAAGAACAGCTCAGGCAAGATGGCAGTCCCTATAATCATGTTCAGGAAATAGAATAAAGAAATCTATAATTAGAAAATAAAAAAAGATTAGAGAAAAGGATATGTATTACTATATCTGATTTTAACTGGGAGAAAAAATGTTGGTGTCACATTTCCTTTAAATGATAAAATTCTGGTTTTCTGCAACCAAAACTAAAGGGAGCTGGCCAGATCTGGATTTATACAGTTACTTTTGAACTCGTATGGAACTGTATAAACATGTAGTCATAGTGGTCCACCTAGTAGAGACTGCAGATAAAGAAAATCATAAAAGAAAGCAGTTTAGGGCTTTGCCCTCGGAGTGGTATGGTCTGCCTCTGTTGTTGTTACGCCACTCAAAGGGCTAATGCCGTTGCCTGGCTGTGCCCGTATTGCGGCCCGCAAACAACGGATCTGCAATATACAAGCAGCGGCCATGTGTGCACAGTATCATGGATGCGGACCCATTCACTTGAATGAGTATGCAATCCAGATGATATGGTGTGGAACGAAGGCAGAGATTCCGTGGGTTTTTTGTCGGTGCCTCTGCACTACAAAAAAGTAATGCATGCACTACTTTTTTGCGGTGTGGACCGTTGGATGCAAATTGCAGACCCCATACAAGTGAATGCGTCCGCGTCCGCAGACGGTAGACACGCGGTCAGTGCCGGTGCATTGCAAATCGCATTATGGTCCACAGCATGGACCCAGCTTGCACACATTTGTGTGCTTGAGCCCAAAACCTATACGTCACTGAATGAGTCTAATTTTTGTGTAGAACGTGCAAACCTTTATTGTGTTATCTGGAATTTGCTTTAAGTCAATTCATTTTTCTCTCACTTTGACCTTTAGATCTGTTATCTGAGACAAGGTTCAATTTGTCGGACACAAACCACTCCCACAGTTAATAGCATACAGCCGTTCCTATATATCCAGGTGAGGTGACAGCTTCCCTTTACAAACAGCATGGCCCTAACAAAGGACACCCGCATTACCCTTAATGATGGAAACACCATTCCAATCATAGGCTTGGGCACCTACGCTTCCCCGGATGTAAGTCATAATTATTTTCTTTTTGTCATTGTAGATAGTACCATGAAAGAAAAATCAAGGGGTGGTACACTGAAAATGACTTTCTGATATGTCACACGTTTATGTAGGGGAATATGCCGGGAAAATCATCCAAGTAGTAAGACAGAAGAGGCAAATGTTTTGTGTCAACCTTGTATCTTTCATTTTTTGTGAGACTGTTCAGTACACTGAACCGCAGATGGGTGAGACTTGTTCTTCAGTAGAATGCAGCTATTTAAAATGCTGTGCATTGCACTACCCTTGCTTTGTGAATATAATGCCTCAGTTGCAGTGAAGACTGACACATAAAGGTAGTGGAGTAGGAGTTGTAACTATACATGACAATTCAAACTATTCCGGATCCATGGAAAACTATCAACCCCTAATTTTTTCATTGATATTTTTTGTTTAGGTCCCAAAAAATCTTGGTGAAGAAGCCACAAAAATTGCCATCGATCTTGGCTACAGGCATATTGATTGTGCTTACATCTACGGCAATGAAGTTCAAATCGGGAATGCCATTCGTGCAAAAATCTCTGACGGTACAGTTAAGAGAGAAGACATTTTCTATACAGGAAAGGTAAACACTGACTGGGTTGGTTTTAGTGTACAGTCACATGCAGGAGATTGGACACAATGGAATTTGCGCCACGTATTTTGCTGCAGATTTCAGCCTATTCATTGCAAAAGGTAAAATGCACAGCAGAATCTGCAGCATGAATTGACGCTGTGGATTTCATACTTATCTGCAGCAAATCTGCTATCAGAGCTTCTTTGAAATTTGTACACCAGGTCAATTTTCTATGTTGATTTTGCCCTGTGTAGTGTAGATTTGCACCAAAATTTGTGGCATTTTCTGACCTTAGGGCCCATTCACACGGCCGTTATGTGGCCGTATTGCGGCCCGCATACGGCGGGTCCGTAATACACGGGCACCGGCTGTGTGAATCCCGCATCACGGATCGCGGACCCATTCTCTTGAATTGGTCCGCAATCACGGAGATGCGGTGCGGTGCCGAAAGGAGGCACGGATCGGAACCCCAAGGAAGTGCTTCCTGTGTGTTTCTGTCTGTGCCTCCGCAGTGCGGTGCGGACAGTCAGATGCGGATCACAGATCCCATTGAAGTGAATGGGTCCATGATCCGCATGCGGAAGCACCACAGTAGCAGCTTCTCAGTCCACTATTACCAGACTTAGTCGCTACTGATCAAGTTGGGTTTGTCAAAGGCAGAGAGGGCAAAGACAATTCCATTAGAATTCTCAATATCATGCAACTCTCAAAAATGTCCCACAACCAACTAGTCCTTCTCGGCACTGATGCGGAGAAGGCCTTTGACAGGGTGAACTGGACCTTCATGATAGAAACTCTAAACCGATTTCTATTCCCCACACCCTTTATTGAAGCTATATCTCAGCTGTATACCTATTCATATGCACGCATCCGAGTCAATGGTACATTATCAGACCCATTTGACATACTGAACGGGACTCGGCAAGGCTGCCCTTTGTCCCCCTCAATATTCATCCTAGTGATGGAAACATTAATCCAGAGTATAAGACAGCACCCAGATATTACAGGATATGTTGTCAACTCAGTGAGTCGCAAAGCGGCAGCCTTCGCAGATGACCTCCTACTTATTCTGACTAATCCAGATAAAGAAATCCTTGCAGTTCTAGACATGTTTTCAAAGTTTGGTCAACTATCAAATTTCAAAATTAACCTAGATAAATCAGAAGCATTGGGTATTAACATCCCTCCGGACCTACAATCCGTACTTGAAAGCACTTTCCCATTTAGATGGCCGAAAAGCCATATCACGTATTTGGGAATCAAACTGAGTGCCCGTTGGTCTGCTCTTACCAAACTAAACTACTTACCACTGCTGAAAAACTCCTTACAAGAAATTGACACATGGACGGCTCCTTTCATATCCTGGATTGGGAGGAAAAACCTAATAAAAGGACTCCTACTGCCCAAATTCATATATCTATTACAGATGTTACCAATAAAGGTTCCCAAATCCTACTTTGTGAAGGTTAAAGCATTGTTCTCGAAATATATATGGAAAGACAAAAGACCCAGATTAAATTTCCAGACACTATCCTTACCCAAAACGCTTGGGGGACTAGGAGTACCAGATCCCTACTTATATTATTCCGCAGCGACTCTATCCAGAACGATACACTGGATAAGACCAAATACAGATACAACACATGTAGCCCTTGAGGAAGCTATCTCTCCAATACCTTTTAGAGCCCTCTTAATGTCACCAACGAATGATATAGATACTAAAATGTTTAAAAATGAACTCAAGTAGTGGCACATTTATGGAAGCTACAAGCCGCTTACCTCTTACCCACCCCTTCTCCTTTAGCCAAGATAAAAGATCTGTCATCTCTATATCTTAATCAACAACACGTACACTCTCTAGACCTGCTTCACTCCCTCGATATCCCATTAGAAAATATAATGAAATGTGGGTCAATAAAACCCTTAGACGAAGTGAACAAGGAGTTGAAGGGGAAAACATTGAACTTCCTAACATATAACACGCTTAAATTAGCCATCATCTCATACACACAAAAGGGGGACCTAACCAGACAGATGACTAACTTTGAGACCTTATTAGCTCAACGAAAAACACCTATTAAAACACTCTCAAAACTGTATAATTTCATACTAACTAAAAATATACCGCTAAAGAGAGCATACATAAGTCTATGGGAGAGAGACCTGGGACTTGAATTATCATCAGATGCCGTCTCCTCTATTTACAAACGCTCCTATGGTCCATCCTCTTGTATAAAGATACAAGAAAATTCCTACAAGATAATAACTCGTTGGTATGTGACACCAGTTAAAACCAATTTATGGTACCCTTCTATACCTGACACATGCTGGAGGTGTGAGGCGGAGACGGGGACTTATCTGCACATCTGGTGGTCTTGTCCTAAACTAATACCTTACTGGACTTCTGTACACGACACAGTAAAGTCCATATGTTCAACGAAAACAACACCTTCACCCACATTAATTTTCCTAAATTGGGATGACTCGCTACAACGTGTGCAGAGGAAGTCCCTCCTCTTGTTTCTACTGGCAGCTGCTAAACTACTTATTCCTCCACTATGGAGAACCACAACATGCCCATCTCTTCCCCAATGGTTACGTAAAGTGGACCAGATACACGATATAGAAAAAATAGCGGCTTTAACTCAACACACTTATAAAAAGTTTGAGAAATTATGGTCACCATGGATCATCTACCACAAAACCTCTACTTACCTCCGACACATTGCAAAAGATGATAACTCTCAGAATACCAACTAGAGACCCCTAGGACAGAACTAAATCTTACGTTTCCGGATGTTCCTGCACATCTTTATTACAGTACATATAAGTTTCCTTGAGATCTTGGGACTCACCCCCCCCCGCCACCATCCTCTTCCACCCCCCCACCCCCTCCTTTCTGTTTTCACCAATTAATAGTTCATCTCACCTCACCCACTTCATCTATTCCCTGCTTTCTCATACATTATGACACACAGCAGACATGAAGTTATTAGTAAAAAATGTTTATTTGGTTACAGCTCTGATCATTGTTATAGATGGTACAGCTTTATGTGAAAGATATTACTCTCATGTAACGTTTAATTGTCATATGAACTCATGTTTGTATATCACTTAGTCATTATGCTCAATTCCTCAAGTAATGTACTATTTGTGATGCACTTTATTCAATAAAAAGAAAATTGAAAAGAAAAAAGAAAGCACCACAGTAGGTGCCCGTGCACTACGGACCGCAATTTGCAGTCTGCAGCACGGGCACGGCCACACAACGGCCGTGTGAACGAGCCCTTAGTAAGTCTGTAATGAAAGTTATAGGCCACAGCACCCCTCCCAGCAAACCACACCCATTTTTCAAGTTTTTCAGTCTCTAGAACTGGCCCCCCAAAGTGAAGGAAGATAACCGACATGCACACCCACCCTTCATTCACAAATTGATTTTCCCTGAATGGCAGTAAAAAATGTAAAAAAAAAAAAATCATACTTACCTCATCCATTTTATTGCGATGAGCCGGCCGCCTCCATCTTGATTGAAGATCTTGCATGAAATCCTGTGCAAAGTGACATATTACGTCACCACGCTGGCCGCACGAGATTTCAAGCTAGATCTTCAATCAAGATGCCGGTGGTGGCTCGTCATGATCAGATTGATGAGGTACCTATGACTTAATGTATTTTTAATTTTTATTTTACACTGTGTAATTACAGTCAGATGCTGTGATCAGCTATGAATGTGGCATTTAAAGGGTACAAGGAACATTACTTACAAAGAAATGCACTTCGTGCCGAAGTCAAATTCACCGAAGCAGCCAAATCGAATTTTCAAATACTTCGCTCATCACTTGTTGTAACTACAGTATATCAATTATGTTTTGTTGTTTTATTCTATTTTTTTGCATAAAATGCATTTTTTTTCAAGTTTTTTTCATTTTTTTAAAACTTTTTATTTAACCTTTTTATCCTTTTTTATACTTTCACTAAAGGACTTCACCATGCAGTCACTTGATTGCTTACAAAAGAAACTGCAATACTTCTGTATTGCAATGCATTAGGCTTGCCAGTGTGTAACGCTGACAGGCATCCTATTAAGCCCTGCCATGGCAGGAGCTAATAAAGGTGCAAAGACGTGAGACTTGGTGGCCTTCAGTAGGACGCTGGCTGCCAAGACATACAATTAGCACCCCACAGTCGTATTGTGGGGCCCCAATGAGGGTGACAGTACTTTTGCATAACCCTGTAAATACTGCAGTTTATTTTGACTGCAGCATATAAAGGGTTAAATGGCTGGGAGTTGAGTGCATTTATTTCATGTGTTTTTTTTATTCAATTATTTATAAATCGAGTCATCCACTTTCCTCATTCATATATTAATTCATTTTTTATCTAGCTTTGGTGTACGTTTTTTTCTCCTGAACTTGTCCGCAAGGGTCTAGAAAAGTCTCTGCAAGATCTTCAGCTGGATTATCTGGACCTGTTCATAATGCACTGGCCTTTCTCCCTCAAGGTATGTGAAATGTGCAGAAAAAGAATTCTCAGAAAGAAAGGATCATGTAAAGGGCATTTTCTAATGGACTCGCATAAGTGGGAAAATAATATTTGTATTACATCACCTCTATATACTGTATATAGATTTTCTTCAAGTAGGTTACTCCAATACTTTTCATTAACACAAGAGATAAGAGTGAGACCAAAATGTACAAAATGAAAGAGAGGCTGAACAGAACTAACTAGAAGAAAAATAAAGGAAATAAATGATTTGATATTTTTATGTTCTATCTTCAGCCCGCAGGAGCCGAAGAACCCAGCAACCCAGAAAAACCCTTTGTCTATGATGATGTGGATTTCTGTGCTACTTGGGAGGTTTGTCACTAAATAACAATTGCAGACAATTCATTCCTTTATTTCAATCACTTTAAATAGAATTTCTCTATGTTCTGCCATAGGCCATATTCACACAGTCAGTGTTTGGTCAGTGATTTTCTACAGTGATTGTGAACCAAAACCAAGTGCTGGTCAAAAATACTAAAGAGGTTTCACTCACGGTTTTGGATCACAATCACTGATGCAAAACACTGATCAAACACTGATCATGTATATAAGGCCTTAAAGGGGATCAAATATCTGCTGTTTTCCACTATTTCACACTTAGGCTACGTTCACACGACCATTGTATTTTGCGGATCCGCAAAACACTGATACCGGCCCATGTGCTTTCCGCAATTTGTGGACCGCACATGCCACGGCTATCATAGAAATGCCTATTTTTGTCCACAATTGCAGACAAGAATAGGAAATGGTCTATTTTTTTTTTTTTTGCGGGGCTGTGGTACACAGAAACGGATGCGGACAGCACACGGTGTGCTGTCCGCATCTTTTGCGGTCGCATAGAAATGAATGGGTCTGGATCTGAGCCGCAGAATATGTGGCACGGAGGCTGTGAAAACAACGGTTGTGTGAATGTAGCCTTTGTCAAGTAAATACCAGACCAATGGAATGGTGCAAATACTTTATTCTAATCTCAGACCACTAATTAAAGGGGTTTTCTAAACTCAGACAATGGGGGCATACCGTTAGTATATGCCCCCATTGTCTGATAGGTGCGAGTCACACAGCTGGGACCTGCACCTATATCAAGAACAGAACCCAGTTGTGGAGGACGCACTGCGCATGTGCAGCAACCCTCCATTCTCTTCTATAGGGCCGCTGAAAATAGCAGAGAACTGGCTCGGCTATTTCCATTGCGCCCATAGAAGAGAATAGGAGCGGTGGCTGGTCATGCGTGGTGCATTCCCAGTCACTTCTTTGGGGAGAGTGATTGGCGGTGGCTGGACTCCAGCCACCACTTTGCGGCGCACCGTTTAGGAGATAAGTGCAGGTACCAGTGGTGGTGGTGAGACAATGGGGGTATATCCTAGCAATATGATTCTATTGTCTGAGATGAGACAACCCCTTTAAAAGGGAATCTGTCAGCTCTGAAACACCCCCCCAAACTAGAGAAAGTGGTACATAGTGTGACACAGAGTCCAGCTATGTAATTTGTATCTTCATACTCACTTGCAGTCTGACACTGTGCCCCGACAAACCAGCAGTAAAATGCGTTGAGAGGACTCCTGAGCTCCCACACATAATGGAGAGGACTCAACGAGGAGTCCTCTCAATGCCAAAGTTTAGAGAAAGGCCAAAGTTTACTGAAGATGCAATTATTAACCACAAGAGCCTAATGAAGTAGACTATAATTAATAAGGGAAAACCGTAACTACTTGAGATTTCTTATTAACTCACAGGTGGATGTTATTTTTAAGTCCAGTAATCGGTGCTGATCTTAATGTATGTTTTCCTGATCCCCTGCATAGACCAAAGTCAAATGATACAACTCTGTGTGACTGCAGCCACCACTAAGAGGAGCTCAGGAGGTTACTGCATACTGTGTTATTATTAAATGGATTGCACCAAGTTATCAACTTATCCTATACACGGGATATCTGACAAGTATCTGATCTGTGAGGGTCCGAGCACTTGGATCTGATCATGATAACGGGGGTCCCATGCCTCCCTATGAAATGACGATTTGGCCTCCACCGATAAGATAATTATCTCTTATTCACTGAACACAACATCTTTAAAGGGGTTTTCCAGGAGTTAATTACTGATGACCTATCGGTGGGGGTCCGACACCCAGGACCGCTGCTGATCAGCTGTTTGAGAAGGCACAGGTGCTCCCATGAGCACCGAGGCCTTCTGTCAGCTCACCAAGCACAGCGCCGTACATTGTACAGTGGCTGTGCTTGGTATCGTGCTCAGCCCCATTCACTTGAATGGGGCTGAGCCGCTCCTAGGCCACATGACCGATGAACGTGACGTCACTGGCCTAGGAAAAGCTGAGAGAAGGCCTTGACGCTCACAGGAGAGCCGGTGCATTCTCAAACAGCTGATTGGTGGGGGTCCTGGGTGTCGTACCCCCACCGATCAGATTCTGATGACCTATCCTGAGGATAAGTCATCAGTAGTTAAGTCCTGGAAAACCCCTTTAAATTAAAAGAATAAACAGTGTTCAGTAAGCTTCTAAGCTCCCCATAGCGGTGGTTACATCTCTTTGTGCTCCCACAAATTAATACGGTCAGTCCACATTCACCAAGATACTGTAAATTCTATAGGTTCTGGAAAAGTGCAAAGATGCGGGTCTGGTGAAGTCTATTGGCGTCTCAAACTTTAACAAAAGGCAACTAGAGCGTCTCTTGAGCAAACCAGGACTGAAATACAAACCCGTCTGTAACCAGGTATGACATAGAGATGAGCTTGGAGTTCTAAGGTCCTAGACTTAAGGCAAAATGACAGTTTTCAAGAGCTTGGTGGCACTTGAGGAACACTGGTATATAATAATGATACACTTAGACTAGGGGTACAATAATAC
Organism: Rhinella marina; assembly: GCA_900303285.1. NCBI lineage: Eukaryota > Metazoa > Chordata > Amphibia > Anura > Bufonidae > Rhinella > Rhinella marina. The sequence continues at coordinate 56,396 of ONZH01012074.1, read as the reverse complement.
ATTGACACTTGGGGTACATGATGCCAAACAGACACTTGGGGTATAGGACACAGATCCATACACAGGGTGCAGAATAATACCTCATTGACACTTGGAGTAAAGGACAATAATTCATTGAAACCTGGGGTACAGTAAAATGATCCACGTGGGCTACATGACAATGCCATACTGAGAGCTGAGATACAGGACAATGACACACTGACGCCTGGGGCACAGGGCAATTATACACTGAAATGTGGGGTAACATGACAATGATTCTTTGACATTTGGGGTTCAGGACCATGAACCCCTGGCTCTATTCAGCAATTTTCTGGGCCCTGGTCTGTAAACATCTAGATGGACATGGTCACATGTGCTGCTCCAGCTAATCACCGGTCACAGCAATAAAGTGCCTCCAAATGTCACATAAATGCTGGGTCATGTGCTCCTTAGAGACGCATTGCCACTGAAGTTAGTGATTTTACTGTTCCATCTGAAAGCTTACAGGTCGGAAACTGGAAGTTTGCTGAATCCAGCCAGAATAGGAACGGCAGGAATCAAGCAAGTATGATTTTTCAATAGGTTGGGTGATCGGTTGTACAATTACTCAGTGGCGTTTTTATGGATGCTCATTCCTGATAATTGCTCTGATCCTCGGCCCATTTAAAAGGGTCTTTACTGTGATGATCTTCAATGGAATGAGGTTTAGAAACCTCCCGACTCCTATGATCACTACTGTATGTCAATTATCCCCAGTGCTAAGTTCCTTCACATACCTATATCCATATTAGCAGCCACACACATATTTAACATGACAGTTATTTATTTTTTAGAGCATGCGATATCTATTAACTAGTCAATGATGAGCTCCTATAATAATTGTCCTTTGGATGACAGGTGGAGTGTCATATATACTTGAGTCAAAGCAAACTGCAGGCATATTGTAATTCCAAAGGTATCATCTTGGTTGCATACAGCGTGCTGGGGTCACACAGAGACAAGAACTGGTAGGTATCATGGTGCCCAGATAATCGCTTTGCCTTGCCATTTGTGTCAAAACTAGCTTTAAAATCTTTTGAAGGGTGGACCTGAGTACTCCTGTTCTGCTTGAAGATCCAGTCCTTGCCAATGTGGCAGCTAAGTACAACCGAACTCCAGCGGAGGTTGCTATGCGCTTCATACTCCAGAAGGGGATTGTGGTACTGGTCAAAAGTTTCACAGCAGCTCGTCTAAAGCAAAACCTTGGGGTAACTACAACTTATTCTGTACTTGTTTTCTGTTAGGCCTGTTTCACACTGGCGTTAATGGTTCCGACAGGCGAGCAGCTGTATTTGTCCACATATTTGGACAAATATTTCTCCGCCGATCCCCATTATAGTGAATGGGCCGGACGGACTTCTGACAGTGCACAGCTGCACATGGTAGTTGCGGATCTGGCAGGCTGTTCCCCTGCCGGAACAGCCTGCTGGAGCCATTAACGCCGGTGTGAAACAGGTCTTATACTGTCAGAACACATACAGTACATGAAATGTATCATGAGAATTTTTTGTTGTTATCTGTAAAGTCTGATGCGTGATAAAACCCAAAGAAACAACCAAGCAGTTGGCACAATTTCACCTGTATCACTTCCCTTTCCCATGACTATGTTTTGGGTCAAAGTTCTAAGCTATGTCCAGGATTTTTCAGTGCTTCTAGCTTGAGACAAAATGGACTTTCACAGGGATCCGTAGCTTTTGTAGAGCAGAGTTGAGTATGTGATACAGTTCAGGGAGGTTCGGAGGGTAGTCAAGCAACCTAGCATTTGGTAATAGTGATGTAGCAGAATTGGGTAAATGCAGTGGGTTGCACGGGGGAGCAGATAGCAGTGGTAGTAGAAATAATGGAGCTAGCAATTACTGTGATGGGAATGGGGCACATTTTCTTCCCTTGGGGAACACCTTGGCTTTGTTGCTCCTTCCTGGTATTTGGTGGGGTGCTTTGACGGAGATAAGTTTTGAGGTGAAAAGCAGGGGTCCTGTGGAGTGCAAGCTTTGGTGATGCAAGTGGCAGTGCAGTGCAATGATGATGCCTGTTTTAGTACAAGAAGTCCACTACACTTTACTGAGGCAGTTCAATAGATGGTTCACACAAGCACTGTATGCATTAAGCATAGTCTTTACAGTTGGCATATACAGGAATAGATAACACTGGGCTGATTCAGGGTATGTAAAACTGTGTATAAAGAAATACCCTGGCTTAGGAGGGTATCAGCAGAGTCATCTCATTGCTAAAGGGTAGATTCAGCCAAGTCATCTCAATATCATTAGAGGGCGAGTTCAGATGAATTATCATTAGATCGTGTGGTCTGCCAAGTTATCTCATCACTAGTTACCTCATTATTGTTAGAGGATGGAGTCAACAGAGCCATCTCATTATTATAGAGTCATCTCTTCAATTGAAGATGAGGAGTTCAATCACAGATGACAAAACTTTGGTATTGCTGGATGCAGGACCGCCATTTCCAGGATACTATTTGGGGTTTCCCATATTTTGATATTGATGAGTGCACCACCTCAATCAGGTTAACTCCAGTGTGAGAAATAAGTAGTGGACCTACACAGCTCCATTCATTGTATTGTAGATAGAGCTGGTTAATGCGGTACCGTTCCTGTTCAAGTGAACAGGAGCAGGGTATAAGTCTCATCTCTGTCCACTACATAATGGATGGAACTGTGTAGTTCAGGTGCCTACTTCCAGCACTGGAGCTACTTCCAAGTAGAAGACTGGTAAGGATGCAGGTTTTTGGATTAGGGTAGGTCATCAATAGCAAAATACTGGAAAACCCATTTAAGTTTCACTCTGATCCGCACAGGAATTACAACTCTGTTGTCCTGGCAGAAGCAGAATAGCATGTAAGACATTAAATATACACTTTGGTGCTCACTCAAACTCTTGATGGAGCGGTGCTCTGCTCTAGGACCAGCCTACCAGGTCCAGAAAAGAAAAAGTATTATATCAAAAAGAGTGGAGCACGCACTCAATATCTGAAAACTAGTAGTGGTATTTATTCCATCAACATATACATATAATATTCAACATTAAAACATTACTAGACAATATACATATAATAGACCATCTGGTGATCTCTCTATAAAGATATCAAATGCTGGATCACGTAAAACAATGCTAGAGAAAACTTTGTAAAATGGTATTGCCGCATGAGATCACTATATGAAGGTTAGAACATCATAAAAGGTCGTGCAATTGTACTTAATGCTCTATCACGTAAGTATGTAAGACATACCTCCCAACACTTGAATCCCTAATCGTCTAACAGTATTACGATCCATACCAATCCAGTCTCGATGACCCACAAAACCTTCTTGAAATGTTCACTGTGGGGCATAGTTGAATAAGTTCGGTGCCAGTCTGTAGGCACTTCATTGCAGCTGCCACCTTGCTGCATTATATATACAGAAAATACAAGAAGGAAGTGGTTGTCTCCAGTATGGCCTCAGGGAACATTTTAACAATGAAAACCACGCTAAAAATTATTTACATGAGACTTCTCCTTTAACAATATTGATGTGATTATTATGTTTGCCAACAGTCCAGATTTTATTGCGACAATCCCGCGAATCAGCCTGAGAAAGGCAAGGCTTATATAGGCCTCACCTCATAGACGGTGGCCTGTGGGAGTTTTGGGAATTTTGGGGGCATTCCTTAGTCATTTAAGGCATTAAATGTTAAGAGTTTACCTTTTTAAATGTTGATAGGTATGCTTTTATAACCAGACATCTTTTATTGTTCAGGTGTTTGATTTTGAGTTGAATCCTGAAGACATGAAAACTCTAGAGGAACTGGACAAAAACTTGCACTATGGGCCTTTCAAGGAGTAAGTTGGCTCTGAGAGTGTTATAGAAAACAGGGCAATGGGGGAACAGTTCTACAAATATTCTAAATATGATTTTATGTGGCTTTTTATCCTTCCAGAATGAAGCAGCATCCTGAATATCCATTCCATGATGAGTACTGAGAAGCCAGTATCTGGTCATACCGGCTGTCTTAAATATAATTTCTGAACTTTATGTGATGGACCAATATGGAAATACACACATTTAGTAATATTGACTAAATATTTCCTAAGAGCAGCAATTGTGAGGACGTATTATCTGTTCAAAAATAAATCTGTTTAAAAATAAAAGAAGTAAAGTAAATGTAGTAATTCTTTATTTTCTGAAATACATCACACCAGATAGAACATGTAATGTAGAACTCTAAAATTTCTATTTTCTTTTTTTCTTCTGCCAATGCTACACGGAAGTGACACCTCGTGGATAATCTTTGGTACTGCAGCTTCGTGATAAAAGTGAAGACGTCAGCCCCCATTGGCTAATGTGAGGGTGCCCAGATTCTGAAGTAAATTGCACCAAAGTGTGTTGCAGTTGGGCACATCAAGGTTTAGAGAAATTATCTGCAACTAGCCTGTCAAGGAGATGTGGCTTTCAGCAAAAGAGTCTAATATGCAACATTTAGCTCCAAAACTACCTGTTCTGGTGTAAATGTATGCCTCAAACTAAGCTAACCAATACTTAGTACAGAGTTAGACAAAAGTGTGTAGCTATAAATGAAATTTATCAAACAGCATGAGCCTGTTTAAGTTTGTGCCATCTGTAGGATGAGTAAATTTGGCTCACTGTGTGTGTAGGGGCAAACATAGTGGGTAACATTTAGGAAGTTAAATGAACCACAATTTTGGCTTAGTTTTTGCCACAAAACTGGTGTACATGCTTTGCACCACATTTATTATGTGTTTTAGATACTTTACTTTACTCCAGTGAGGGTGCATGGCTTAGCAGGAAAGGGGTTGGCTTAAAATGTACCAAAATGGTGCCATCATTTTGGCTCGCATTAAGCCTACCAATTAATTATGTAAATTTTAACAAAATTCTCTAAGATGCATTAAATTTATCATCTAGCATGAGCCACTATGACAAATTTTGTGCAACATTAAACTGCCTGTCTAATTTATACTGTCTAATCTTAGACAAGACTAGTAATTCTGCCCCAGTGTTAGGGAAGGGTTTCCAATTTCCAATTATACTCACTTTACCAACTTTCCACAAGCACTAAATCCCACATTGAGAATATTCCTAGTGGATACCTTATTGTGTATCTAGTGCAAGGCTGGAGGTGGTAGAATATGAATATTTTTGGTTTCCTGTACTTTAAAGGGGTTTTCCGGGATTTAACTACTTCTGGATAGGTCATCAGTATCCGAACGGTGGGTTCCAGCTGTTTGAGAAGGTACTGGCACTCCTGTGAGCACCGCTACCTTCTCCCCGGTCACCACGCTGTACATTACACAGCGGCTGTGATTGATATTGCACTCAGCCCCATTTACTTGAACAGGTCTGAACCACTCCTAGGCCAGTGACAATCACGTTCATCGGTAACAAGCACCAGTGCCTTCTCAAACAGCTGATCTGCGGGGGTCCTGGGTGTCAGACCACCACCGATCAGATACTGATGATTTATCCCAGGGGCGGACATACGCCTGTACAGCCGGTTCGGCTGCACAGGGGCCCAGTGCGACTGGGGGTCCCATGGGAGGTTCGGCAGCAGGGAGAGATGAGCGCTTCCATTGTGGAAGCGCTCATCTCCATATTCATCTGTATCGCCGTCCTCAGGACAGCGATACAGGTAATTGCTGTGGCGGGGAAGGGGAGAGGCGTTTCCCTTACCAGTTCCCCTGATAGGCTGCAGGCTTAGTGCCTGAGCAAAACAGCGCGGGACACAGGCCGGAAGAGGCCTGCATCGCATCGCTGATAGGGACATGGAGGTAAGTATATGTGTTTATTTTTTTTTATTAACACTACACAACTGGAGGCATCTACTAGGGGGCATTATAATGGCACACATGGGGGGAAGGAGCACTATGGGGGCATCTACAAGGGGGCATTATATACTGGCATACATGGGGGGAAAGGAGCACTATGGGGCATATACAAGGGGGCATTATATACTGGTACACATGAGGAGCACTATGGGGGCATCTACAAGGGAGCATTATATACTGGCACTATGGGGTCATCTACAAGGGGCATTATATACTGGCACAGATGGGGAGCACTATGGGGGCATCTACTAGGGGGCATTATTTACTGGCACACATGGAGGGAGAGGAGCACTATGGGGGCATCTACTGAAGGGCATAATATAGGGGCATTTTATACTGGCACAAACTATATGTGCAATGTGGGGGTGGTGATAAGTACTATAGGGGCATTTTATACTTGCACACATTATGGAGGCACTATGGAGGAGAGGGGCATTATCGGGGCATCTACTTGGGGCACTCTATAGGGGAATTTTATACTGGCACATTATGTCAGGCACCATGGGACGCGGAGGAGCACTATGAAGGCATCTACTGGGGGCACTTTATAAAGAGTATTCTTTACTGGTGCAAATTATGGGGCGTTATTGGGACCTTAACTTAATTCGGGGCACTAAGAGGATTTTTTGGGCACACAATAGGGGCATTGACACACATGATGAGGGCACTATAGGGACATTGGCTCCACTGGGGGCACTAAGAAGAGGTATTTTTTACTGCCAAACAACAGGGCATTTGTTGTATTATTATTTTTAGGCGCCATTATGTTTACACTATTAGTGTCAGGTACACAGCTTCCTGGGTGCAGTTATTTTTTAGGGCACTCTGTGCCAATAATTGAAGGTGGCGTTATCTGTGTGGTACTAGTATTTTCAGGGGGACTGTTTCTGCAGTATAGTATTGAGGAGCACATCTGGCACAGTATTGGGGGTGGCAGGATGGTGTGTTCAGAAGGTGAGAGGATGATGGAAAAGTAGGAAACTAAGATGTCTGTCTTTGAAACTCTGCAGAGAGAAGAGATGGCTGAAAGAAATCATCATGGCAGTCGGTTTGAAAGGAGAAAAACTGGGGGTCAGTCAGCACATGTAAGTATGCAGGTGCACGTCACATGGCTGCAAATAGAAAAGTAAAACATAAAAAATGCAACAGCACTCTGCGAACACAGACAATAAAATGAGTACATACAATACTGTCATACTCACTATCCACACGATACTAGCGCTACATTGTAAATGTGAGATTGTTGGCAAATAATTTTGTACAAAAAATATCTGTGCCCGTCTTCCCTACATCAAGACGATCTCTTTAAGTCGGTTTGAAAGGAGAAGATGAGGAAAGAGAACGTCTACATCTAAGAAGACATCACTGGATCTAAGAGGTATGTGGCGCTGTACTAGGCTACCTTCACATCTGCGTTAGTGATTCTGGCAGGCTGTTCTAGCAGAGAACAGCCTGCTGGAATTCACCGGCTCCGGCACTGCTGGATGAAGACAGAATGCCTGCTGGTCCCATTAACTATAATGGAGTCCGGCAGAGATCCGGCCACATTCAGGCAAAAATGCTGAGAATCAGCGGGACACAAACTGCTGCATGCTGTGGTTTGTGTCCAAACGGATCGTAATGCTTCAGGTGTGAAAGTTGCCTTACCCTATGTTTTGTATTGCTGTATTGAATGTTAGGAGGGAATAGGTTACGTTGAGAATTTGGGATGGGGGTTGGGGGGGGGACATTGCCCAGGCGCAATTTTTGCACAGGGTCCCTCTGCTGTCTGTGTCCGCCCCTGACTTATCCTGAGGATAGGTCATCAGTAGTAAACTCCCAGAAAACCCCTTTAAATCAGATTTCAGTACTGGCTCTTCAGGCATGACACTATCAGTTCCTTTAAGCAGTTAATTCCTAGAATCTCTGTTTTTCTATGATGATCAAGGGATTAATATTGATATTTATTATTCATGGTAGTCTAAGACTACTTTAACACTAGCGTTTTTCACACTAGCGTTTTGAGTTCCGTCATAGGGGCTCAATACCGGAAAAAAACGCTTCAGTTTTGTCCCCATTCATTGTCAATGGGGAGCAGAGGGCGCTGTGGGGAATCGTCATAGCTGCGCGCCTCCTGGGTGTGAAGACGTGCGGCCTGCCTGCCTGCCTGGAGTATGTAAGTATGTATGTGTTTGTGTGTATGTGTGTGTATTGTATATGGTACTGTGTGACGTGTGGGGCCGGAACGCGGTTCCGGCCCCACACATGTCGCTGCGGCAGTCCGGATCCGACGGCACCCTTCACCTGCCGGATCCGGACTGTCGCTAGTGTGAAAGAGGCCTAAAAAGGTTCTGGGTTAGTATCTAATATCTATCAAGGTCAAGGGGCTTTAGTGCTTAAAGGCCATCTATCAGCAGATTTGTAATTATGAAAGCTAGCCTGTTGCATGTGAACTTGGCAGTAGTGTTGAGTGAATCGAAGCACCAGAAGCAGAATTCGATCAGAAGTTTAGGAAAAATTTGATTCAGTGCGAAGCTGAATTTCCTTGCGCTTCGTGGTAACGAATCTGATTTTTTCTAAAATGGCAGCTGCACATGTTATAAAGTGAAAGTAAGAAGCTTGGGAATGCGATATGGGCTATAATGCTGTGCAGCTACAGTAGCAATTCAGCAGATAGCCATCCCATGTGATGTCACTGCCCTATGGCAAGCCTCATTCCACCCGGTCTCCTCCATTTCACTGTGAGCTGAGCATAGGGAGAGACGTGACAAGCACTTATGCACTAGCGTTAGTGTTACAGAAAGGTTTTAATTGTAGAATATTGGATAAGGAGAGTACAGGAACAGTGTAGGGAGATTGTAGGGAAAGTTTTTAGACACTGTAGGGTGAGCATAGGGAGACTGCTGGAATAGTGCAGGTTGAGTATAATCGTCATGTAAATCTTTTTCACCTGCTGCCACAATCACAGTTAAACTTTTAATTTTTACATAGAATTACTGTGGCTTAGTAATAAAGTGTGGTGAAATATATTGCAGTCTGCATCTTTTTGAACTGCTGGCACATTTGAGGTTAATCTCTTATTTTATATATAGAATTACTGTGCCTCATTATTAAAGGGTGGTTTAATATATTGCCATATGAATCCTGTTGAACTGCTGACACATTTGCAGTTAATCTCTTTTTTCAAATATGAAATTACTGTGCCGCAATATTAAAGGGCTGTCTTATATATCACCATCTATATCCTGTTAAACTGCTGACACATTTACAGTAGAGATGAGCGAGCATGCTCGGCCGAGCATGCTCGAGTGCCATTTTTGCGTATTTGCGTACGCATTTTAAAATGTGTACGCTAATTATATGCATATTTTAATCTATATGCAAATGCGTACGAATAGCGTACGAATAGCGTACAAATTGAATTTGTACGCTATTCGAACGCTATTCGTACGCATTTGCGTATAGATTAAAATATGCGTATGATTAGCATACGAATTTTAAAATGCGTACGCAAATACACAAAAATGGCACTCGAGCATGCTCGGCCGAGCATGCTCGCTCATCTCTAATTTACAGTTAATCTATTATTTTATATATAGAATTACTGTGCAGCAGTATTAAAGGGCAGTCTAATATATTGCCACATGCATCTTGTTCAACAGCTGACACAATCCTTGTTAATATTTTATTTGATATATAGAATTACTATGCTGCGGTATTAAAGGGCGGTCTAATTTATCTTCACATGCATCTTCTTGAACTACTTGCACAATCCCTGTTAATCTTTTAATTGACATACAGAATTACTGTGCCTCAGTATCAAAGAGCGGTCTAATATACCACCATCTGCATCTTGTTGAACTGCCGACATATTTGCAGTTAATCTGTTAGGCTACTTTCACACTTGCATTGTTGTTTTCTGATATTGAGATCCGGCAGGATCCCTCCATACTATTAACCTAATACTATGTATTAGCGTTAAAATCAGATGGGACGAACATGGTGGATGGATCAAACACAGCTGCTGGATTATTGACATAAGGTACAGGAGCCTGAAAGCTAGCTGCCGTATAAGATGATGACCAAACAGGGGCTGTTGATGATATGGGGTAACTATGGGGTTAAAAGTCAGCGACTGCCATTATTACCAGTCGTGGACATTAGAACCAGGTGTCTGCTCTTTAAAACAGCAGACATCCGGCGCCCATGGTTCCCACTGCACGTAAATATACCATCAGAGGTCAGGAAAGGGTTAACTTGCAAGCCTTCACACTGAGAGTCCTGGGAATACATGATTTACAATGATTCATGACAAATTAATTTGTAACAAATCAGAATTCTTGTTGAAGTTCAGCGAATCAGCCGAATCGAATTTTTCAAGACTTCGCTCATCTCTACTTGGCAGCTGAAGGCATCTGTGTTGGTCCCATATTCATATGTGCCTGCATTGCTGAGAAAAATGATGTTTTGATATATGCAAATGAGCCTTTAGGGGAAACAGGGGAGCTGCCATTACACCTAGAGGCTTAGCTCTCTCTGCAACTGCCGCTCCCTCTCCACTTTGATTGACAGAGCCAGGCATGATGATGTTTTCACTGTTTGTCCCTGTAAATCAAAGTGGAGTGGGAGCATAGGTATAAATCTACTGACAGATTCCCTTTAACACATATTATACAACGATACAGATGTATGGTATAGTGTTACATGGTTTAGTATTCTCAAGGTGTTAATAGTAGAAGTCTGGCTCAGTTATACACATGCATGGCTCAAAATCCATTGTTTTACTTCAAACTGAGTTGCATGTCAAAATTCTGTCTGTAGGGGGAGCTCATTGCATACAAATCTCATTGAACCAAGGTCTGTATAGAACCTATTGATAATAATGTAAATAAGTATGCATTGAAGCAAAAGAAAATAACTTTTTACTTATTCCAATGCTTTTGCTTCAATGCTTCCTGAATGGCTTTGAGTTTAGCTCTCTGGGGTTTCTGTTTACGTATTTATTACTTCAGCTTTATTTATACAAATTGCAGACCCCAAACATTTTATTGAAAGGAAATCGGCTGAAATAAATTGCAGACCCCAAACATTTTATAGAAAGGAAATCAGCTGACTAAATCTGCTTCAACGTTTTAGAAAAAAGTATAAATGTTACCACTTATTGTAATAATTTTCTGAGCAAGAAATTGTGAATATGATAAATGTATGTTACCCAGGGGCGGTCTTGGGCACCACGCATCCTATGCATTTGCGTAGGGCCCCCGACGTCCAAGGGGGCCCCCACGCTCCACTCTTGTGCCGGTGCCCAACACCGCCCGCCCAGCTGTCACTTACTGCATTTGTCCGCTGCGGCCTCACTGCGGCTGTGCGAATCGCACCCGCTCACTCTCAAGTCCGGAAGTGTAGCAGGAAGCTCGCGCAGCCGCAGAGAGGCCGGTCCACACAGCAGAACACAAACTCTGCTGCTGCGCGTCAGTGTTCATTGTTTAACAGCGAGTTAATTGTTAATTGTTTGACAGTAGTTTATTGTTAAAAAAGTCTTTGATGTGTGGGGGGGCGTGTCATCAGGGGTGTGACGCGTTATTGGGGGGGGGGCCCGGACATAACTTCGCTTAGGGCCCCAGAAATGCCAAGACCGCCCCTGATGTTACCTTGAGGTTCTGTAACCTGTGCTTTTATAAGGTCATTGAATTTGTTCAATTTTCTTATAGTTTACATTAGGGGGTCTAATACACAAACTGTAAAATTGAACTTAATACATAAACTAGTGTGCAGTAAGCACCCACTAGTGGTAGTTTGCTGGCATCCAAAATTTCATCACTGGTGACTTGGAGATTTGTATCAGAAAAGTAGAGAACAGCCCCATCTAAAAAACTAAGAAATTAATCAGCATATAATTTTCTCCCCTTCTAGGTAAAAAAAAATCTATCTTATCTATTGATCTACAGTGTCAGAATTATTCCATACTCTTCAGTATTCATCAGCGAAAGGAAACTTTGGGTGATCCTTCCATCTGAAAGAAAAACGTAAAAACTAAAAAAAAACGTCAGCTCATGTTCACTCAGATAGGAATGCATAAACACACTTAACGCACCTCCACATCTAACAAAGTGCGGAAAAGACTACAATGGAGAATACATCAGTGTATTGGTCAAAGCTGATACTGAGCACCACACTGCTTTACTTAAAGAGGTATTCCGGTTACCATAAATATAACTTATGTTTTAGACTAATTCATCATCAATCATTACCTAATATAATGTCTATTTCACATATTTACTGTGCAGTAGTTATAAAGTAGCTTTCTTCCCCTGCTACCCACTGTGTTTCCTCATAAGTTACCATGGCACCGACCTGTAGTTCTGAGCGTTTGTCAGGTCAGGCATGCTCAGTGTGTTGCTATCAATTCTCTAGCTAATGTCTGTGTGCTGCTGATTCCTGAGTGGGGGGCGTGTCTGCACTGTGATATCAGGCAGCCAATCAGTAATCATCAACACTCATGAACAAGCAGAAACTCACAGCAGGAAAGCTAGGCATTGTGGGAATTGTAGTTTTGTGAGGGAAGATCAGGAGCCATGATACTCTCAATGTGTTGCAGGCTCACACATGAGCTAGACAAATGGATTGCAAGGTAAAATGAAGCTTTGGTTATATGTATAGGTATGGGTTCTGGTTGGGTCACAGCTTGCAGCCTTAATGCAGTTTATAAAAAATTAAGTTACGTTACCGGAACCCCCCTTTAATACCATGAGAGTAAAAAAAAAAAGATGGGGTCAGTAGAAAGCCACATTAGGGGAAACTTTGAAGTCAGTTTTGCTTGAGACTGTGTTTGATGTACTTTATGCCACATTTATCAAATGTCTCCTGTTACTTGATAAATTTGTCTTATCCTTAGACCTAACACCCACACCCACTTTTCCACTCACATTACAAAACTGGAGTGAGTGGTGTAATAAAGCAAAAAGTCACAAAATTTTGCACAAGCGAGTGCAATAAAGTCACAACATTTTGCGCAATTTCTTAAATTTTGGAAAATCCAGTGCAAAAATTCACAAAAGCCTTTTTGATGGCAGAATTCTGGAGTGAAGGTACAGTATGATAAATCAGGGTCTATGAACCTGTCTCCAGCCCATCATATAGCAAGGAGGGATAATACTTTGCTAAGAGCCTCTGCCTCCTTGATTTAGCAGTAGGTGGGGGTCTCAGCACGTGGACCTCCACCTATCACAAGTTTTTTGTAAGTGCAGTTACTCTTTAAATGAATCAATTATTTCAAGCTGTATAAATCTGTGTGTAGTTACCTTACTACAGGTAAACATAATTTAAAACAGAATTATAAGGAGAAGTAGCAGTAGTTCAGTGATGGGCCCACTCTTTCCACGGGCATCATAGCAGTGGTGTAGTCTGCATCTATAGTAGGTATGCCCTTAGGCAGAGTATATACCTGTTGGATTTATAGCGCTAGAGTGAAACTAGCCTTAGCTGTCCCCTATAATCTTAATTTGACTCACCGTTTGCCTTGAACATAGCGATAATTTCTGTTGAGAGATTCAAGCTGTTTCATGTCTTCAGGTGATAAGTCAAAATCAAAGACCTGTAAATAAAAAAAATATATATACTGTATATAAATATATAGAAATGGAGAATAAATATTGTCGAAGAGTGTAAGAGATTATGCTACTATACTTTACATAAAGTTATGTCACGATACAGTACACATTAATAACATACATCAAACAGTGGAGTCTTAATCTCAACTCCCTTCCTCAATCCTAAAGATGAGATGAGCTTAAGGGGCGCAGCTAAAGGCTCATGGGCCCTGGTGCAAGAGTTAAGCTTGGGCCCCCTTTCCCTCAGTTCTTTGTGGCCAGAGGCAGGAAAACACATAGCCTTCCTGCTGCCTGAGGCAAAAATTGGCACCTCACCACATGCCAAATTCTTGACCTAATCCCTTCCCTCCAGCCAGTGGTGTAAACTGACCTGCAGACACTTTCTATAATACTGATGTCTTCTTATGTGGCACAAGGGTCTTTGGGCCCCCTCAGGCCCTGGGGCCCAGTAGAGACTGCGACTTCTGCACCCCCTACAGCTACATCTCAGTACAGAGGTTTTTTCCCTACCTACATACTTCAATATAATTCACAGCACACTTTCCCTAATGCTTGCAGGAGTGCGCTCCCTAGCATGGCTGCAGTCGGAGCACCTGACCTGACAAGGACAATCCCCTGCCATCTGAAACCTCAGGCCTGAGCTATCTTTTCCTCTCCTAACATCTTCTGTGGTCTAGGGTAGTAAAAGTAATCAATATACAGTATCTTTGTAGGCATTTGATGTCTGCTTTTAGAGAAGGCTTTCAGTGGAGTGCTCTCTGTTTTCACTGCCCCTTCCTAGTGGTGCAAGAAAACTCCACCACACCCTACAGTAGATAGTCAAGAGAGTCTCCTTGTTGATGAGTTGTGAGAGCAGTCAGTATTTGTACTGCCCTGAGGAGCTTCAGGAGGCAGACCCCATGCATACCTGTGTTTTGGCACTAATAGTGGCACCTGTAACCACAGTATTAGCGGTGGGGGCAGCAACAGGGACAGTCAGGCAAAATGCAGACCAGGGAAGGGGGACCAAGGAGCCCACCATCTCACAATCTGATAAAAGTGGCAGGTAGGGTAACAACTGCTTCAGGATCTGGTGATGTGGCTGACACTGTGAGTGGTTTAGGCCCAATAGATGCCAGAGCTATGCCAAGCTCGGCTGCCTCTAGCTCTGCGCAAATATCTCCAATCTAGCATTTTTTCTCCACGTTGCTGGAAAACAAAAGCACCGCCCTATGCAAGCTCTGCAAGAGTAAAATGAGCTGTGGGCAGCCAAACACAAACCTAAGCGTTAAAACTCTATTGAAGCACATGAAGCAGTGATCAAATAAAGGTGGCAGCCAGCTACTGCATCAAGTATTTCCTCCTTTTCCTGGTCTTCCTTGCAGCAGCCAGGCCGCATCCAGGCCGCATCCACAGGCAGTATGGTGTCTTTCACACAGTCATCCTGGCTTTTGCCTCTCCTACTCAGACTCCTACTCCTCTTCTACTCCATTATCAGCCATCGATAATGGAATGTGTGGCCAGGAAACAACTTTACATGCCAAGCAATCTGCTGATGTGGAAGCTTAAGTTCCACCTGGCCAAGTTGCTGGTGGGGCAGTTGCTGCCATACCATTTAATAGAGTCTGCTGCCTTTAGGGAGCTGATGGCGTGTGCTCAGCCTCGCTGGAAGATACCTTGTCAGCATTATTTCTCCCCAAAAGTTATCCCTGCTTTATACTTTCACGTTGCAGAGAATGTGGGATGCTCCATGAGATTCTTGCTGTGCGGCAAGGTTCACACCATGGTGGACACCTGGAGCAGCTGTTATGGGCAGGGACAGTACATGACTTTCATTGCCCACTGGCTCAATGTTTTTTGTGGTGAGGCAGCATCCTGGCAACAAGGCCAGGTCCTTTTGACTTCCGTCCCACAATTGTGTCACTCCCCCAACTTCCTATCATATGTGTCAAGTCAAGTGTTGCCAGCCTGTGTTTGAGCTGATCAGCCTGGGTGAGATTAGCCACACAGGCGACCAGTTGGTAAATTACATCATTCAGCAAACATCTCGCTGGCTGTCACCCTGCCGACTTTAACGGAGCAAGGTTATCAGCGACAATGGCCGCAACATTCTAAGCCCTAGGAGACTAGAGGGTGTTATATGCCAATTTCCAAGGCAGTTGTAGCCAATCTGTTTCAGCTCAAAACAGTTTGGGTCTGAACCTTTTAAAAAATTTGGTGAACGTGGACCAAACCAAACTTTGTCAGGATCGCCCATCTTTATATGGAGCCAAAGTATTTGGGACTAAATCCACAAAATGGATGATGTATAAAGAAAAAAATGGGACAACTGAAATAAGGTAAACAGTTTGTATTTTTTTAAACTCATGGCAGGTGCTCTACCTTGGTAGTGACTACAAATACAGTACCAAGAAGTTTATCTGTTAATTTTTCTCATTCAAACCTGAATGTTTTCTTTGATCCGCTTGGGGTTGAAGCTCTTGGCCAGGACAACAACTCCGAGCTGTAGAAAATATCTTATGGCCACCTGAGCCGGGGTCTTATTATGTTGTTTGGCAATGTTGACCAAAACAGGATCCTCAAGGACAACTGGTGAACTTTGGTCAATCCTATAAAAAATACAAGATCATTGTCCCAAGATATTATATATGCTGAATTCAAGGTAATTTAATGTATTGAGCTTTCTAAAAGCCTCTGGTGGAGGAAAAGCTAAATATTAAATTGAAAATTACATTTCATTCAAGAGACTTGATTAAAAATTTCTGAACATTAGGTATGCAGACCAATGTACCTCCTTTTGTTAAAGACCATAAATTCTGTGTAGCCTGATCCTGCAGTTATCTACCACTCTTTTATGTTATCCAGACGTTGTGTAGAATAGCACATAACTGCAGGACCCGGCAACACAGTAAATGCAATTTTTAACCATGCAAACACATAGTTATGGATGGTAGTTGCATACCCAAAACTGGAAGAGATTTTCAATCTAGACTGTTCTAAAATTTGCTTCATTTTTTTGAAGCTGTAGAACAATAAAATAAATTAGTTGGCAAAGCATTCACATTCTTTAAGCAAGTTTTCTGGGAACACTATATTGATCACCTATCCTTAGGGGGTATGACTCCCAGCTCCACTGTTCCGGCATCCACATCAAATGTTTGAAAGGGCCACAATGCTTGGACAAGCACTATTGCATCCTCAGAGCATACCAAGCACAGCACCATCCATTGTAGTGTCTGTACTTGGTATTGTAACACAGGCCCATTTACTTGAATGAGACTGAGATGCACATAGGCCATGTGATCAGTGAATACTGGTCTAAAAGGAGGCTCCAGTGCTCAGTGGAGTGCTGTGACCTCTTCAAACAGCTGATCAGCCAGAGTGCTGAAGTCAGACACCCACTGATCTGATACTGATGACCTATCCTGAGAATAGGTCATCAATATTTTACTGTCGGAAAGCCTCTTCCACCATAGAGTAAGTAAACATTTTGGTATGTGTTCAAAACACCCCCTGCTATACACATCCATGATTATTTACCAGTTTTCATCTCGACTAGACCCCAGCACGCTGTATCCAACTAGAACGATATCCTGAGATCTGCAGAAGTCCATGAGTTTTCTTTGATTCAGATAAATATGACATTCCACCTGTAGGAGGCAGAATTTTTCCAGTCAATCCAATAAGTGCAATAAAAGCTATTGTGGATTAAAACCTTCCTGTACTTTAGGTAGTGTTCTCCTGGCTTTTAGTATTGATGACCTATCCTCAGGATAGGTAATCAATATCAGATAGGCGAGAGTCCGACACCCGTCACCCCAGATGATCAGCTGTATGAGGAGATGTGCAGTGTGCATGTGTTGTCTCACCTCTCCTGCTCTGCTGCTGCTATCCCATAGACATACCAGCATGAAGGGAGACGGGAGATGGCACATCCACACTGCGCACGCCTTCCCTTCATACAGCTAGTCTGACACCTGGCACCCCCACCAATCTGATATTGAGGACCTATCCTGAGGATAGGCCATCAATATTAAAAGCCTGGAGAACCCCTTTAATTGTGTACGGAGCCGCTGCTCGGCAAGATCTCATGCAGGCCATTGAAGTGAACGGGGCTGCATCTGTTCCGCAAAATTGCAGAACTGACTGGACGACTGTGTGAACGGGCTCTTACTCTATAGTTTTCAGTTCCATCAGCTGGATGACACATCAATCATTAGGGTAGTCAGACACTGATCTGACATCCTAAGGATAGGTCATTAATATCTAAGAACAAGAAATCTCATGTATGATGTTATACATTTTACCTGGTTGCACACTGGCTTGTATTTCAGTCCTGGCTTGTTAAGAATAAGTTCAATTTGTCTGCGATTAAAGTTGGAAACTCCAATTGACTTCACCAGTCCAGCGTCCTTACACCTTTCCATGGCCTGGAAATGAGACAGCAAAAAATTTTGATGTAAAATCTAATTAAAGGGGTTGTCCATTTTGATCAGTCCCTGTTTGTTAGAAGTCTGATTACAATTGATCCTACTGCTGGGAGTCCCAATGATCATCTGTGGGTTAACCAACAAATGTAGTCCGCGCCAAAATCATATGGCCAATATGATTCCCATTATACAGGAGTGGCAAGTAATTATCAAAGAAGCACAGCAGCCAATCCTCTTGGTTATTGCTTTCCATATGCAGTGATGTGTTACATTTGCTCTTTAACACATAGCAGGCCGCAAGCCCTGCTGTGCTGTGGGCTGGTGTCTGCAGTCCCTGCCCTGCTTAAGAGTCTCCTTCCTGACCCCGTAAATGGCTAACTTCATATATAGAGTCACTGCTCTGACAGTTTATGTGGATATCCCTGTAAATTAAAAAAAATTAGTATACAGGGTTATCTCCATACACTAGAGAATGCTAACAGTATTTGGGGATACCCTCAGGGTGACAATGTCAGCATAGGACTCCCAGAGCAGTAACTCTATATATGGAGGTAGCCATTTATGGCATTGGGCAGGGGACTCCTAAGCAGGGCAGGGACTTCGCACACCAGCTCACAGCACAGCACGGCTTTTCACCTGTAATGTGTTAAAGGGGTTTTCCTATGTCAGACAATGGCTCATATCGCTAGGATATGCCCCCCCATTGTCTATGATGGGAGTACTCCTTTAAGGAGTGAGTGTAACACATCGCGGATAGCCCACTGCATATAAAAGGCAATACGATACAATACACTTTATTGATCCTTAGGGAAATTTCTGAATACCCACCGGCAATTTCTGAATACCCACCGGCAATTTTTCCTGCTGAGGTACATTGGCAATCCACCCCTGAAGTACAGTGTGGAGTGGCTCACTCATTCAGAGCAGGTCGCTAACTTCTTAGACTAGTTTCACACTAGCGTTTAATTGCTCCGCAGGCTGTTCCCCTGTCGGATCAGTACTACAGTGTACACCTGTGTTAGAACATACAAATTACACACATGAAAAGCAATAAAGCTCATATACATGAACCCCTATTCCATGAGCCCCAGACTAAATAAATATTTACGACCTACAAAAAGCAACAACAAGTCATACTTGGCTCATAAATATAATCTTTATTGAAAAAATTCCATAAAATTTCCATTTTTTTAATGGAAATTTTATGGAATTTTTTCATACTTGGCTCATAAATATAATCTTTATTGAAAAATTCCATAAAATTTCCATTTTTAATGGAAATTTTATGGAATTTTTTCAATAAAGATTATATTTATGAGCCAAGTATGAAAAAATTCCATAAAATTTCCATTAAAAAAATGGAAATTTTATGGAATTTTTTCAATAAAGATTATATTTATGAGCCAAGTATGACTTGTTGTTGCTTTTTGTAGGTCGTAAAAAGTGTACACCTGTGTGTTGTTGAAAGTCCACCTGACCCCATTCACTATAATGGGGAACGGTGTAGATCTGTCTGCAGCACAGAAAACAGCATGCCAGACTGAGTAAACGCCAGTGTGAAAATATCCTTAGAGTTGTGCTTCTTAGAAGAGCGAGAGTCGACGTTCAGCTGCCCATTGCCATATCACTGTTGCCACCTACAGGCTGATATGTATACTGCAGTTGCAGTCCTAATAATTTAAACTCTTTAGAGACCCGGATGTCTCAGCACAGTGGCGAGATGGTGCTATCTTTAGCACCTGCTACATCTGTAGAAGCAAGCATTCAAATCTTCTGCAGGACCTCTACAGGAGGAATTAAATATTTCTCAATTCTCACTAAAATTAATGGACTTACTGTGTAACGCATGGACATCCAAAGTTCTCCACTCTGAAAGACTCTCTGTAGCCACTCTCTGGTCAGGTTAAGAAATGAAGGCTCTTAATAAGAGGGCCTAACACAGATTTGTACACCCACTAACCCTACAAATGTATAATCTAAACCAACCATGAAAGACAGAGAAATGAGCCAAAGAAAAAGTAGGGGGAAAAAGATACTCACCTCCCATGTGTCTCGTATGTCTGTATTGTGAAAAATGAGTTGGCCATTTTCATCCATAGGAAATGGATCTTCACCAGGCTGCAACAGAAAAGGAGGAGACAACACCCTGATGATATCAAGTTCTGAGTTTTGTTATCTGGTAGATATTAGATGTAGCACATAACCATAGCCTATTATACTGGGCAAATCCTTGCAAAATTAGTAAGAGTACCCCCTAAAACTGATACCAGCGTGTTTCCATAACCAGTGTTATTGTTCCCTCATTAATAGAGCGCCCTCAATAAGATTACCAGCCACAGATTTACCGTCTGCCAGAATGTGTCCCCATAAATAGTGCCAACCTGAGCATGCCCTCATATGCAAGGCCGGTCAGAAAGTGTCCCTATAGACAGTAACAAACAGAAATCTTGATTCCATGCTCTGGAGTACTATTAAAAGATTTGGTTCTACTAGAGGTATGTGTAGAGTAAAGATCTGGTACCAGTACTGTCACAAAAGAGCAAATTTAGTGATACTGTAGCTAGATTTTAGATTCAAAGCCAAAGATTTCAGTCCGTTACCCCAGCTCTGTATCTAAAAACCTGAAAAAGAGCACATGCTTTGCCTGCACCACCCTCGGTATGCCCATGGACAATATAAATTGAAGGGATGATTCTTTTTGAAACACAAGGGGGGTCATTTATCAAACTGGTGTAAAGTAGAACTGGCTTAGTTGTCCATAGCAACCAATCCGATTCCACCTTTAATTTTGGACAATGAAAGGAGGAATCTGGTTGCTATGGGCAACTAAAAGCCAGTTCTACTTTACACCAGAAATCCAGTACATTTTTTGTTTTTTCCTCTTGCTGTTTCGTCAGTCATAACCTTTATTTTTAGGTTGACCAAGTTGTGTGGGGTATTGCTTTTTACAAGACTAGTCTTAATGTTTTTTTAAGCCATTTTATGACTATATATTATGAAGGAAAGGTAGAAAATGTTTTTCTTACTTTTATATTTTTATGCTGCTTGCCATCACCAAACATAATGTTAGAGATTTATAGTAAGGGATGTAGTGGTGAAATACAATATGGGCAGTTTGGATAGCTGCCCTGATCCTACTGTACAAAGCAGCATTGTGCATTGATATGAAGGACCTAGGAACGACCGAGAGTGTCTGGTTTGGGGGTCTGTATTTATTTAGATGACATATTGTACTGTATTTATATGTTTTGGGGGTCTGGGGGTTATAAAGGTTGAAGATCAAATCTGCATAACAAGGACACTCACTGGTAACAAACTTAGAATTTTCCCAAGAGAACTCACTACAATCAACTAGCTATAAACCTCCTAGAAACTATTTCATAACGCAATCATATAGAAATTCCACAGAATCCCTGAGGAGGCATGTGGCGAAACGCATGTTGAAGGGTGAGGTGGAGGACATCCAGATTTACAAGTGCATCTCAATAAATTAGAATATCATCAAAAAGTTGTTTTTTTTTCCAGTCATTCAATTCAAGAAGTGAAACCCATACATTATATAAAGTCATTACAAACAGAGTGAACTTTTTCCAGTGTTTATTTCTGTTAATGTTGATGATTATGGCTTACAGCCAAGGAAAACCCAAAAGTCATTATCTCAGAAAATTAGAATATTAGTCCAACTGTAATTTTTTTTTTTAAACACAGAAATGTTGGCCAAATGAAAAGTATGTACAGTAAATGCACTCAATAATTGGTTGGGGCTCCTTTTGCATGAATGACTGCATCAATGCAGCGTGGCATGGAGGCGATCAGCCTGTGCCACTGCAGAGGTGGTATGGAAGCCCAGGTTGCTTTGATAGCTCATCTGCATTGTTGGGTCTGGTGTATCTCATCTTCCTCTTGACAATACCCCATAGATTCTCTATGGGGTTAAGGTCAGGCGAGTTTGCTGGCCAGTCAAGCACAGTGATACTGTGGTTATTAAACCAGGTATTGGTACTTTTGGCAGTGTGGACAGGTGCCAAGTCCTGCTAGAAAATAAAAATTCCATCTCCAAAAAGCTTGTCGGCAGAGGGAAGCATGAAGTGCTCTAAAATTTCCTGGTAGACGGCTGCACTGACTTTGGTCTTCATAAAACACAGTGGGACCTACACCAGCAGATGACATGGCTCCCCAAACCATCACAGATTGTGGACTTCACACTAGACCTCAAGCAGCTTGGATTCAGTGCCTCTCCACTCTTCCTCCAGACTCTGGGACCTTGATTTCCAAATGAAATGCAAAATTTACTTTCATCTGAGAACAACACCTCAACAAACTCACTGCCGGCTACTTGAAGGTATTGCTGGCGGCGTGAGATGGCTTCTGCAGCTGGCAGGTTCCCTTTAAATGCTTAGAAAGCCTTTGCAGGTGTTTTGGGTTAATTATTCTAATTTTCTGAGATAATGAATTTTGGGTTTTCCTTGGCTATAAGCCATAATCATCAACATTAAAGGGTTTCTGTCAGCAGGATATTGGGTATAGTGATAATTACATCTCTATACCGGCCTTACTGCTGTGATTGTAAATATGTAAGTGTAATTGTTATTAGGGCAGTAGTTTACATAAAAAAGCATTTTTATTAACATGTGAAATACCTGGATAAGGAGCCCAAGGGGAGGTCCTGCGAGCCATTTGAGCCCGGGCACGCTGCAGATTTCGGAGCCCAGCACCGCCCTCCAGCTAATTATGCACGCCCCTTCAGCGCTCTCTTCTCCTCCGGCTGCGGCACAGACTCTTGTATGCACGGCGCATGCGCGAGATAGAACACAGCGCTGAAGGGCGGTGCTGGGCTCCGAAATCTGCGGCGTGCCCGGGATCCAACGGCTTGCAGGACCTCCCCTTGGGCTCCTTATCCAGATATTTCACATGTTAATAAAAACGCTTTTTTATGTAAACTACTGCCCTAATAACAATTACACTTACATATTTACAATCACAGCAGTAAGGCCGGTATAAAGATGTAATTATCACTATACCCAATATCCTGCTGACAGAAACCCTTTAACATAAATAAACACTTGAAAAAGTTCACTCTGTTTGTAATGACTCTATATAATATATGTGTTTCACTTTTTGAACTGAATTACTGGAAAAAAACTACTTTTTGATGATATTCTAATTTATTGAGATGCACTTGTAGATATAACTAATCTGAGTCAGTATGTTTATGATTTATAGTGGGGCTTTGGAGTGCATACAGTCTCAATTTATTTACCACGTTTTTAAATTTAGTAACACTTTATTACAGGTGTGTCAGTATATACTGCTACAACATTTTCTTCATTGTGGCCAATATATGTTGTAATCAAATACAGTTATGAACATGCCTAATCCAGGTCAGTATGGTCACTGTTCATGATTTATGGTGGAAATTGAAGTTCATACAGTCTCAATGTATCTACCACATTATTGCTAAATTTAGCTGGAAAGCATTTTATCATAGGTGTGTCAGCATATACAGTTGCAACATTGTATTCATTGCAGTCTGAACAGCAATTTATTATAGGTTTGTCAGCAAATACTGCTAGAACATTATTCTCATAAAATTTATCTGGACAGTACTTCAATATATGGGTGTCATTTTACGCTGTTACAACATTGTATTCATCTGAACATCACCTTATTACAGGTGTGTCAGTACATACTGCAAAAATATTTCACTCAGTGTGGCCATATGTTGAGAAAAATCACTTTTATTCTGCAGGAAAACAGCTCCCAAGTGCCCAGTTGAAAGTATAACTAAAAACAGCTTTCTCTCCTGACTCTATTTCTAACAGCTATATCTTCTGATATACTAGATATAATGCTGTGATTTTGGTATCATTTGAAAGCTTGGAATGCCTGCTTTTTTCTATCTGCTACCAATCCCAAGATACGAGCAGCTAAAGCAGCCCTCCCCTCTTCAGTCTGGTTTGCAGCAACAGCAGAGCCGGGCACTTGGGAGCTGTTTTCCTGCAGAATAAAAGTGCTTTTCCTGGACATGTAATACAGACACACAGTGCACACAGGTATGTCTGGGATGTGTATGCAATCTTCTGTGGGCACTGCTGTTAGTTATATAGGTGAAAAACAGGTGAAAGACTCCCTTTAAATTCCACAACAATTTTGGGTGAGTACAGTCATTGTAGGCAGTTTATTGTGGTGCTTTGGAGTGCAGACAGTTTCTCTTTACCATATTCATCTAAAACATACCTGAACAGCACTTTATTATAGGTGTGTTAGTGAATACTGCTACAAAACTATATTCATAGTGGTCACATGACCCAGTGACGTACCACATGGGTGACAGGTCACCGCCGTGGCCAGTGATTAGCTGCAGCAGTCACGTGAACTCCATTAACAGGATATTGATTCAGAGAGACTCGAGACCTGCGGAGGCGGTCGTGTGGCGATGGAGCTCAAACCCAGCAGTGGGGACCAGGTAAGTATGATCCTCACCGTGGGTCCGGCCAGTCTGAGAGGTCTGCTAAAAAAAAAGTTTAAATTTACACAACCTCTTTAAAGAGGTCATAAATTATTGTACAATTGTATTTCAAGTTTTATATTAACACCTTCATTTCCAGAGGAGTGTGAATGATGAACAGGTCCATGTATTCCAGCTGTAGTTTTTGCAGGGACCTTTCCAAGGCTGGTCGGACAAGATCAGGGGTATGGAATGTGCTCCAGAGCTGGTGGAAAGAAGAAAAATCTTTATTAGTATAAGTATATCATGCGAAAGTCCAATTTCCTGTAAAACTCTTAAAATAGTTATTGAGCTTCTTCTTATTTAATCCTCCTGAAGGGACAGCTTGCAACTAATTACACCAGTTCTCCCAATGGGCTTGTCACTTAGCTTTCCCAGATTAGCTAATGGTAAAACCTGCCCATTTACCGTATGTAGTGAGAGGCAAAATATCAGTGCATGGCCCACCTGCCATTTGTCCATGGTAGATTACAATTTGGGTCGGCTGTCCCTGGCCTGATGTTTTGCCCAGTGCCCGGTGTTTGAATACTACAGCAGGCTATGGGAGCCCATGGCTCCCGTTCCCTCTATTCACGCTAATAGGCAACAAGTCTTTAGGCCTGAAGCCTTTAGGGCTGTAGACAAGCACAATGCTGTCATTGCAACTGCCTGTGTCTGGACTGACCACCAATATAGGCCTTTAGGCCTGCATTACAGACGGCAGGAGTGAGGTGAGTTTACTTTTTAAAAAAAAAAAATTTACTTTTTTTTATTTTGTCACAACTGGAGGCAATAGGCTTTACTGGGGGGTAATAGGTTCTACTGGAAGCAATAAGCACTACTGGGAGCAAATACCTACTGGAGGTGCTTCAGGGGGCAGTGTAACTACTGGGGTTTTGTATATGGGGCATTATATATGCTAAGAGTACTTTAGGGGATGGAAGATGGAAAACTGAAGAAAATAAGACGTCTCTGTGGTAAACTTTGCAGATGCAGTGTCCCACTTATATGTGAAAAGGGACACAGCACAATGTCTGTATTTCTATTTACAATAGTCATGTCATATGTAATATTATATGTATATTCTTGTCTGCTGCAGGACCTAATATAGGCTGAGTAAACTATTTTGATGTTTTGCCACTAGGTGGTGCTATGTAATAGTATATAACCATGTGACCTGGTTAGAACCAGAGAGTTGAGAGTTCAGTGAAAAAGAGGAGTAATTTAAGTTTAGTGCAGGAGGAGAGAGAACCTTCCATCCTGAGGCTGTCAGATGTGCCTGACCCTGGCCAAGTCAGACTTATTCCTGATACTTACGACACTAGCCCCCAGAAACTGTGCTTTGAACTGGATCAAGGAAGACCAGCTTAGGTAAAAGGCTTATTGTTTGCTTTATGGATTTTGCTGGCACCAGTGTGCACAGGATATAGCTTCTATCACCTACACACATATTTATACAGCTAGAGACGTCGAGTTGTACTCGTACCCACTTTTAACCCTTCGGGAAGTGTGGACTTATCTATGTTTCATGCACCCAGAAAACAATGGAGCAGAAGTATAATTCCTGCCCTGCAGGGGACCGCCCTGAGGGATTGCTATTCGATAATACTAAAGTGTGTCCAGAGCCAGAACTGGGACAGGTGGAACGGGAAGGAGAAATTAGAAGTTATCATAGAAATCTTGAGTAAATGCTTATCTGAACTGAACCAGCCTGTATAAGGATTCCTGCAGCATCATTAACATCATCCTCTGTAGAAGGAATTGTAAACTATCTACCCTGAAACCTAACTTTCTCAAGGCAAAAGTAAACGTTTTCTACTGTGTTCACTAAAGCTACCTCCTCTTTATTGCTACTATAAACTTTGAGTCCAACAGACGCTGGCGTCACGACAAATAACCAGAACCCTGCCGACAGACACCCTAAAATACTCGCAACCATCAAGGGCCCCTCGCCTCACCATCCGGCAGTGTTCCTGTGGACCAGAGGTGCCCCGGGGGAAATGGTGTCCTTCCTTCCATGCAACTGCATGCCAGCCCAGGGAGTCACCAAACCGTGAGTAGTATTACCACCGGCACCCTTAGACACTGTGACATAACCCCAACGCTCACACATACCCCTGCGGTCTGGCTCGCTGCACAGAGACAAGACATGGCTGAAATATGGTTGCCTGCTTCCAGTGGAGAAGATGAGGATAGAAAGCATCTACATCAGAGGAGATGTCACTGGATGTAAGAGGTATGTGGTGCTGTATTATCCCATAAGTGCAGAATTTCATTACCATCTAAATATGTGTTTAGCACTATGGCTGGGAGGGAGGAATACACTGTGCAGTATATTTTATTTTTCTTGTGGGGCTAAAGCTTGAGCTCACGAAAAAAAAGTGCTCTAAAATGGCAGAGAAGTGCTCAAAACCCCACATGCTGTTGCGCATATCAAACCGGGGGAGCAAATCCTGCACATGTGATCCGTAGCTAACAGCAATCCCCAGAAAAAATGCATACAATGGAGGATGCCTGTAGCGGACCACATGTACCACAAGAACATCCTACACAAGATAACCAATTGTGCGGATGTGACAAACTATACAATCAAACAAATCACGGAAAAAGGTGCACTGCGACGTTAAATGAAATTGATAATATATGGCTAAACCCTCACACTGATGTTAAAATGAGACTTTCGCAAATATATTCTTATATCAAGAACATACTGGAGCCCGAGCACCGCATCAAGGTATCTCAGAGTGGCACGGGACCTAACGCTAGCCTAACTATGCCGTATAGGCAATTACGGAAGGAGCATACAGGCCGACACACAGTGACCAACTCTTAGTTACCTCTAGCGCTGTGTGTCGGCCTCTATGCTCCTTCCAGAGCATACAGAACTATAATGGAACTGTATTAAAGCAATGGATCTAAATACTTTTGTAATTGCATGTAATTAAAAAATTAGCATGGCCACTGAGTTAGTCAATAAAACGTATAAAAAATGTATAGCGCCACCTGCTGTTTGTTTTTTTTTCTTATTTCTTTGTCCGACTCACAGAGATGGCCGCACATGCTCAGTGTCATTCTTCAACTGCTTCCTGAGCTGTGATAGGGAGAGCATGGACACGCCCCTTAGTTGTAGCAGAAAAGACACTGCCCTTGAGCTGTCAGCTTGATATTAATCTAGCAGAGCAATGAATGTGGAGATCTCTGGATCCATGTGAGGTACAGTGCTGGTTCTAGCTGTGTTGGAATGAAGTTGTCATTTACTATATGATGTCTGATTTTCATGTTTTACATTCGTCATGGGATAACCCCTTTCAGCCCACCAGGACTAGCCAATTAAGGGCACAGCTTACATAAGCCTCTCCCATTTCCATCCCAGGACAGTTCGAATTTGCGAATCTACGCATATTCTGTAACCTTCCTTTACCGGTATTGTAGCTGCAGGCAGCCAGAATGTTATTACTGTATTTAACTATGCATAGTTACATGATAATATAAGGGGTTACCCCTCTGTATCAGAGCTTTGTCCCCTATAAATATACAATTTTAAATTTAGAACTAGTGCATTTTAACTTTAATTGGGTTAGAATACCAGTGGAGATAATCAAGAGTATTGTGGTCAAGAACATACAGTTGGTTTAGTGAATAACAAGCACATCATCATTACCTTCCCAGTGTAAAATAAATCTTCTCTTTTCACCATCCCATTGGCAATTTTTTTTCGCATAGCTCGGCCAACGTCTGCCTCATTCCCATAAACATAGGCACAGTCAATGTGCCGATATCCGACCTTAATAGCTACCTTAGTTGCCTCCTCCGCCAGAATTTTGGGAAACTCAAGGAAATAAAAAGAAATCCCACATTTTCACAATGTTTTTTTTTTTTTTATCAATATGTTTAATAAAATGAAGTTATGCAAAAATGCAACATTAATAAACGTTATAGATTATCAGGTAATCACCAAAAAATTGATCATATTATGCTATAAAATGATATGCTAAAAGCACATGGATAGCCAAAATAATCAAAATGAAATTGTCTATGTAATTTAAAATACCTGGTTTACTGAAAAAGCAATTTTCAAAAAATGTAAAGAGGTATTTCAGTAATTGATAATCACTTATCCACTGGATAGCTGACAACTGTTAGATCAGAGGGGGCTCAGCTTCTGGGAACCCTATGATATAGGGTCCTGTGTTCCCTGTTTGAATGTAGGCTTCATGTAAATAAAATTTATGAAGCCTTCAAAAATATTTAAATTCTACTGAAATTCAATGTTTCTGAAATTTTTTAGGAAAATGAAGATCCATTTCAATGAAAAAATGTTTTCCCTACTCAATATGTTGTAATGTACTACGATAAACATGATAATATAATGATAAAACTAATAAAAATGAAATACAATAATTACTATTGAAAAGATAATAGTTGCATTATAATAGCTACAATACAAAAAAATATAATAATTGTTCCAATAATATTAGTAATAATAACAAGATACACAGAGATTAAGAGTCTTAAATTATGCACTCACTTTTTCTGGGGCATAGGTGCCAAATCCGATCACTGGAATTTTGTGTCCATCATTCATGATCATGTAGGACTGAGCACAAAGATCCATTTTTGGTTTATCTTCTTAGAAATGTGAGCAGCCTTGGTAGGTTAGCAGCTTTTTATATAGTTACGTCCCTCCCACCTGCTTTCTCATGAATACAAGAAATTCTGTATTTGACACAAAGAGGTTTGGTTAGGTTTGAAGCTGTGTGAAAGTTACTTGAAAGTATCAAGATGCATTTCTCTCAAAAGCAGGGCAGATCCCTTGTTGAATCTGCCAGCACTGTACTGCTGTGACATCCTTTCCCTTACGTTCCACTATGTTTGTTTTCAACTCTGGAGCTCAGAGAGCAGATAAGGAGGGATAAATCACACTTTGTTCCCATTGTGTTTTGTTTGCGGAAAAACTGACCCATGCCCTTCATTATCTGGGTCAGTATGATTACAACGATACCCCATATGTATAGGTTTTTATGTCTAAATAGTGTAAAAATAAATTGAAACTTTGATATTTTTTTACACCATGTTCTAACCCCCATAACTTTTTTATACTTATGTCTACTGAGCTGTTTAGGGGCTCTTTTTTTTTTATTATACGTAAAGGTGGGTGATTATTATATTTTTCTTATATATATATATATATATATATATATATATATATATATTTAAATAGTTTTTTTTCTTTTTGTAATGATTTTGAAGCTCGTATTTGACACTACAAAATCAATTATTTACTTTTTAACAATCATGTATTAAAATGAATTTATTAGTTTATTGTTCATTTCTTATGTTAGCCACAGAGGATATTGGTAACAGCCCCAGAAGCTCGAGCTTCTGGGTTTTTGACCATTTAGATTCCGTGATCTCGCTTGATCACAGAATTTAAAGGCTTTAATTAACACAATCGGCATTATTTCTGGTCGCGGTAATTAGCCAGAGGTCTCTGCTATTTCAAACAGCTGGCCACAATACCCGCTGTACATGCGAGCAGGTGCCATGTTTATCGCTCCAGTGCCGTAGCGAAATGGTTAAAGAGTCTC
Organism: Rhinella marina; assembly: GCA_900303285.1. Taxonomy (NCBI): domain Eukaryota; kingdom Metazoa; phylum Chordata; class Amphibia; order Anura; family Bufonidae; genus Rhinella; species Rhinella marina. The sequence continues at coordinate 26,466 of ONZH01012074.1, read as the reverse complement.
TGTAACCACAGAGTGTACTAAGTTATATTATAGTAGGAAGGAAGTACAAATAATTAAACATGGAGGAGTTACCTTTGGAAGCATAACGATAGTAAATTCAGTCATTATGTTATGGGAGAAAACAGGGAGCAGGGCCAGCCTTAGGGCTGTGCATCCTGTGTGATCGCACGGGGCGCATCACTCCTGGCTGTGAAGAGGGGCGTCATAGCACATGTGCATCCTGCAGACAGCAGGCTGTCAGCTGAGAGATTAACAGCTCCCTCACCATGACAGCTTTTTTTCTGTGTTGCTAGCTAGCTTAGGATAGTACAATATAGTTTCAATGTTTCATATAAGCAATCCCACAGGGCGGTATCCCTGGATGGCAGGCATTAGTACCTCTGCTCCATTGTTTACTGGGTGCCTTAAATATATGGATATCAGTCCACACTTCCCGGAGGGCACAAGTGGGCACAACATACAACTGGACGTCACTAGTTGTGTAAGGACGTGCGTAGGTGCTGGAAGCTAAACCTCAAACACACAGATGCCAGCAAAGTCCAATAACCAATAATTCAGCTGGTCTTCCTTCTATCCAGATAAAGCTTGGTTCCTAGTGGCTTAGATATGGTGAGTGCCAAGGGCAATCTGACTTGGCCAGGGTCAGATAAAATTGGCAGCCTCAGGTTGGATGGACTCCTGTCTCTCCTCCTGCACTCGTCTTGAGATCTCTCTCTGTACTACTCCCTACTCAACTGAACTCCCTTACTCAACTGGTTCTAACCAGTCACATGGTTATATCTAATGAGGAAACAGCACCATCTAGTGTTGGAATGGTGAAATAATTTAACTCAGCCTAAATAGGTTTTCCTTGTAGCTTCAGATCACAAGATAATAGATAAAGTGACATGGCTATAATAAATACAAAGTTTGCGGTGTCCTTTCACATCATATGTGGGACGCTGCACATGGTCTGTGTATAGGGTGTCATCTATATGGTGTGTGTATAGGGTGTCATCTATATAGTGCTTGTAGGGTGTATGTGAATAGGGTAAGTGTGACTAAATAGTGTGTGCAGTGTGCTGGGTTAGTAAAGTTTATATGGTGTATTTACAGGGTAAGTGTTGTTTATGTAGTGTGTGCATAGGGTTAGGGCTCATGCACATGACTATTGGTGTGTTGTGGTCTGCAAAACATGGATCCTGGCCGAGAGCACGCCCCCATTTATGTTTTGACTCCTGTAGAAATGTCCTATCCTTGTCCACAAACAGACAAGAATAGGACCTGTTCTATACTTTTGCGGAACACTGTATGCTGTCTGCATCTTTTTCAGCTCTATTGTAATGAATGGGTTCTCACCAGATCCTCAAAAAATGCACATTAGATACAGGCCAAACATAAAGTCGTGTGCATGAGCCCTTAGTGTAGGATTAGTAAAGTCTATATAGTATTTACATAGTTTTAGTAAAGGTTATATAGTGTGTGTATTAAGTATATGGTTAGGAAGGTTTATATAGTAAGTGCATAGGGTTAGTTATATAGTGTATATAAGGTAAATTTAGTCTATATAGTGTTTCTATAGGGTAAGTCTAGTTTATTTAGTGTGTGTATATAGGGTAAGTGTAGTCTATACAGTGTTTGTATAGGGTAAGTCTAGTCTGTGTGCTGTCTGCATCTTTTTCAGCCCTATTGAAATGAATGGGTTCTCATCCGATCCGCCAAAAATGCAGATCAGATACGGACCAAACATAAAGTCATATGCATGAGCCCTTAGTATAGGATTAGTAAAGTCTATATAGTGTTTGCATAGTTTTAGTAAAGGTTATATAGTGTGTGTATTGAGTATATGTTTAGGAAGCTTTATATAGTAAGTACATAGGGTTAGTTATATAGTGTATATAAGGTAAGTGTATTCTATATAGTGTTTATATATAGGGTAAGTGTAGTCTATATAGTGTGTGTATATAGGGTAAGTGTAGTCTATACAGTGTGTATATAGGGTAAGTGTAGTTTATACAGTGTGCGTATATATAGGGAGGTGTAATCTATACAGTGTGTATATAGGGTAAGTGTGTGTATATATAGGGTAGGTGTAATCTAAATAGTGTGTGTATATAGGGTAAGTGTAGTCTATGTAGTGTGCATATAGGGTAGCTGTAGTCTACACAGTGTGTGTATATAGGGTAAGTGTAGTCTATATAGTGTGCGTATAGGGCAAATGTAGTCTATACAGTGTGTGTATATAGGGTAAGTGTAGTCTATACAGGGTGTGCATATAGGGTTAGTGTAGTCTATACTTTGTGTGTGTATATATAAGGTAAGTATAGTATATACAGTGTGTATACAGGGTAGTGTGAGAAATGGACATTTCTCATATCTTTTTATTATCTGTGTATGTTTAATACCTGTCGTGATCATTGGATTCTGTGTGATGTGGGCATCGTAGGGTGTCTAAATATCCCATCCCTGAGAGCTAGCATTCCCACATAACCAGGATCTCAACTTCTGGGACAACCACATCGGTCATGTGTGGTATCAACAGGGGTGCACCTAGCCTTTCTGCTGCCTGAGGCGAAAACTGAAACGGCGCCCCCCCCCCCCATGCCAATTTCTTAACCTAACCCCTTTGCCACAATGAAAGCACTCATTGCCCATGGCCCTTCCGCTGCCCTCTGTTGCCCCTCCCTGGTGCTGCCTGAGGCGATCGCCTCTCCTGGCCTCATTGGTGGGGCACCCCTGGGTATCAAAATAATCAGCCAGATGTAATATACATTATTAAAACATGTCGGGTCCCAAATATCCATTAGTGTGGATGGGAAACCATGTTTTATTAATATTTCATGTCTGTCAGCTGAGTAAGAGAGGTGGAGCATGCACATATAATGAGGACCATCCCAGAAGGCTGGGACAGAATAGGAGGGAGACTCCTCTCAGCTCCACCCTCTGCCCAATTGGGATAAAATAGACTATTGGGAACATTTTGGGGATCAAATCAAAATTGGGTTGCGTTCGACTTTCTTTTCCTGTCCCTGGAACCAGAAGGACTGCTGTCCATACAATCTGTTGAGTAAGACCTTTCTGCTTTTTATCCTTTTATTTCTATACCGTTTTGTGCACATGTATGTATGTCTTATTTCTTGTAACTTTTTGTATTTAAGTACTGTACCTTTTTAGCACATTAAAGCACATCTTTAAAGGTTTTGCCTTGTACCCTGAATGAGCCCAGTAACCTCCGTTTTCCTAAGTGTATGAGTGTGGTTTGCATAACCGTGTATTTGCTATAAGTGTGGCCTGTGCTACTGTGAGACTGCTTGCGAGTGGGGCACTGTGGGGTTTTCTATGAGCCCTTAATTAATCGGTGTATTGATTTAAATGTCATAGATGGTAGCAGCGTGTTGGGGTGCATGAAAGGCTGTGTCGGGTTGTGATCGAGGCTCAATCTGAGGCCTGAGAGTAGGAGCGCGAGAGATTGTATTCGGATGTAGTAGATGGCCTGAAGACCAACCTTCAGCAGTGGGTCCGTGGATTATCCATCACCACGTTTGAGGAACTGCAGGATTTAATGGTGAAAGATCAGTTTTTACACATTTGCCCCTTGGAAGTGCGACAATTTATTATGGACCGGAAGCCCCAAGATGCCACCCAGGCTGAGAGACTGGCGGATACATATGTTGCCAACCGTGACTCAGCACTACGAAAGCATCTTGGTGCCAGTTGGAAAGGGGACAAGCCCACTCTGGGTACCCTTCCCTCCATCAGCCGACCCTCAGGAGGGGCTGCCCCCTTTGCCCCCAACAGGCCAGCGTTTGATGGCCACCGATGTTTTACCTGCAACCAAGTAGGACACTTACACAGCAACTGCCCTGCCAAAAGGAAGAGCCCCACCTTGCCAAAGCCACCTGTGACTACTCCCTCTGTTTTGTTTGTGGCTGGGCGGATGCAAGAATGCAGATAACCTGCAGTCTGTCATCATAGGCAACCAAGTCACAATCGGACTGCGAAATACTGGGGCGGAAGTTACCCTTGTGCGTCCAGAGCTAGTAAACCCTGAGGATATGCTCCTTGGACAAACCCTGGCTGTAAAAGGAGTAGTAGGGATGAACCCTACAATTCCCATGGCGAGAGTATTCCTGGATTGGGGTGCCAGTCAGGGAATCCGGACTGTGGGAGTGACCGACGCCATCCCTACTAACGTACTGCTGGGAACTGACTTGGGGCGGATGGTATCCCAGTATGTCACCACCCAGCCTGGGGAAGACTCACTGGTATCGAAGGAGGAGGACCTTAGAGACCAGGAGGGGTTGTGTGATGAGTTGGGGGTGGATCCTGAAAAAAAAGGATATGGACATGAGGGACAATGTGAGGACCGGTTGGCCTGTACTGCTTCCATGGTGGCTATAACCCTTAGCTAGAGTTCTAATGCTGCATCCCTCCCCTAGGCCCAGTTGGACAGCCCCACAGACCGGAAAGTGGCAATCCCCTACCTTGCTGCCTAGCTCCAGCCTGGAAACCAGCAGCCAGGATTCTCAAAAGGCCCTACAATGTGATCCTAGTTTGGGAAAACTAAAGAGTCTGGCTGACCAACCCCCTCCGGAGTCTTCGGGAGAATGAGTATACTGGGACAATGGCCTACTGTACCAGGAGACCATCCCTGCTGATTCACAACAAGTTTGGCTGGGTGAGCGTCAGTTGGTCGTACTCCAACCATTTAGAGGACAATTGCTACGGGTGGCCCATGAAATACCACTGGCAGGAAATCTGGGAATTCACAAAACGAAGGCCAGGCTGGGCCCAGCATGGGCATGGATAAAGCTAACTATTGTCGCTCATGCCAAACCTGTCAAAAGGTGGGAAAGTCCGGGGACTCCCAGAAAGCTCCCCTTATCCCTTTGCCAGTGATTGATGAACCTTTTCAGCGAGTTGCTATGGATATTGTTGGCCCCCTAGCCATACCCAGTAGCTCCGGGAAGCGGTTTATCCTGACTGTGGTGGATTATGCCACCAGATACCCTGAAGCCACTGCACTGGCTTCAGGGTAGATCCGGGCAGATAAGGTGGCAGATGCGCTCCTGGTAATATTCTCTCGGGTGGGCTTCCCAAGAGAAATGCTCACCGACCAAGGTACTCAGTTCATGTCTGACCTTATGCAATGCCTATGCAAGAAGATGCAGGTACAACATATTGTGGCCACCACCTACCACCCGCAAACAAACAGCTTATGCGAACGTTTCAACGGGAACCCTCAAACAGATGCTAAAAATGCTGGTGGTGTCCCAGGGCAGAGACTGGGAACGATACCTACCCCATTTTCTGTTTGCCTACAGAGAGGTACCTCAAGCCTCGACAGGCTTCTCCCCCTTTGAGCTAGTATATGGGAGGAGGGTTCGGGGCCCCTTAGATTTGATAAAGGAGTCCTGGGAAGGGAAGCTAGTCACCCCATGAAGTTTCTGTGGTGGAGTATGTACTGAAACTGCAAACTGAAGATGCAAACATTGACTCAACTAGTGTGTACAAACCTGCAGGAGGCCCAAGCCACCCTGAAAAGATGGCATGATTGCAATGCCCAAGAGACACAATATGAAGTTGGGCAAAAGGTGTGGATGCTGGTACAGATGCCCCAAAACAAGCTTCAGGCAGCCTGGGAAGAACCCTTCACCATATATCAATGCCTGAATGATGTGAACTATGTGATAGCACTGGATGAAGGGGGAAAGCGACGAAAAGTGGTGCATGTCAACATACTAAAAGCTCATCATGACTGAGGGACTAACGCCTTGCCAGTTTGTAGTCTACCAATGGAAGGGGAAGACGATCCCTTGCTTGATTTACTAGTTGTATCCCAGGACACCGGTTCTCTGGAAGGCGCCCAATTTAACCCACAGCTATCAACTGCTCAACGGTCCCAGCTATGGGAGGTGCTCACGTCTTGTCGCAGTGTTTTTGCTGGCAAGCCAGGGAGAACACCCTTGGCAGATCATCAGGTGGATACCAGCAACTACCTGCCAATCCGACAGTCTGCCTAGCAGGTCTCCATAGAGGTGAAGGCGGACATACAAGGTGAAATGGAGGAGATGCTGGAGCTGCAAGTCATCCGAATGTCCAACAGTGCCTGGGCCTCCCCCATAGCCCCATAGTACTTGTCCCCAAGCGGAATCAGACCACCCGATTCTGTGTAGACTACCGAAAGCTTAATGCGGTCACCGTCTCAGATGCCTACCCAATGCCGAGGATGGATGAACTGCTGGATCAGTTAGCTGTGGCCCGCTTCCTAACTATTATGGACCTGAGTAGGGGATATTGGCAGATTCCCCTGACCAAGAAGGCCCAAGAGAGGTCAGCATTTGTCACGCCTTTCGGACCATATGAATTCCTTGTCATGCCCTTTGGCATGAGGATTGCCCCAGTAACTTTTCAACGACTAGTTAATCAACTGCTGGAAGGACTAGAGGGGTTTGCCGTTGCCTACTTGGATGACATTGCGGTGTTTAGTTCATCATGGGAGGAACACCTATGTCACCTGTCACAAGTGTTCGACCGGGTAAAAAGAGCGCGTCTCACAGTCAAACCCGGGAAATGCCAATTTGCTATGGCTGAGGTCCAGTACCTGGGGCATATGGTATCACAGTATGTGTCTACACCCAGCATGGAGGACGCACAGAGTCTAAATGGACAATGTCTTGAGAATCATATTTGTGAACCCGAAGTTCCAGAGGAACAAACCCCATCAAAACTCCCCAACAAGGTGGGAAGTGGCAGCAGTATAGAAGTATCACATATGTTGCAAGATGACAATCTTTTTGAGAACTCTATGGTCCAAGAATCTGGACAAGGAAGTATGGACATTATTGTGGGAGAATATAGAGTGAAATCGGAGGCATTAAAACTTTCAAGGGACACCTTGAAGCTGAGGCTGAAGATTCTGCTCATGTTGTGGAAACAGATGGAGATTTCGAGGAGATTTCCATTGTCCAAAGACCACAAGATGAAGGTATGGGCATTATCTCAGAGGATGTTACTGACCAATCAGATAACAAAATGGAAGACAATGAAGCCACAAAAAAATCCCTTGAGGCAGAGACTGTGAATTATGTTAATGTGGTGGAGAAGAACAATCTCCCTGTAGCAAAGCTAAGAACTGGGCCTAGCAAGGAGCTACCCAGTGAAACCCCGCCAATTTGTCAAGCAGTTATCATGGAGCAAGTGCTAAAGGCAGAGTTACTGCACTAATATGATGGACTTACAAATGTGACTAATAATATTGACCTAGTTACTGATACCACACTGGATGTAACAGAGGAGACCACCATAGCAGATGATGGCCTTACTTTAACTGCCAAAGCTTCTGGTCAGAATGGAGATGAAACCAGCGGAACGACTGAAATAGCCAGAGCCTTGCTTAATATGGACTCCGCAGATGGAAGTAGTGACTCTTCCAAGGTCCATCCAGCAGCTACAAAATTACCTCAACCTTAAGGACTGGACTCAGTGTTGAAACTAAAAGTACACTGCAGGATGTTGTCTCCCACAGTAAGACATTTACAAGGCCAAGCAAGGAACCACTCTCCGATATGTGGATGTTGACCAGTCTGGAGAGACTTGTTCCCCAGATACCTCGAGACGAGATAAAACCCAAGCTGGATGATAATTCCCTAGACATTAAAACTGACCCACCAGATTTTTTCAAGCCTTGGGTGGGCTGGATAAAATCCCAGATGGGAGGAACAAGGAAATTGGCTGATGACCTCACAGCAACGCAGGCAATGGCGCACCAAGAAGTGAACAACAGCCAGAAGACTTCTAGCAGGGGCATGAGAATGATTGTAGGCAAGCCCCTCTCTGCGATTGTGAATGATATCTTGTCTGTGATGCAATACACAGCAAGGATCTTGAGAAGACTCCTTTATGAGATGTTTCTGGATGCGGGGAAAGAGGAGTTGGTTAAGATCATGGATCATCGGCTGCACTATTGCTACATGAACTTGGCTATGATGGCTCTGAGTGGACTACAAATGGTTGACCTTTGTGCGAGAAGGTCAACTATTCTCCCCTCCTAATCATTTGAGTTGGTCAATGGGGGTAGTGAACTTGACATCCTGATGGGAGGTCCAGCCACAGAGACCCTGTCATGGAAATGTGCTTGGGAACATACTTGTCAGTTCCCGTGGCACATCATAAAGGGGGAAGGTGTGAGAAATGGACAACATTTCTCATATCTTTTTATTATCTGTGTATGTTTAATACCTGTCGTGTGATCCCATATATGTCCATGTTATTCTGTAATCGTATGTGCCGTCCTGTCTGGGCTGCTAATAGATCATAAGCGATAACTCATCTCTGATAACCCTCACGTATTAATAATCGTGATCATTGGATTCCGTGTGATGTGGGCATCGTAGGGTGTCTAAATATCCCATCCCTGAGAGCTAGCATTTCCACATAACCAGGATCTCAACTTCTGGGACAACCACATCGGTCATGTGTGGTATCAATATGATCAGCCAGATGTAATATACATTATTAAAACATGTCAGGTTCCAAATATCCATTAGTGTGGATGGGAAGCCATGTTTTATTAATATTTCATATCTCCCAGCTGAGTAAGAGAAGTGGAGCATGCACATGTAATGAGGACCATCCCAGAAGGCTGGGACAGAATAGGAGGGAGACTCCTCTCAGCTCCACCCTCTGCCCAATGGGGATAAAATGGACTATTGGGAACATTTTGGGGATCAAATCAAAATTGGGTTGCTTTCGACTTTCTTTTCCTGTCCCCGGAACCAGAAGGACTGCTGTCCATACAATCTGTTGAGAAAGACCTTTCTGCTTTTTATCCTTTTATTTCTATACTGTTTTGTACACATGTATGTATGTCTTATTTCTTGTAACTTTTTGTATTTAAGTACTGTACCTTTTTAGCACATTAAAGCACATCTTTAAAGGTTTTGCCTTGTACCCTGAATGAGCCCAGTAACCTCCGTTTTCCTAAGTGTATGAGTGCAGTTTGCTCTACTGTGTATTGCTATAAGTGTGGCCTGTGCTACTGTGCGAGTGGGGCGCTGTGGGGTTTTCTATGAGCCCTTAATTAATCAGTGTATTGATTTAAATGTCATAGATGGTGGCAGCATGTTGGGGTGCATGAAAGGCTGTGTCGGGTTGTGATCGAGGCTCAATCTGAGGCCTGAGAGAAGGGGCGCGAGAGATTGATTGCGTAAAATAGATCGACCCTTGGCAGTCGCACCCAGGTCACGTGACAGGGCGGTTCCCGTACGTGACAGGTAGGTATAGTTTTAGTAAAGGTTATATAGTGTGTATTGAGTATATGGTTAGGAAGCTTTATATAGTAAGTGCATAGGGTTAGTTATATAGTGTATATAAGGTAAGTGTAGTCTATATAGTGTTTATATATAGGGTAAGTGTAGTCTATATAGTGTGTGAATATAGGGTAAATGTAGTCTATATAGTGTGTGAATATAGGGTTAGTGTAGTCTATACAGTGTGTGTATATAGGATAAGTGTAGTTTATACACTGTGTGTGTATATAGGGTAGGTGTAGTCTATAGTTTGTGTATATAGGGTAAATGTAGTCTATACAGTGTTAATATAGGGTAAGTGTAGTCTATACAGTGTGTGTATATAGGGTAGGTGTAGTTTATATAGTGTGTATATAGGGTAAGTGTAGTCTATATAGCTTGTGTATATAGGTTAAGTGTAGGCTATATAGTTTGTATATAGGGTTAGTGTAGTATATACATTGTATGTATATAGGGTAAGTATAGTCTACAGAGTGTGTGTGTATATGGGGTACGTGTAGTCTATATAGTGTGTATATAGGGTAGGTGTAGTTTATATAGTGTGTGTATATAGGGTAAGTGTATTCTATATTGTGTATATAGGGTAAGTTTAGTCTATACAGGCATAGTTTATATAGTGTGTGTGTATATAGGGTAATTGTAGTTTATATAGTATGTATATAGAGTAAGTGTATCCTATACAGTGTGTATATAGGGTAAGTGTAGTCTATATAGTGTGTATATAGGGTAGGTGTAGTTTATATAGTGTGTGTATATAGAGTAAGTGTAGTCTATATAGTCTATATAGGGTAAGTGTAGTCTATATTGTGTATATAGGGTAAGTTTAGTCTATACAGTGTGTGTATAGGGTAAGTGTAGTCTATATAGTGTGTGTATATAGGGTATGTGTAGTCTATACAGTGTGTGTGTGTATAGGGTAATTGTAGTGTATATAGTGTGTATATATAGAGTAAGTGTATTCTATATAGTGTGTGTAGTCTATGCAGTGTGTGTATATAGTGTAAGTGTCGTCTATATAGTGTGTTTATATAGGGTAAATGTAGTCTATATAGTGTGTATATAGGGTAAGTGTAGTCTATACACTGTGTGTATATAGGGTAGGCGTAGTTTATATAGTGTGTGTATATAGGGTAATTGTAGCTTATATAGTATGTATATAGAGTAAGTGTATCCTATACAGTGTGTATATAGGGTAAGTGTAGTCTATATAGTGTGTGTGTATATAGGGTAAGTGTTGTCTATATAGTGTGTGTATATAGAGTAAGTGTAGTCTATATAGTGTGTGTATATAGAGTAAGTGTAGTCTATATAGTGTGTATATAGGGTAAGTGTAGTCTATATAGTGTGTGTATATAGAGTAAGTGTAGTCTATATAGTGTGTATATAGGGTAAGTGTAGTTTATATGATGTGTGCATATAGGGTAAGTGTAGTCTATACAGTATGTGTATATAGGGTGGGTGTAGTCTATATAGTGTGGGTGTATAGGGTAAGTGTAGTCTATACAGTATGTGTATATAGGGTGGGTGTAGTCTATATAGTGTGTGTATATAGTGTAAGTATAGTCTATAGAGTATGTGTATAGGTAACTGTAGTCTATACAGTGGAGGTATATAGGGTAAGTATAGTCTACATAGTGTCTTTATATAGGGTAAGTGTAGTCTATATAGTGTGTTTATATAGGGTAAGTGTAGTCTATATAGTGTGTATATAGGGTAAGTGTAGTCTATACAGTATGTGTATATCGGGTAAATGTAGTTTTTTACGGTGTGTATATAGGGTAAGTATCGTCTATATAGTGTGTGTATATAAGGTAAGTGTAATCTATATAGTGTGTATATATGGTAAGTGTAGTCTATATAGTATTGTGTAGGGTATGTCTAGTCTGTATAGTGTGTATATAGGGTAAGTTTAGTCTATGCAGTGTGTATTTAGGGTAAGTGTAGTTTTTACAGTGTGTGTGTATAGGGTGAGTATAGTCTATATAAGGTGTGTATAGGGTAAGTGTAGTCTATATACTGTAGTGTGTTTATATGGGGTAAATGTAGTCTATATAGTGTGTGTGTATGTATGGTAAGTACAGTCTATACAAGTGGTGTATATAGGATAAGGATAGTCTATATAGTGTGTGTATATAGGGTAAGTGTACAGTCATGGCCAAAAGTTTTGAGAATGACACAAATATTATATTTTCACATGATCTGCTGCCCTCTGGTTTTTATGTGTGTTTGTCAGATGTTTTTATCACATACAGAAATATAATTGCAATCATATTATGAGTAACAAAAGCTTATATTGACAGAATGAGTTAATGCAGCAAGTCAATATTTGCAGTGTTGACCCTTCTTCTTCAGGACCTCTGCAATTCTCCCTGGCATGCTCTCAATCAACGTCTGGACCAAATCCTGACTGATAGCAGTCCATTCTTGCACAATCAATGCTTGCATTTTGTCAGAATTTGTAGGTTTTTGTTTGTCCACCCGTCTCTTGATGATTGACCACAAGTTCTCAATGGGATTAAGATCTGGGGAGTTTCCAGGCCATGGACCCAAAATCTCTATGTTTTGTTCCCTGAGCCATTTAGTTATCACCTTTGCTTTATGGCAAGGTGCTCCATCATGCTGGAAAAGGCATTGTTGATCGCCAATCTGCTCTTGGAGAGTTGGGAGAAGTTGCTCTCGGAGGACATTCTGGTACCATTCTTTATTCATGGCTGTGTTTTTAGGCAAGACTGTGAGAGAGACGATTCCCTTGGCTGAGAAGCAACCCCACACATGAATGGTTTCAGGATTCTTTACAGTTGGCATGAGACAAGACTGGTGGTAGCGCTCACCTCGTCTTCTCCGAATAAGCTGTTTTCCAGATGTCCCAAACAATCGAAAAGGGGATTCATCAGAGAAAATGACTTTACCCCAGTCTTCAGCAGTCCACTCCCTGTACCTTTTGCAGAATATGAGTCTGTCCCTGATGTTTTTTCTGGAGAGAAGTGGCTTCTTTGCTGCCCTCCTTGAGACCAGGCCTTGCTCCACGAGTCTCCGCCTCACAGTGCGTGCAGATGCACTCACACCTGCCTGCTGCCATTCCTGAGCAAGCTCTGCACTGCTGGTAGCCCGATCCCGCAGCTGAAACACTTTTAAGAGACGGTTCTGGCACTTGCTGGTCTTTCTTGGGCGCCCTGGAGCCTTTTTGGCAACAATGGAACCTCTTTCCTTGAAGTTCTTGATGATGCGATAGATTGTTGACTGAGGTGCAATCTTTCTAGCTGCGATACTCTTCCCTGTTAGGCCATTTTTGTGCAGTGCAATGATGACTGCACGTGTTTCTTTAGAGATAACCATGGTTAACAGAAGAGAAACAATGATGCCAAGCACCAGCCTCCTTTTAAAGTGTCCAGTGGTGTCATTCTTACTTAATCATGACAGACTGATCTCCAGCCCTGTCCTCATCAACACCCACACCTGTGTTAATGGAGCAATCACTGAAACGATGTTAGCTGGTCCTTTTAAGGCAGGGCTGCAATGATGTTGAAATGTGTTTTGGGGGATAAAGCTCATTTTCTAGGCAAATAGTGACTTTGCAAGTAATTGCTGTTAAGCTGATCACTCTTTATAACATTCTGGAGTATATGCAAATTGCCATTATAAAAACTGAAGCAGTAGACTTTGTAAAAATTAATATTTGTATCATTCTCAAAACTTTTGGCCATGACTGTAGTCTATATAGTATGTGTACAGAGTAATCTAGTGTGTGTGTGTGGGGTAATTGTAGTCTATTCTATGCATGTGTGTAGGGTAATTATGGTTTCTATAGTATGTAGCATAAGTGCAGTCTACACATTGCGTATATAGGGTAAGTGCAGTGTGCGTACAGTAGGTGCAGTCTCTATAGTTTGTGGTGTAGTCTATATAGTGATTTTTTTTCTTATGATGCCTGAGGGCAGTTGTTTAAAGACAATTCCGCACAGGGTGCCATTTATCCCAAAGCCGTCCCTGCATGGGAGCAGCTATCTTGTGACTGGCAGCTCAGCGTGCTGTGTGCATACAAGCCCTCCCCCCCAGGCCTGTGTGCTCTGCAGTCACAGCAGTCACAGCCTCCTATCAGTGTCACCGCTCACAGCCGTCCCTGTATATAACCACATGATAATTCAGACTTATATATACTGGATAAGCAGCCCTATCGTGTGATATTGTGCTGCTAGTCTCGTGTATTTGAGGTAGTGTATCTAAGCCTTTAATGTATAATTCAATGCTGTAAAGGCAATATATGTGCTATAGTATCACCCTAGAATGGCTTAGATACACTGGCTTAGTAGCACAGCATTACTGTCTCAAACATGGGATCAGATACATTAGCACATTATCACGCATTATAGTTTTGGTGTATCTCTCTACTGCCACTCCTGTGTACCTTATCTTAGACACTGTATCTAATCTTATATGTGATACTGTCTACTGTGCTGTGTATCTAATCCCATAATGTGTGAAACTCCTGAACTCTGTATCTAACAATATTATGTGTGATAGCATCTGCTGAGCTGTGTATCTAATCCTGTCGTGTATGATACTATCTGCTGAACTGTGTATCTAATCCTATTATATGTGGTGTGATACTGTCTATCCTTCCTTGTGCTTCTGAGCCTGAACGGCAATGCCGCAAAAGGTAGGACATTTCCTATCTTCGTCAGGAACTTGCGGGTCACAGACACATTGTCAATGTGTTTTCACCGCGATGTGAGATACACACGGCTCGTATCTGTGTTTTAAGGATCCACAGTTTGCAGTCAGCAAAACAGACACAGTCATGTGAATGACCCCTGGGGCTGCTTTCACTCATATATCTTTTCTACACTTTTGGATTTTTATCAAGGACAGAAGTTGTCAGAATAAGGCTCCATTCACATACACAAGTTTTTTTGCGGCCCTCACATGCCCGGCACTATGATAGAAATGCCCGAGTGCTGTCTGCATCCGTATGTCTGTTCCATGCCATCCTCAAATGTCCTATTCTTGTCTATTATGGGCCTGATGTTCCGTTCTGAAAACTTCAGAATACACATGGCTGGTATCCATTTTTTTGGGTGTGAGGGGTGGGGGTTGTTTCAGTGGCATCACTTTTTTTGACCAGGGGTTTATTTGAGAATATATATATATATATATATATATATATATATATATATATATACACACTGTGGGGGATTCGCTCTGGTAGGCAGGGTAAGCGGACGCAGAACAGAGGCACAAAAACAGTTCTTAATCCAACTGCAGTGTTTTATTCACACACACGCAGGTATCACAGTACATCAAAAACAACTTCACCTGAGTTGAAAGTCCTGGTGCTAATTCACACCATGCTGCAGGTTCTGCATAAAGAATCCATTTATAGAAACAAAATCCCCCTGTCCTCCCAGACAGGCCTTCATCCAGGCCCCAGCCTTGTTCCCCTACTGCAGTTTGGCTGGCTTTTTTAAAGTAGTTTGGTGTCAGCAAAACCTGGACCGGCACTTACAATCCAGTCCGATGCTTGACTTCACCTGGCTGTTAATCAGCCCAGCAGCACATGCTGGGAGGAAAATACCTTCCCTCAAGCAACAGACCTTTCACTGTGTCATAACACATACAGTATATATTATAACCCCTGCACTGCCATTCTATGTACTGTAATCCCTGCACTGCTGGTCTATATCTGTCTATCTATAGAGAGACACAGAGAGAGAGAGTGGCAGTGTGGGGGGTTACTACATATACATAGACTGGCAGTGCAGTTTTTTTTTGTTTTTTTAAAACTGTAGACCGTCAGTGCATGAGTTAAATTTTATTTGTATACTGTATATAACTATACATGAAATATATATATATATAATTATTAATATCTTATATTAATTAATATATTATTAATATACTATTATATATATTGCTTTTCTTTTGGGGTGGGGGATTATTTCAATGGCTTCACTGTGATTTATTAAAATACATTTACTGTGATGCCATTCAACTATTCAAGAAATACTCTTTTTTTATACATATTACTAACCTGAACTGCTTTGCTGTACAGTTGATTGTGGCGACGTGGTAATCAAAATGAATATCCACAATCTGCTTTTGTTGTGGGGATGACACTGGGAAGCTTAGGTGATCTTCTCCACAACTGGGTTTAAGTCGCAGTCTTATGGTGCTAAACTGCGAGATCTTGGAAATTATTACGAGATCTCGCATTTTGGCAAACATTATGGGATTTTTTTTTCAGAGAGTGATGTAACACCACTAAGCATGCCAGGATCTTCCTGGTTACATGCCTGGCTGCAACTCTTTAGAAGGAGTCAAGAATTAACATGGGGCAAGAGCAGGAGGTTAAGATTATTTATAGTTGTTTTATTACATTTTTTTATAATAACTTAAATATATTTATATTGTTACTGGGGTTGCAGCTTTAGGGTATTATAATAAAAATTAATCAGAGTTTTGATGACAGGATATCTTTAAACCTTAATTTCTGCCAAAGTTAACAATTTTCTCTTTGTTATATAGACACATATGGCTGTGAGATTAACACATGAGGAGAGGACAGAGATTGTGCTGACCTCCCGGGAGTCATTGAAGCAGATTTCAACGCTCAGCACTAGGGATGAGAGAATCGACTTCGGAAGCTTCATCCAAAGCTGATTGGCATAAAACCTCTTTGTAATACTGTACGGAGCAGGAGCTCTGTACAGTATTAGAATGTATTGGCTCTGATGAGCCAAAGTTATTGCTTCTTGCGAGACTTTGTGTAATAACTTTGTGAATTAATTATTAGAGATGAGCGAGTAGTGAAATATTCGAAAGTTCGAAATTCGATTCGAATAGACCGCGAAATTCGACCGAATATCGAATCCCATTAAAGTCTATGGGAAAAAAATGCTCGCCACTTGGAAATCTCAATTCGACCACTTGGAGGTCACCAAGTCCACCCTGAAACCTCAGAAAAGGATGCCAACACTGCTGGAATGCAACTGGGACAGCAGGGGAAGCATGTCTGGGTGCATATAACGCGCCCAAGTCGCACTATTACGCCACTATCACAGCCTCTCAACAATACACTCCAAAGACAATGTAACCTCTCTGTAAAGTGAGACGATACAAGGAAACCTTCTTTCCTCTACATTGCCATGGACCCCAAGCCAAACTAGACAAAAAAGAAGATAAAATTCTGCACCCCTTAAAATCACGTTGCCTATGACAACCACAGATGGCATAGGCAAAGGGGAAAGCAAATAGACCCCACCCCTAATTGTCATTGTGTGTGAGATGTGGTCAGACATGTCTTCTTTAAAATGTAAAAACAACTCAAACACATGCAGAAGCCTTAAAATGCCCAAATTGTTGGCGCTTGAGATGTCAGTGACCCGACCTGGCCCAGTGTCATGTCTAGCAGGTAAAGCAGTGGGGATGTTGAGGGATGCGTAGGACCGCAAAAGGCAGGAAGAGGCCGTGGGCTGGCCAGAGGCTCATGGAGAAGGCAGGCTAGAGCCCGCAGGGCCGCATCTCTTCCCTATAACAGGCCCCCACACAAAGCTCTCCCATCGAGGGCTCTTAGGTCCTTGTTGTGAAAATATTTTAATGAGTGCGCAAAGTTAGCTTGAGGTGAGCCCTCGAAAAAATTATATGGAGGCCCAAGAGGTGAGCCCTCGAAAAAATTAAGTGGAGGCCCAAGAGGTGAGCCCTCGAAAAAATTAAGTGGAGGCCAAAGAGGTGAGACCTCTTAAAAATTGTATTAAGGCCCAAGAGGTGAGCCATAATAAAAATTGTTTGTAGGCCCAAGAGGTGAGACCTCTTAAAAATTGTTTGTAGGCCCAAGAGGTGAGACCTCTTAACAATTGTATTAAGGCCCAAGAGGTGAGCCATAATAAAAATTGTTTGTAGGCCCAAGAGGTGAGACCTCTTAACAATTGTTTGTAGGCCCAAGAGGTGAGGCATGAGAAAAATTGTTTGTAGGCCCAAGAGGTGAGACCTCTTCAAAATTATGTGGAGGCCAAAGAGGTGAGACCTCTTAAAAATTGTTTGTAGGCCCAAGAGGTGAGCCATGATAAAAATTGTTTGTAGGCCCAAGAGGTGAGACCTCTTAAAAATTATGTGGAGGCCCAAGAGGTGAGACCTCTTAAAAATTATGTGGAGGCCCAAGAGGTGAGATCTCTTAAAAATTATGTGGAGCCCAAGAGGTGAGACCTCTTAAAAATTGTTTTGTAGGCCCAAGAGGTGAGCCATGAGAAAAATTGTTTGTAGGCCCAAGAGGTGAGACCTCTTAAAAATGATGTGGAGGCCCAAGAGGTGAGACCTCTTAAAAATTATGTGTAGGCCCAAGAGGTGAAGACCTCTTAAAAATTAATGTGGAGGCGCCAAGAGGTGAGACCTCTTAAAAATTATGTGTAGGCCCAAGAGGTGAGACCTCTTAAAAATTATGTGTAGGCCCAAGAGGTGAGACCTCTTAAAAATTATGTGGAGGCCCAAGAGGTGAGACCTCTTAAAAATTGTGTAGGCCCAAGAGGTGAGACCTCTTAAAATTATGTGGAGGCCCAAGAGGTGAGACCTCTTAAAAATTATGTGGAGGCCCAAGAGGTGAGACCTCTTAAAAATTATGTGGAGGCCCAAGAGGTGAGACCTCTTAAAAATTATGTGGAGGCCCAAGAGGTGAGACCTCTTAAAAATTATGTGGAGGCCCAAGAGGTGAGACCTCTTAAAAATTATGTGGAGGCCAAAGAGGTGAGACGTCTTAAAAATTGTTTGTAGGCCCAAGAGGTGAGACCTCTTAAAAATTGTTTGTAGGCCCAAGAGGTGAGCCATAAATATTTTTTTTTTTATGGAGCAAATCTACGGCGGTTAAGGAGGAGGAGGAGGAGGTGGAGGAGGAAATGGCACTTCATACAGATGGCACTTCACTTTTGGCTGCTTTCCACTGTTGGAGAAGCAAAGTCCGGGTCAATCCACTTGCTGTTCATTTTGATTAGCGTCAGCCTGTCGGCACTGTCGGTTGACAGGCGGCTGCGCTTATCGGTTATAATGCCCCCGGCTGCGCTGAACACCCTTTCTGATAGCACGCTGGCGGCAGGGCAGGCAAGCACCTCCAAGGCGTACAGGGACAGTTCCAGCCACGTGTCCAACTTGGAGACCCAGTAAGTGTAGGACGCTGAGGGATCGGGGAGGACAGGGGTACGGTCTGCCATGTACTCCCGCAACATCCGCCGATACTTGTCCCTCCTGCTGATAGCGGGCCCCGCAGTGATGGAAGTTGCACGAGGGGGTGCCATGAACGTGTCCCACACCTTGGAGAGTGTTCCCCTGGTGGCTGTGGGCCTGATCGATGTTGTGGGACTCTGGGAGACCCTCTCCTCTCTGCCGCCAGCGATGGTGGGTGGGAAAATCTCCATCATGTTCTGCACGAGTTCCCTCTGGTATTCCAGCAATCGATTCGTCCTCTCCTCTACTGGAATAAAAGAGGAGACGTTATCTTTATACCGGGGGTCCAGGAGTGCGAAGACCCAGTACAGTTTGTTCTCCACTATCCGGACAACACGTGTGTCCCGGGAAAGGCAGCCCAGCATGAAGTCAGCCATGTGTGCCAGACTCTGAATAGGCATGACGTCACTGCCCCCACCAGAAGGATCACTTGCCATTTCCTCCTCTTCCTCTTCCGCCTCCTCTCCGCCCCATCCGCGCTGAACCAATGGGACGCACACAGCCTGACTGCTACCCTCGCCGCCAGCATCCTCCTCCTCTTCCACAGCCACCTCCACGTTGTCCTCCTCCTCATCCTCCTCCTCCTGCAACTGCCACCGTGAAGCAGACAAAAGTGTGGTCTGACTGTGTAGCTCCGTTGCGTCTCCTCCTACCCCCGTCTCCTCTGTGTGCAATGCGCTCTCCCTTATTGCGATGAGCGATTCTTTAAGGACGCATAGGAGTGGGATGGTTACGCTCACTATAGCGTCCTCGCTGCTGACCTTCTTGGTGGACTCCTCAAAGATACGCAGTACATCGCATATGTCTGCCATCCATGGCCACTCGTGGTTGGCAAACTGAGGGAGCTGAGTTGGAGGCACGCGTGGATTCATAATCTGGTACTCCATCAATGCTCTCTGCTGCTCACACACCCTGGCCAACATGGAATAGGTGGAATTCCAGTGAGTCGGCAGGTCGCACAACAGCCGATGTTGAGGCAAATGGAGGCGTTGCTGGAGTTTTTTAAGCTAGCAGCAGCTACAGTTGACTTCCGAAAGTGAGCGCACAAGCGCCGCACTTTCACCAGTAGCTCTGCCAGGTTGGGGTAAGTCTTTAGAAATTTTTGGACTACCAGATTAAAAACGTGGGCCAGGCATGGTACGTGATTGAGTTCGGCAAGCTCCAGAGCCGCCACCAGGTTACGGCCGTTATCGCACACGACCATGCCTGGTCCTAGCTGCAGCGGCGACAGCCACATCTCCGTCTGCTGCAATATGGCGTCCCTCACCTCTGGGGCGCTGTGCTTCCTGTCGCCCAAGCTGATGAGCTTAAGCACCGCCTGCTGACGTCTCCCCGCGCCAGTGCTGCAACGCTTCCAGCTAGCGGGTGAGGGCGATGTTAAGGCAGAGGAGGAGGAGGAGGAAGAGGAGGGGGTTTATCAGAACCCGTGCTGGCAATCTTGGGCGGGGGTGGTAGGTAGGCCGTCTCTGTTTGCGACCCCGTCCCCGCTTCCACAACATTCACCCAGTGTGCCGTCAAAGAGATGTATCGTCCCTGGCCGCAAGCGCTTGTCCACGAGTCGGTGGTCAAGTGGACCTTTGCGCTGACTGCGTACCTCAGGGCCCGCCTGATGTTACGCGACACGTGCTGGTGCAGGCCGGGGACGGCACTCCGGGAAAAGTAGTGGCGGCTGGGGACGGAATAGCGAGGTGCGGCAGCCGCCATCAGGTCGCGGAAGGCCTGCGTCTCCACAAGCCTAAACGGCAACATCTCCAGGGCCAGCAGTTTGGAGATGTGGCAGTTTAAGGCTTGGGTTTGGGGGTGACTCGAGGCGTACTTCCGCCTGCGGTCGAACGCCTGCGAGATGGACAGTTGATGGGACGAGGAGTGTGAAGGTGCAGGCGAAGATGCGGGGGAAGGGGAGGCTGAAGGAGAAGGCCCCAAAGTAGCCAAGGCAGAGGCAGATGTGGAGGTGTCCTGGCTGGAGGTCTGGACCGCAGTGGCAGCACACAATAAAGGGGAAGAGGCAGTGGCAGGAAGACCTTGCGCAGGTTGTATTGCGTTTGCTCTCTCCCACTCAGCCCAGTGCTTGACTTCCAAGTGACGCCGCATGCCTGAGGTTGTCATATTGCTCTTCTCAGAGCCCCTACTCAGTTTTGAGTGGCAGAGTGTGCAAACCGCGCTCAGTTTGTCATCCGCACAAACATTAAAAAATCTCCACACCACAGAAGTACGAGGCCTCGATGGGGGAGCTTCGCGCGACTGCCCGCTGCCGGGAACAGCTTCGGCCCTGCTGGCTGTGGCCTCACTTCGCTGTCTGGACTGTCCTCTGCCTGTGGACATCCCCCTGCCTGTGGACATCCCTCTGCCTCTGGACATCCCTCTGCCTGTGGACATCCCTCTGCCTGTGGACATCCCTCTGCCTCTTGCTGCCTCTTGCTGCTTTTTCGGTGCTGCGCAGACCACCACCTCTCCACTGCTTTCCCCGCTGGACATCACCCCTGGCCAAGTGGGGTCGGTCATTTCGTCATCCACCACCTCCTCTTCCACTTCCTCACTCTGCTCCTCCTCCTGCCCACTGGACATTCCAACAGCCTCCCTTGATGGCAACTGCGTCTCATCATCATCATCGCTCATGATAACAGATGCTGGTTCAGGGTCCACATCAGCAGGAGATGGCGAATACTCAAGTGTTTGGGCATCACTACAAACAAATTCCTCTGCTAGCTCCTGGGATTCTTCCGGCACATCTGAAAAAGGACCCGAAAAGAGCTCCTGGGAGGGGTCAATGGTGGGATGACTCTGTTGGCCAGGTGTGGAGGAAGGAGGGTCAGAGTGAGACTGTGTAAATGACTGGCTGGTGGACAACTGTGTGGAAGCGCTATCGGCTATCCATTGCACCACCTGTTCAACCTGCTCAGGCCTCAACAGCGGTGTAACCCGCCCCCTTCTTAACTGTCCCATAAAGGCAGGGATTCTGGATGAGTGGGATCCTGGCTGACCCTCACCAGCACGCATTGTATCCCCACTGGCTTCAACAAGGCCCCCAACAGCATTTTCCGCGCCCCCCGTCCTCCGTCCACGTCCGATTCCGCTAGCCCCCCTCCGCATTTTATTTTTTTTTGGTTACAATATTTTGCCTTCACAGCCGTGTACTAACAGTTCAGACGGTGTGTATTAACACCACGTATATAAAATTATTTTGCAAGAGAACGCACACTACAGGTGCCAAAGAAAAGGCCTTTTTTTTTAATATTTCTAGGTACACAGCCGTGTACTAACAGTTCATACGGTGTGTATTAACACCACGTATATAAAATTATTTTGCAAGAGAACGCACAGTACAGGTGCCAATGAAAATGCCTATTTTTTTTATATTTCTAGGTACACAGCCGTGTACTAACAGATCAGACGGTGTGTATGAATACACGTATATAAAATTATTTTGCAAGAGAACGCACAGTACAGGTGCCAATGAAAAGGCCTATTTTTTTATATTTCTAGGTACAACAGCCGTGTACTAACAGATCAGACGGTGTGTATAAACACCACGTATATAAATTATTTTGCAAGAGAACGCACAGTACAGGTGCCAATGAAAAGGCCTATTTTTTTTATATTTCTAGGTACACAGCCGTGTACTAACAGATCAGACGGTGTGTATGAACACCACGTATATACAATTATTTTGCAAGAGAACGCACAGTACAGGTGCCAATGAAAAGGCCTATTTTTTTTATATTTCTAGGTACACAGCCGTGTACTAACAGATCAGACGGTGTGTATGAAACACCACGTATATAAAATTATTTTGCAAGAGAACGCACAGTACAGGTGCCAATGAAAAGGCCTATTTTTTTTATATTTCTAGGTACACAGCCGTGTACTAACAGATCAGACGGTGTGTATTAACACCACGTATATAAAATTATTTTGCAAGAGAACGCACAGTACAGGTGCCAATGAAAAGGCCTATTTTTTTATATTTCTAGGTACACAGCCGTGTACTAACAGATCAGACGGTGTGTATTAACACCACGTATATAAAATTATTTTGCAAGAGAACGCACAGTACAGGTGCCAATGAAAAGGCCTATTTTTTTTTATATTTCTAGGTACACAGCCGTGTACTAACAGTTCAGACGGTGGGTATTAACACCACGTATATAAAATTATTTTGCAAGAGAACGCACAGTACAGGTGCCAATGAAAAGGCCTATTTTTTTATATTTCTAGGTACACAGCCGTGTACTAACAGTTCAGACGGTGGGTATTAACACCACGTATATAAAATTATTTTGCAAGAGAACGCACAGTACAGGTGCCAATGAAAAGGCCTATTTTTTTAATATTTCTAGGTACACAGCCGTGTACTAACAGTTCAGACGGTGGGTATTAACACCACGTATATAAAATTATTTTGCAAGAGAACGCACAGTACAGGTGCCAAAGAAAAGGCCTTTTTTTTTTATTTCTAGGTGCACAGCCGTGTACTAACAGGTCAGACGGTGGGTATTTACACCTGGTATACAAAAAGGGTATTGCAGGCACACAGAACCCAGAACACTAGAGCCAAATAAACTGTATTTAAAAAAAAAAAAAAATTCACAGCCGTATACTGCCAGATCAGATGGTGCATATACACACTAGGTATATAACAGGGTTTTGCAGCCAAAAAGAACGCAGAACAGTAGTGCCAAATATAGTTTGGTATGTAGCAGAGCACCTAATACACCACTAATGCCTCTCTCTGTCCCTACTCCAGCAGCTATCCCTGAATACAGCAGCCGTTCTCTGCAGAGTGTATATTGTAGTAAAGCTATCACTGTACTGCACTATAGTAGCCCTGATAAGGGCTTTTAATCACGCTCCTGCCTGTCCAACAGCTAAAACCTATCTCTCCCTTCTCCAGCCTCTGTCCCTGACTAAGTTCACGCAGCATATGCGAACGAGCAGGAAGAGCTGAGTTTTTAATATTCGAGGTCACATGGTTTTTCCAGCCAATCCATGTAGACGCCGTTTTCGCGCTGCCAGCGTGCTCCGCGGGCCTGTCATACCCCCCCTGCATGGTGATTGGTGGAAAAAGAGCGCCAGGGAAGGTGGGAGGGGAAACGAATTCTAAGTGCGCCATCGCCGTTATACTCGATTGAAATCGAGTATGCCGAATAGCGTAGTATTCGATCGAATACCGGCTCGATCGAACACTACTCGCTCATCTCTATTAATTATTACTGTAAAAAAAAATCAAACTCGGGTTTGTTTCCAAGTGGTACCTTGGAACCGAACCTGAGTTTGGTATCAAGGTTTTCCAAGTGGTACCTTGGAACCGAAGCCGAGTTCGGTATCAAGGTTTTTTACAGTAATAATTAATTCACAAAGGTATTACACAAAGTCTCGCAAGACTTTGCGAAGTAATAACTTCGGCTCATTGGAGCACAGTATAACAACAAAGTTTTATGCAAAGCGACTTCGGATGAAGCATCAAAGTTGATTCGCTCATCTTTACTTGGCACCCTAACAAACCACCCATCTGCCATGGCACAGTTGGAAATCTGCTTGCCAAATTTCTCCAATCAGGTTCTGTGTTGGACCTGCCAAATATGGCTCCTGTTGCAATTGCCTTTACACCCATTCAACATTCGGGATAGAACTCACTGAGATGATGCGGCAACTAAATTTTGTACAGGTGCATTTGTGTACAGCCAGTATAACCCCCAATGGTGGTTTGACTCAACCCACTCTCCTGTGACAGATGCCAGGTGCTACGATGTGGGCTCCTACTGAAGGACAGCAGAAAGGCCATTGTTGTTGCGTATCTGTAGAAGTTTTGTTACGTCCACTGGTTTGCCAGAACCTGTTTGATGAAATTGTAATTTGCCAAATGTAGCATGGTCTGTTAGGGTACCCCGCATTGAAATCCGCTGCAATGACTCGGGTACTGTGCTTGCTGGAGATCAGCACGTTCTCTGTCCTCTCTCCTTGCGTTAATCTTGTGTTAATCTTGAAGTCATATCCGTGTCTGTGATAAAGAGAAAATCGTTAGGTAAGTCATGTTTAAGTATACATTTGGATTCCTCATTAGAGATGTGCGAGCATACTCGTCCGAGCTTGGTGCTCGTTCGAGTATTAGGGTACTCGTAAGTACTCGCAGCTCGGACGAGTATCTCGCCATACTCGAGGAAATGGCAACTTCCGCATCGTGCTTTTTTGGCGCCTATAAACACAGCCAATCACAAGCCAGGAGACTCTACTGTACACCCAGCATCACGTGGGGCCCTTACATGTCGATAGCAGGGGTTGGTTGGCCTGATCAGGTGACCCTGGACTATACTAGTGACTGGCCGCGGCGCTCGGCTCAGATGCCATCTGGATGTCGTTAGGGATAGAGCTGCTGCCTTTCAGGGACAGTGTTAGGGCCTTCATTTAGTTCTCTGTTAGGCAGGAATCACCCACAAAAAACCCAACAGCCCTTCTAAGGGCTAGAAGAAATTTTTTTTTTGTCTCCTAGCTTGGCTGTCTGGCTGGCACTAGTAGTGCAGCTATCGCCATATCTAACCCTGTTTTTTTTTTTATTGTTCTATCTCAGTGATACAAATCCATTGCACACAGCAGTGTGGAACCATTCTGTGTGTCACAGTTCAGCACACTCACTCCATCCATATATATACTGTCCAGGTGACACTTTCTGTATGTCACACAATACAACCAAGTCATTTGCTACCAATATCATCTACAGCTTGATCCAGAAAACTCTCTGTGCGACATTTGTCTGGGTCGCAGACTAAATAGCCACCGTTAACAGGGTGTCAGTCAGTTCTACATAGTTCCTGCACGTCACGTTCCCAAAAAAACAAGATATAAAAAAAAAAATTATTTTTTCAGTTGTTTTAGTTCAGTGATACAAATCCATTTTACTCAGCTGCGTGTAACCTTTCTGTGTGTCACAGTTCGGCACACTAGCTCCCATCCGTATATACTGTCCAGGTGACACTTTCTGTACGTCACACAATACAACCAAGTCATTTGCTACCAATATCATCTACAGCTTGATCCACAAAACTCTCTGTGCAACATTTGTCTGGGTCGCAGACTAAATAGCCACCGTTAACAGGGTGTCAGTCAGTTCTACCATAGTTCCTGCACGTCACGTTCCCAAAAAAACAAAATTTTATAAAAAATATAAAAAAACAAATATTAAAAAAAAATTATTTTTTCAGTTGTTTTAGCTCAGTGATACAAATCCATTTTACTCAGCTGCGTGTAACCTTTCTGTGTGTCACAGTTCGGCACACTAGCTCCCATCCGTATATACTGTCCAGGTGACACTTTCTGTACGTCACACAATACAACCAAGTCATTTGCTACCAATATCATCTACAGCTTGATCCACAAAACTCTCTGTGCACATTTGTCTGGGTCGCAGACTAAATAGCCACCGTTAACAGGGTGTCAGTCAGTTCTACCATAGTTCCTGCACGTCACGTTCCCAAAAAAACAAAATTTAAAAAAAAATATAAAAAACAAATTAAAAAAATTATTTTTTCAGTTGTTTTAGCTCAGTGATACAAATCCATTTTACTCATCTGCGTGTAACCTTTCTGTGTGTCACAGTTCAGCACACTAGCTCCCATCCGTATATACTGTCCAGGTGACACTTTCTGTACGTCACACAATACAACCAAGTCATTTGCTACCAATATCATATACAGCTTGATCTAGAAAACTCTCTGTGCGACATTTGTCTGGGTCGCAGACTAAATAGCCACTGTTAACAGGGTGTCAGTCAGTTCTACCATAGTTTCTGCACGTCACGTTCCCAAAAACAAAATTTATAAAAATATAAAAACAAATATTAAAAAAAATTATTTTTTCAGTTGTTTTAGCTCAGTGATACAAATCCTTTTACTCATGCTGCGTGTAACCTTTCTGTGTGTCACAGTTCAGCACACTAGCTCCCATCCGTATATACTGTCCAGGTGACACTTTCTGT